>VZTX01006339.1:425674-825113 GCA_013400915.1 Pardalotus punctatus | reverse complement strand
AGGGCTGGAGGATGAGCGCCCCGGTGGAGCCCAGGATCAAACAGGCGCTGCGGAAGAAGCCCGCGGAGCGCACTCCGGAGGTAAGGCGGCTCCGGCTCCTTCCCAGCGGGTCGTTTTATTTACTTTCTCACTTTTCCTTTGCGTAAATCCGTGTTCCGACAGCGCGGGGTCCGCGGTGCGCGCACGGACCGGGCTGGCGCACAAACGTCTGTCTGGAGCTCGGTTATTTATTTATTTCTTTCCAAAGTTGGCCCTCTCGGGACCAGCAGTGGTTTAAACGCCCAGTAAGTAACACGCTGGGTACAGACACAAGGCGCTTCATGAACTACTTTGGGCCAGCTGTTGGAAGAAGAAGAACAAGAAGTAGATCACCGAAAAGTAAAATGATGCATATTTCAGTGATGCAAAACTTATGGGAAAAGTTAGGGAGCTGAAAGGCTTTGCTTACCTGTACAGTGATGCAGATTTAAACAAAACCAAACTAATTATGCTGTGCAGACTTCATAAAGATGTTTCTGCAGTGAGTGGGAGTGTGGAAATGTGTGAGGCTGGTAAGCTACAATAAAATGCATTTTCCAATTAACTCCCTTCTCTGTCCCTTCCCCACAAGCTAGTCTGTAATCAGCCGTGTATTTTTGGGAATGGTAATGTCATGGAGCACTAACTTAATAATGAAATAGGTTTGATATCGTTTGCATTTATTGAAGGGCTGATTGGAGGTTTTATGTTTACTTACCCTTTGCCTTCCTTGATTTGTTTCCCTTGCTGTGATTTTTTTTATGTGCTCAAGAATTAGTGGTATGAAATGAACTCAAGAGTGTGAGTTTGTCCCTTGGAGACTGGGAAACATCTGTTCTCCCTTGATACTTCATGGAGAGCAGAATGTCCTGCCTGGTCTTCCTTATAAGTTAATTATGGAAGGGCTACTCGGGGAACTGCTCAGAGGCTGCTCCGGAGTACATCCTACCAGGACAGAGTCCCTGTTTCACTTTCAAGTCAGCCTAGTGAGTGAAATACAGATGTTCAGTCCCAATTATATCTCATCATTGCATAGTGCATCACAAAGATATCTCACCAAATTTGGGATATCTTACACATTCCTCCTTGTGTCTCTAAATTAATGGTGAGGCAGTCTCTGTGTCTGTTCTTTTTTCCTTATTTTTAGCACTCCCCTCTTGCTTCAGACCTTTCTTTCTTTTCAGCTGGAGTCTTCAGTTAGCAAAATTCCTTTGCTAGTGTGGTTTGCAGTGTTGGGCAACTGGGTTCATCACAGAAGTGTCATTCATGAGCTGGCATTCCGTGCTGGCTCGTCATGGCTTGGACTTTGGGGAACAGGTAATCTGGCCTGGCCCAGAACCTCTGCCCACCACTGTTCCTACTCGATGTACCAGCCTCTGTGGCTGTGTAGAGCTTTTTGTTCTCTCGTTTTAGGCATCCCCAGTTTTTCCCCCAGGAGTTGTCATAGAAATTACTTGGGGTTGTCACTTTGTTTTGGATTAAACTGCCTTAAAAGAATTATTTTGCTTAATCTTGTAGTGTTAAACTGTCAGATATCACGATGACCGGCTGCTTGTGGGTTCACGTGCATTTGTGTCGGTTCCCATTGAGAGTGACATCAGGGTTGTGTGCAGGTTTGAATTTGCCAAGGTATCTTAATTGTGGAAAAGGAAATCTAATGTTTGCTAATCTAAGTAGTAGTAGTTCTAAAATTATTAAAAAAAAAAATTAAATTCCCTTGTTAATTTGGCCCTTTTTTGGCAGGCTCTTAGAGACACTGCATAGCGAGACTACTCATGATTAAAGTTCAACATATACTTAAAACTTGGCAGGATTGGATCCTCTGGCTGTTGCTGAGTGGATAATTGCAGTCAAATCACTTTTGTTTTCTTGGGATACTTTTGTTTACGTACATTTAGATGGGAAGGCTTTTCCCTGATTTGATAGCAGGGTGTACTTGGGGGTCCCCAGTCTGGATCTGTACAGCCTGCTCAGATACAAACCAAAAAATTGAATCCCCTGTCACATTCACACTGACAGATTTTCTGAACATCTGCTCCAGGATGTGATGACAGATGGATATAGGGTGATAAGTGAACTGGATAAATTTATTTATTTATTTGTTCTCAACATCCTGACTTGTCCTCTTTCCTCTGTAGGCTGCAAGACTTGGGGCAGGGAAGCTGAAACCTGCTTAGCGCAGCCATTGGGATCAGACCCAAATTTCAGGTGTCCCTGCACAGGATGAACAATCTGGTGACTCCTGTCTTGAAGTATCCAGTTGTACACAGAGAAAAAGTGTGGCTTCATTTCTCCCCTCCTACTCTCGTGGGAAGGTATCATCAGCTCCTCCTACACGGAGTCAGCTGCTTGTGCACTTTGACTGCATTTTGGTACAGGAACCCCCCCAAATTCCCCAAGCCATGATCGGTATTTTATGATAAGCCAAAGCTGCTTGTCCACATGAGTTTCAAACACTTTCAGTGCCTTTCTGCCCCCATCTCTATTTCTGATCCTGCAGTTTATATGAGCAATTTACCTGGGTATTTATTACAAATTACAGGGTTGGGGCTGTGCTGATTAGTAGCATGGTCTGGTGCTTCGTTCCTGTCATCTGTGCAGTCTCTGGAAAAATACAGATAAACACTCCACATGCCAGGTTTTGCTTACAAGTAGTACAATTATCCATGTGATTTTGTTTGTAGGCCTTTTTCTTGACAAAATGTTTCAATTTTTAAGAACTACAAAACTAAGCAGGGAGATACTACAATATTTTTATAATTTACCTGTTTTGAAAGTTATCTCAGTGCCTCGCTCAAGTAAATGTTTTAGTTCTTGATGCTACAAATATTTTTGTTTGGAAAAAACTCTGTTAGGGCAAGTTTTCAGTGTTGTGGTAACATTCCAATGTTTGCTAATTGTTAAAAGTGTATAAGTTATGCATATTAGGCGTGTACACACTTGACTTTTTTTTTTTGCTTGTTGGTGCTCAGATACCTCACGTGTGATAATCTTTAATTTATTTGGCAGAGGGAATTCTTTTGATCAGTTTGTAGGGATTGTAGCAAAAATTTAAGGATGTGTACATTTTTATGTAATTGCTATCGTGTTACTCTGTTTAGGATCTCTTTTGTAACTGCCCAAGGCTGGGAAATGTTTTGCTCCCTTTCCTCTAGCTTGGTGCATCATTGGAGGTGAATGCTGTACATATGTGACGCAAGTGACTTCTCATGTGGAAAGAGTTCCAGACTGTTTCCTAGTGGACTGATGCCCATGTATGTGGCAGATGCTGCTCTAGGATTTGAGTGAGTCCCACTCAGTCAAATGTCTGCCTTGCTGGTTCCCTGATGGCCTCTGACCCTGTGCTGACACTGGAAATAAATCTGTACCTGTCTCTCAGGTATGGCCTGAAAATGCAGAATTTGTGAGGCTTCTCTCAGATGTTAGTTTTGATAACGCATTATCCTAACAAATCATCCCTTCTGTCTTGTCAGAGAGAGGAAACCCTGGCAGTGGTTGGATATTTAATCAGTCTAAAAAAAAAAACCATACCTATATTTAAACAATAGGATTTCATACACTTCTTTAGTATTTTAATATCTGCATTTTTCTCCCAGGGTTATGCAGATGTCTGTGTGGTGGTAAATCTGTGAGTGTTTATGCATGCAGATCCTCCAGGTTTTGCAGCTTGGGAATATGGGATTTACTGTGCAGCGTTTTAGCTGTTTCTTGTCACAGGTGGGGATATTAAATTAGTAATTTGGGAATATTTTAATAGGAGAAAATCTTTTGTTCAAAGCAGTAGGAGGGAAGGATGAACGCTTATGCCACCATGTGTGTGCTCTCATTAAAGGTTTAATTTTTTTTGAGGCCCAGAATTCCTTATCAGATCCATACAAAGGCTCTGATGTTGGTCTTTAGGGGAGTTGTTCATGCTGCCACAGATAAGGGCTCAGTGGTTGATAGGGCCAAACAGCAAATGATTGTTCTCCTTTGTCTTTATTTCTCCTCCCTTCCTGTGAGCATGCTCTCTTCCATTTTTAATGGATCCTTTTCCCAATATAGTATCTTTTTAGTTCTTCATGACTTTGTTCTAGACAGTGTTTACTTTCGTGGTTCAGAAAGCTTTGCCTTTATTTGACTTCAAAGAGTTGGAGTTTATTTTTGTACTGTGAGCTCTTGTATTTTCCTAACTTCGTCTTCTTGCAGTAATTCTTGATTAATGTTAATTCTACTTCATTTGGCAATACTAATTCCTTCTTCTCTTCCTGTTCCCTTTTTATTAATACAGTGGAAAGAGGAAAAAACCTAATTTGCAGGATTGTGTCATAGCAGGGTCTGCTGTTTGGAGTGGGTATGTGATGCTTCTTGATGGCTTAGATATAAAGAAGTAGATCTGCGTGAATGTAAATCATGTACAAATAGTACATTGATGGGCATTATAAAATGGCTGTAATAAATAAAATAAATTATTGCTGACAGCGTAACAAAGGCACTCTTGTACTGTAGCACAGCTGAGCCAAACAGAGGAGAACATCTGCTTCTTGTTTCCAGAAATAACTGGTATTTTGAAGTGGGTTTTTTCATCCTTTTAATAATTTTCTGTACCCTCAGTAGGTGAAACGGTATTAACCATTGTTGAAATCTATTGTTTCTATAGTCCTGGGTGAGCTTTTAGGAGTGTAACTGTATCAAGGGTGCCATTTTTGGGTAGCCATTGAAAGTAATTAGAACTGTAGAGTCACCACAAAAGTGGAGATGCTTGCAGTTACTGTAAAGCCAAAAGAAATTTGTGAAAGAAATTAAATGAAGTTGCAGATGCTGGTTTCTATTTAATAAAAATACCTTACTGTTAGTGTGTGGGCCTCCAAAACAGGGACAGAGGAGTGATGGAAACCGGACTCCTGCCATAACTGTCTACTACCTAATCTGTCTTACACTTTCATTCCCATTTTTTGGTGATCTGTTCTTTTAGAGATGACACGTTGTAAGACTTCGTCATGCAGGTAACAGTTCTGGACCTCAGACTGAAGATGAACGGCAGCCAACTGGTGTAAAATCCTTGGGATTGTTCTGTGTCTTTTGGCTTTGGTGTCTTTGCTGGAGAATTTCCGGAAACCTTGATCAAAGATGCACTGACCAGTGCTACCTTAACTTTGATCCCTCACCATGAAGAGACTTGGGCTGGTCTTGACATGTGACTGTGTTGGGAAGCTGGAAGAGACCTTTCAAGTGGAAAAACTAGTTATCACTGGTGATAACTTTGTGTAAATTGCCTGCAATTTACTGCTAATGAATTCCTTCCTGGGTCCTTGTGTACCCTGTGCAGATTGCCTTTCTGCAGTCATAGTGCAACAATTATCTTTTACAGTTAAAGAACATAAAACCTTGTAATATGAATAATTTATAAGTAGTTCTGTGAAGGTGACAGTTACAGTTTTATTTATATTCAGCATGATTTAAAAATCAAGTGCACAAAAATTGTTTCATGGACAAAAATATTGAGTATCTGCAGCTTTAGAGAAGGACTAAAGAGTGCATGTATTTCATTGACACCATATTCCGTCAGCGTCTTGCTAAGGCTAGGAAAGACCTCGACTTGGGAGGTTTTCTTAACTGTTAGATTAGTCTCTTTAAATAAAATGTGTTGTAAAG
This sequence comes from Pardalotus punctatus, assembly GCA_013400915.1. NCBI lineage: Eukaryota > Metazoa > Chordata > Aves > Passeriformes > Pardalotidae > Pardalotus > Pardalotus punctatus. The sequence goes on along the minus strand of VZTX01006339.1, from coordinate 819,461 downwards.
CTTTTTTTATAGCCACCTACTAAAACCAAAGTTCAGGACAGAGGTACCCAAGGAGTGGCACATTGAGTATCATATTGGTGCCTGACAGCTCTTAAGATTGAGTCTTATTCACAAGCAGAATATAGTTTCTGTGTTAATGAAGTTGAAATTCTTATTAATTTTAATGAAACAGTAATAAACCTTCTGTCTTCCGCCTGCGCTTCCCCACCACATAGCTTTCAGTTGAAGGTAAAACCACATTTTTTTTTCCAGCTGCTCATTAAATTAATGTATTTAAGCTCATGGTAAATACAGCGTTGACAATCCTGAAGGATTGTCCGACAAGCCTCAAAGCTTTGGGGAAACGGCGTCTCTTCAGCTGCCAGCTTGATGAGTTGGGATGTTTTTAGTGCTTAGATTTTGCTCTATTTTGTCTTGTGCTTTAGGTGGGCAGTTGTCTCTTATTCTGTTTCTTCACACAGTCTAGTATCATGAGTCTTCATCTCAATTAGACCTGTGGTTTTCCTGTAATAAAATAAGCCAAGCGTGCAAACTCTTGTATTACCTCAGTAAATGCTGCTTGATAATTCATTTTCATAAACTTTGTGTTTGCACCTTGTTTTTTGAGGGGCTCTAGAGTGATGTTCTTTGACTTACACATTTTATCCTTTATTCCAAAAAATCAATGCACATTGGCAGTAGTTGTTCAGCCTTCCTAAACATCCCTGGGAACCAGTGCAGGTAAAATGCGGTGTCTCCCTCCCCAAGACTGGGCAAGGTCAAATCTCTGGATAATTGAAATTACCCTTGATTAACATCTTTTATCTGTGTCTGATCATAGGATTGATTTTGAATTCACGAAGTCTTACTTAAAAACCAGTGCTGTTTGGTTATTTTATGTTTTCATTGCCATGTGGACCCAGTTCTGTGCTTGTGACACACAGTTGAATTCTTGGCCAGAGGCACCCAACAGCCTGGCATGTATCAGTATCCAAATAATTCAGATTACACTTGGAACCTTTAATACAACACACTTTCTGAAGATAAAGTCAGCCCTAAATTAGTTGCACATAAAAAATAAAATCCGTCTGTTGTTTCGAATCAACCAAAATACAATATTGGAGCGTTTACCAGTTTTAACAAATGTTAATATATGTAAATATTCAGCTATAAGGGCTTCAGTATCTGTTTTAGGGAGGTTTATTGCTTGTTTTGAACATTTTTTTTGAGTTTGTTGTGCTTTCCTCAGCAAGCCTGAAGGTGTTGCTCATATTAGTCTTTAGATAATTTATGTCTCGGAGACACAAATAACATTATGTTAAGTCTTGGACAAAGTACCTCGTTCACAGAGGAGGGCTCTGCTTTGGCTATTCTGCAGCTGTTGTCTGGCTGGAATACCTGCAAAGAAACTTTCCTGGTAGTTCTCAGAAATAAATATTTTTTCCAGGTTTCTTAACAGTAAAGCCTGTTGACTTCAGACAAATACAGATTTGTGGTTCCAAGGAAATAAATTAGGTTTTAGGGCACTGTTTTAGCTTTGACTGTATTTACTCGCTTTACTGAAGTGGCATTGACAAATAGATTTTTCTTAAATTTAAAATTTGTCTAACAAAGTTTCCTTGTTCAAAAAATGTAATATTAAATGAGTAGAGAAAATTATCATGAATGTTTTGAGGTCGGTGAGTTGTTTTGTTTTTAGAGTCTATGTCCACATTAACCTGTTTTGTGGGTAAGAATGTAGAACACTGTCGTGGAAAGGAAAATTTGGGCAGGAATGAAAGGAGTAAAACAAACTGTGATGGAAGCAGGGAAATACTGTGATGTTTAAGTTGCCTTGGAGTAGGTGTATGAATTCTTCTTGTTAATTATTTTTGCAAGATGGTTGTGAACCACAGCTGTTTAAGTCAAAACCAAGCCCACGAAAACCCCTCCCCATTTTAGGTTGGGTGAAATGCCAAAGAAAGTAAACTTTTAATAAAAACTCTGAGAAGTAAATTAGACTGAACATTCGTTGTTCATCACCTAGCGTAGGTGGAACACATACAGTTGTTCAGTCTAATTGCTGTGACTTTGTGGCTTCTGATCTCCCTGGCAGCTGAAGGATGATCATGGCTTCTTCACTGGTTCAGTGATTATCTGGTGCTTCCGTCATTGCGGTGTAAAGTCATGGGCGCTGCACCTCGAAGTATCCCTGTGATTGGCTTGGAGCAGTGGTGTTAAAACTGGCTGGGGTCGTGTTGGTTTCTGAAATACCTCCTTTAAATACAGGTCTGTGAAGGGTCCTTGGGCTGTGTTGCTGCTGCTGTCCCTGGTATGGACAGACCCTGGGGTTTTTGTTTGTAGTGGTCACTCGGAGCTGCTTCTCTAAGCCAAAGATCTTGGCACTCTCTGGGGAGAATCTTGGCAGGCTTTAGCCTCTCCTTGTGCTGATGCTGTGTTGTGGAGTATTTGACCTCCTTGTCACAGAATCACAGAGTGGTTTGGGTTGGAAGGGATCTTGAAGACCATCCTTTTCCAACCCCCTGCCATGGGCAGGGATACCTTCCCCTAGACCAGGTTGTTCCAAACCCTGTCCCACCTGGCCTTGAACACCTCCAGGGATGGGACATCCATGTTGCAGTGCCTCACCTTGTAAGATCAGAAGTGTAGAGATGTTTTGTGTCTGTGACAAGCGATGCTGTTTGGTTCTCTGTGCAGAATTGGAAGGGTTATTCTAAGTTATCTGCCCTGGTCCTTTCCTCCTACCTGTTTCACTCTGCTCTTGGGCCATGACTAATGCAAATTCCTTCATCTAGTGTAAAGTCTGCTCACCAGAACATGGATGTATTAAAGAGGAGATGAAATTACAGTACACTAATAACCCTGTGGACAATGGCTCATGTGTATTGGCATTGTTTGCAGAAAGTTGAGGGTTTGTGTGTAGTGAGTCACTGAGTTACACATGACAAGGTGAAAAGCTGTTCTGCCATCCTTGTTTGTCTCCTGTATGTAATTTCCAATTCTGATTCATTGAAATGAAGCGGTGAGCAGGAATGTGGCTCTGTTATGGGATACAAGTGAGTGGATATCTTAAAGCACTGGCTCAGCCTTTTGAAACATGTGGCACACCTATTCCCAGTGCTAGTCCAGTTTACCTGAAGAAAGGTGAGTGCAGTTGGGTCTAGCTGAGACAGAGCTGCAAGTCAGCCTTGGGGAGCTTGAGGAATCATATTAGAATCAAAAAAACCATCCTGAATTGAAAGGGATCCATGAGGATCATTGAACCCAACTCCTGTCCCTGCATAGGACCACCCTAAGAATTAATGGAACTGCTGAGCACAGCTGGTGGCTTCCAGCATTTCTTGTGTCTAAGTCTTGGTGGAATTATTGAATCTGAATGTCCTAATTAAATGTAATGGTCATGCAGTATCTCTTGTGTGTAGTTAGACACAAAAATAGGCTATTGCATAATCTAACTTGCCTCTGCATGTTGGGGTTCATTTGAAGGAAGGAGGGCCACGGCAAAACTAGTGACAAAACATTTTGGCTTCGTAATTTGTGTGTCAGTGTCTCTTGCTTTCTATGACTGGTCTGAGCGCCTGCTTATATGTGGGTGTGTGCTGCACACCTTGTGTATATGATTTTTAGGTATCTTGATGTATGTACAATAAGGATTTAAAAGGAAATGGTATTCTAAGGCACTCTTACATGTGACTCTTGTATGAGAGGAAATAAGATGATCGTGCTCTGTGTGTGTTGGTGGTTTTGCAGAGTGAGATAGGTCGGAGGGTGCCAGGAATTCTGCTCTTGGCCCTGGGGGAGGAATTTTCCCTGATCAGTCATGGCAGACAGCAGTATCTTCTCTCTGGAAGAGCTGTCCTCAGCCCAAAGGAAATGCTCTTGAGTATTTTTATAGAATCATACAATTGTTAAGGTTTGAAAAGACCCCCAAGATCAAGTCCAGCCATCAACCCAGCACCACCACTATGTTCACCATTAAACCATGTCCTTAAGTGTCTTATCCACATGGTTTTTTTGAGCACTTCTAGGGATAGTGACTCTTCCACCACCATGAGCAGTCTCTTCCAATGCTTGGCAGCCCTTTCCATGAAAATTTTTTTCCTAATATCAAAGCTAAACCTCCCCTGGTGCAGACTGAGGTAATTTTCTCTCATCCTGTCATTGGTTAATGTGGGAGAAGAACTGTGTGTCATTCTTTAGTGCATCCAGAGTCTGGTATGTGAAGGAACAGCTTTGTCTGAAACCCCTGTTATCCAGGTGTGGCTTAATCTCTTTTTATTGCTTTTTTGTTTTCCTTTTTTAAGCTTCTCTTGCTATTACAATCCTAATACAGAGTGATTCTTAAGCACAGATTTCATTAGCAGTGTGCCTGTTGATTCACTGCTGGTTGGTTAAAGGAATTTGAGAATCTGGTGTGGGTGTAGGTATGAATATTTAACCAAATCTCTACAGAATACATCAAGTTCCTAATCTTCCTGTGAAGTTATTCTCGAAGCACAAAGTCTTCCTCAAGTCTCTATCTGTTTTCCTTCATCTTGTTCTGAAAGTTTGGTGTCTGATACTGATGGTGTTGTGTATCTGCCTTGGGGTGTTTGGTGTGCAGCCCCTCTCTCTGCTCAAGCTTTCAGGGGGGCTGTTGGGATGTCCTGAGAGGGCTGCACATCCTTCCTCTTCTTTTTATTTACATTTTGTTCCAAGAAGCTCTTTAGAAGATTCATTCAGTGGTTCTGGGATTTTCTGTACTGATGATACAGTTGTTAACAAGGCTTTTGTGTTGGAGAGGCGATTGCAAAACAAACTCACTGTTTTCACTGGGTGGTTCAGAGCATACTCAAAGCTTACACAGATAGTATTTACAGATATTTTTCAAGCTGTTGGCCAAAGTAACTGTAACTAAAAACCAGAGGTCACAGCAGCTTGTTTCATGATAATCTTTATACTAAATGCAGGATTTAGGGCTCAGCAGATGTGATTGTGCAGACTAGGTCATACATTAGTATTGATCAAATATTTCAAGGTCTAATTCTCTAAACTGTGATGGTAGGATGGCAGTAAATTTCGCTTGTAGGGGGCTGAAAAATGACTCAGTTTTCTGGCCATTGCTGTCACAGAAGACACTCAATGCTCCGGAACAGCTGGGGGAACCTTGCAAGCCGCAGCCGCTGCCGGTGGGCAGGTGGTGCCTGCAGGGTTTCCTCTCTGCTCCCCAGCCTGCGAACAGGGGAAGCTGGGCACGAGTAATCTCATACCTGTAACTTTCCAAGATAAGCTTGGTTTGGCTTTTTCCAGAAGGTAATGAGACTTCTGCTTCATATAAATGCTGTAAAAGGAGCAGTGGAGTTAGAGTGTATCAGTGTGGCTGTTCCCAGTGATCTTCCAAGGAGCATGTGAAGTGCTGTTGCTCCAAGGTTATATTTCCTATTCTTGCTTCTACTGTTCCTGAAAAACTGTTCTTTCATTTTAATGACAGCTGTGACAGCCCTGAGAGAAAAAACAGAAATTATGGCAAAGGCCTGGAATTTTTTTATTGGAACTTACTTCCTTTAGTATATACTTTTCCCCATGAAGTGGGGTCATGCACTTAGTTTCATCTGTGAAATGATAATTTAACTAAAAGTTTTCACTTATGAATTAAAGTTTTTAAATATGTAATGTAATATTTTTCTACAAAGCTATTTCTTATTGTAGTATCTGAATTTAAATAACTTATTTTAGGGACTGGTTAGGTAGTAAGGGTGTGTTTTATAATGCTTAATCTGGCCTAAAAGATGAGCCTAGTGCCTTGTTACTGACCTTGCAATAGGAACTCCTTGGAGATACTAGAATAGTGAAAAAGGGCCAGGAGAGGGTGTGGAAGGATGTGGGAGAGAACTGCAAGTACACTTGGCATTCAGAAAAGTTGCCAAATAGAAAAAAAACACATTTCTTTTCTGCTTTTGTCCTCCAAAAATGCAAAGGGTGGAGGATAAGCAGTCAAGATGTGTAGGTGTTAAATTCCTCATAGAAACAGTATTAAAGCTGCAAAATATGGTAATGAATAAAAAGGTAACCATAAAAAAAAAAAATCAAAAGAAAATCTGTCTTCAGGTAGTATACCCAAACTTATTTTGTATAAGCTTCAGAGGGGAGTTTTTCTATAATGTTTATTTTAACAGAACCGTTTCATGTGTCACTTTGTGTAAGGAGAGCTGGATATCAGTCTACAGTGAAAATAAATAGTAAGAGAGTAGTAGCCTTAAGGAACTTGTGTGTACGTCTGCTGTGAGAGGAACCTGAGGTGGCTGTGCCCAGGTTTTGCCCACTTGTGGGCAGCCCTGCTTCTGAGGAGCAGCAGGGAAGAAGCCAAACATGTGTGAGCATCTGTGTGACATCCCTGCTGTGCTGCTGAGTGCGCTGATCACACACAATAACCTGCTGCTGGTTACTCCAAGGCTCTGTCTGATAACCCTTGGATGCAATGGTTGATGCTCCCGTCCCAAGAGTGTAAAAACTGGCAGTCTTCAGGTGGAAATGAGTCCCTTGGCACGAAAAGGTGGCTTGTGGTGGTCTTGTCACTGGCAAAGAAGGTGCACACTTCTCGGGACTGTTCTGGGTGAACTTTCAGTTTGCAGGGAAGTGCAAGTTGTGTGCAAAAATGAGTTTTCATTGAGAACTGTATTGGGATCAGCTTGATAAAGTCTGTCCAGAGCTCTGATGGCCTTCCCTTGTAAGAGGGAGGGCCTGATGCTCGCATAAAAGAATTCTGCTCATGTTGGTATTGCCAGACAAGCTGTTTCTAGAACTTGGATGTCTTCTTGTTTCAGTGGTCTCAGGCTTAAAATATAGACAGTTTTCCTTTGTTTGATGATACTGTGATACACCCTTCTTCCTCTTTTGATGATTTCAGTGCAGTATTTTGGAAATACCCTGAGTTCAGGGAAGCATGCACAAATTAGTTAGCATTCCACATCTGTTTTCTCGAGGTTCCTTAGCTCTGCTAATTATTGGTTAGCTTTTAGTATGTCAAGAGTGTAGCAAATTCTTGACAAATAGAACAAAAATAACTGCCTTAAGGGATTCTCTCTTTGTAATCTTTTTGTGCCTGATTAAAGCATTGGCATTTAAGCTAGTCCATCCTTCAAAGACTCATCATTAATGAGCCTCGAATGTTGGTCCTGTTGGTCTGGAGGGCAGGAATTCTTGTGGTGGTGGGTTGTGCTGCAGGCGCATGGAGTTTGGCCTTTTGGCCAAATATGAATTGCTATCAAGAGAGAATTCCAGAGCTGTTGTAATGTTTTTCACTTTCACAGTTTGAATTTGAAGGAGCTGAGGAGTGAGGTCTGTCTTTGTAAACTGTATTGTGGGTTTAGTGTTGATAGGTGATGGGAGTTTTTGTTACACTTTGATTTTGGGAGCTTTATGATGCTCTTGTCACAAAGGGTTGTGCATGCCACTGGCCACTAGATACTGTGGGTTTTTCATGGAGGTTATTCTACTTAAATCTGATTTACTTAATCCTGCATTTTCAGGGGTCTTTGTAACATGTCCAACCTACAGCAGGCTGTGTTGATTTGGCTGAGTACAGTTGTTCTTCCCAACTGCTGCAGAAGAAGTTTCTGTTCCTGTTTCCCATTTGAAGTAGGAAGGAAACTGGCAGTCCTATGTCAGACTGCTGACCTCCTGTCAAACCCATTTACTTTCCCATGTGTTGGATGGGAAGGCTTCTTACATCAAACTCCTCTACAGGTGCCATTATAGGTGACTTACGTGGTGCTTGGCAAAGTCCTCTTGTTCTGGTTCTTCCAGAGTGATGTGCAGTTAGTACAGGGGTTAAAGGGTGTCATCCAGCTGGTGTTGGCAGCTGGAAAGGAAAGATCTCTTATCTTGCATATCTGGCCTACCATTTCAGCCTGATTGCTGAGCCACTGGGGTGCATTTCCTGGTGGAGTACACATCTCAAGAGAGGAACTTTGTTTTGTTTTGTTTCCCAGCTGTTCACATTAGGTAGAAGAAGGTGACTATGGAGTGTAGAAGATGTGTAGTTAACAGGTGCTTCATTAACCTATCAGAGCTGAGTACAACAGTGCTTTTAAGAAAAACTGAGATTTTCCCTTCTGCTTAATTTAGGTCTCTCAAATGCAGCAAATCTGGCTGCATAGAATTTGGAGGTCATGAACCTTCAGTGTTTAGTATGGTGTATAGTAATGTTGCTTTGATTTTTTTTTTTTTTTATTTTTTTTTTCCCCAAGCTCTAGAAAATTTTTTAAAAATGTATTTGTATATGAAATACAGTTACATAGCTTTCAGAGGTGTGAATGCTAATGTAGTAAAGTGAGAAGCTTTAGATAACAGGTCTTCCATTTCTTCCCGCTCTTGGACAGGGTGCTTGTTAAGTACTGCAGTGGACCAGCTGCCTGAGTGAGAGGCTAAGATACTCTAAATGCACAGCTTTTCAAGAAAACACACAGCAGAGATGTCTTAATTTTCAGTGTAGTTGTGTAAAATGTCTGAGCTGCAATACCAGATCCTTCCGTTTCTCCTGCACTGGGGGGACTGGGATCTAGAGTGTGTGTTCTCCGTCACAGGCATGACTGTCCAGAGATTGTGGTGGTGTAACATTTATTGCAGTATTCTGCTACTGTGTCCAGATGTTGTCTTTCATCATGCTGTGTGGATCCTTTTAATGTGAACTGATGAGTCAAAAGTCTGAATATTAAATGAAGGCATTACATTTGCTGCTTAAAAACCCAACTTTGCTCAGATTAAGTTTAGTATTGGGTTTTTGTTTTCGTTTTCATCTTCAGTAAGTAATGGTAGTCTTGCTGTCTTGAAACAGAAGTCTTTTTAGGTGAGACCCTTGATTTGTTTAAAAGTGGATTTGTTGTACCCCCATAGAGGCTGTGGTTGGCTAACACGGGAAGAGCGAGGGGTTGGAGGAGTCTCTGGTGTTTTGCTTTAGGAATTAGTGTTGATTGTGGTTTCCTAGGAATGAGAAAGGTGGGATCGGCTTGTTTTGGTTTTGTAGTCAAAGGTGATTGTAACCTCTAAAGATTTTGGTCTGTCTAAAGATTGAATAACTCATTGGAGAAGAAGAGGTTTCCATCTCGTGTACCATAACCCAGCTGAAGGATCCCATGTCTCACGTGTCATCAATTAGTACCTGTTTGATTTAGTATGGAGGTGGAGGAGGCGCTTCCTCAGCATCTTGTCTGGAGTTCTGTGGGTGTTAGTCATGAATTTGCTGCACTTTGGAAAGCTGGGTGTCTGGTGGGTGGGCTGCAGGATTTAGAGCTAGAAATTCCTGAGTAACAATATTCTCTTGTGGTTGATTCAGTCTCTAGCAGTACACTTGTTTGTTGTTCCTCCTGATGTTGAAGTTGTTAATTTTTTTGGTTGAAATTTTTCCCTTTGTAACACTATGCATCCGTGATCAATGTAATGACTAGGGAAGTGCAAAGGTACCTCTGTGCACAAATACCTCTGACATTTATTTGGTTTGATTTTAAACTTGAAACCTGTTAACCTAGCTAGATGAATATGTATATGCATATATAACTCCTCAATTTGGATCTGTAAGCTGCTTTGCGGTTTATGGCACAGATATTGCTGAGAAATACAAAAGTGGATGTTAAAGTGGCAGAGCATCAGTTCCTAGAGCTTTGCTGTGGTAGTTTGCATTCAGATGTTGCAGTGAGATTAATCTGGCTGATTTCTTTGCTATGAGTGAAGATGTGAAGAGCTACGGATTATTTTTTTTTTTTAATTTATTTTTTTTTTTTGTGAGGAGTATGTTTGCCACAGAACACAGGCACGTTAACCTTTCTCAGCGTGTGAGAGGATATTGCAGTAGTTGAGGCAGTGGTAAAGTTTGTGGGAATCTTTATTGGGATAACTTAGACTCTCTAAGGATTATTGCCTCCTGTACATTGCAGTAACTTTCTTGGATTGCTCTATTTGCCTGTGCTTGGGTATCCGTACCAGGATGCAGAAGGAATTACTGGTGAACATATTACTGCTGTCCTCTACAGGAATTCCTTCATAGTTCATAATGACATTATTATGGGAATAAAGTAGCTGGAGCTTGATTTTTCTTCTTTCCTTCAGTGGTTTTATTGAAAAAGACTGTAGGAGAGCATTACATTTGTGTTATATTTTATTCTCCAATTATAATCTCATCATTCTCTTCATATTTTACTCATGCACCAAAACATTTTAAGGCAGTTAGTAGAGTTTTATTCCTCTCCCTTACCTACATACTGAGTGGATGGCTTAAATTACAGTATTGATAAAGATCTCATTTTGCCTTCACTATTATTTATTTAGCAGGACTTAATTTCCGGACAGACGTGGTCTTTGCTTGCCTGAATTCACAAATAAAAAATTACACACTGAAAAGTCATAAAGGTGCCATTAGAAACATAACAATATTCTTGCCCATTTTTATAAAATTCTAACAACCAATGTGATGGAATAAAGCTGCAGTAAAGTGCTATTATTCTGTCTGTCAGTCCTTCTCTGCTTGAGGTACCTGTTGAGCTGTACTGTGGGAGCTTGATTGTAACATTTGCTTGCTGCAAAGGTACATTGGACAAAACGTGATGCAAATGTTGAGTGATTATGTGTTAAAATGAACCAGCAGCTGCTAGTCCAAGAGGGAGGAAAGAGAACAAGAACCAGAGTATTTTCTGCAGTAGGAGTAAAGTCATGTAGGTAACAACTCAGATGTTTAACATGTCTGAGTTGCGCACAGCCTCATCCCAAATTGTCATTACAGATAAGCATAGAACTGACCTTTGGATTTCATCCTCCTCTCTCCTCATCCCCAGGTTTCTGTACGAAATTTATTTTTTAATAACAATGTACTTTTTTTTCCTAAACATTTCAGTGTTCTGACCTTTCCTACCGCAATTCTTTCTTTTCTTAGAAGGAAATTTCAGATGTTGACTTTCCTCTGAAAAGAGCAGGGAGTTTCTTTGTGAATCAGAGGAGCTGATGTTTTTGGAGTTACGACCAAACAGTTTTAACTGAAATGTTGCTGTTTCATGAATGCTTGTCCTCTAGAAGAGAGGTTGGTAATTTTGACCAGTGGTCAGCTGCTTGACTAACAAAGAGTTGATTAAATTGGAAGCCTGAAATTGCCCATTTTTCTTGTGGATTTTGCGCAATTTTTCAAGAGTAGGGGGTAAAGAGGCTGCTTTTATGATCTTTGTATTACTTTAAAAAGTATGGTATAAAGTCCTGCTCTTTGATAGAGGATAATTTTGTATATTCTGTGCTTCCCATCCTGTTGAACTTCAGAACCTCAGGGTTTTCGAGGCAGCTTGCTTTTCTATTATCAGCATATAAGTCTGAAAGGTATTTTAAAATTAAGTAATGAATGTCTGGGAACTTTATGGTAATGTTTTAGTTGAAGGCACTTTTTCATAGCTGTGTTTTTGTTCTTAACTGTGAAAAGGGCTGAATGGTGCTTCAGATATTTAAAATTCTCCATGAGCTTCTTGCTTTGAAGCAGTGGCATCTGATGTTCTTTCTCTCCAGGTCAGGGCTCTTAGAATTTCACTCTGCAAAATCAGCTTTTCCAAAGGAGGTTTTTTTCCTCTGGCGAAGTCAGGGTTTCAGAAATGCTGACTCTGTGATGAAACAGCAGTAAAAATAATACAAAATTTCCCCTCCCTCATTCCTTTGAATGTTTTTCTTTCTACCAAAGTCCTATATCAACATAATCCAGGGTTCTGAGGTGGAAGGTGTTTATCTGGATTGGGTGTGGGGAGCGATTGGTGAGTAGAGAAACTTTTTGTTTTATTTTCATGTAGAAAGACTTCAGTTCTTTTGTTTTTAGAAGTGTGCTACTGAATGAGGTTTTTTCACTCTATCAATAAAGTGTAGTAGTGGCTCTCGAGTCTGTTTTTAAAGATCTGGCTTTTCCAAATTTTGTTAGGGATAGTTTGATTCTTAGGAGTGCAAGTCGGTGCCTGTAGCCATGTGCATGTTATAATGAAATATTAGAAAACAATATAGAAGGAAACTATATTAGCCCCTTTGAGAGACTTGCTACTTTTCCACAAAAAATAAGATAAAAATCCAAGTGTGCAAATGTTCTTTCTTACTGTCTGCAAAAACAAGAGCCAGATTTTAGTTTCCTGCTTATGGCTGTATTTTTATTAACTGATGCTGTCAATTGGAATTGCTTCCTGGATTTACAAAAGAGTGAAATGAAGTCTTTTTATCTCTTTTCTCCTGTATAAAGATACTATAATAACTAGATTGACATTTCCTCATTTGGAAAAACCAGTATCTGTCATTTGTACAGGCAAATGTGAAGTTTAGAGTTGAGGGAGGAGTGCTGTACCATGGTCATGTTGTCTGATGAACATAGACTCCAGGAGTTTGGGGACATCTGAAAGACCATGAATCAAAGAATTCAGGTTCTTGGTCACTTGAAGCTGTTCAACTTCTTTATGGAATATATGCTGTTTTTTCTGAATAATGGAATATGGCTCTGAAGCAGTTGAACCAGTTTATTGTATACAAACATTACTGGGTGCAGTCTCAGGCAGTGACGTAAGATTGTGCAGGAGTTTGCTGTTATGTTCTATGAAAGGTTCTTTAATTAGGCTTTTTTGAATTGGTGGTGTTCCCTACATGGGATGATGCAGCTTCGTTCCGTAGGAATGCTGCTTAAACTCTGCCATTCTCTGCAAGGTACTTTAATGTCCTTAATTCATAACATTTTCATTCATCTGACTGACTAATCCATACTTTCTCTTCCTTAATGGTGCCTCAGTGCTTCTATTTAATTTTAATTTTTATTTTTAAGTGGCCTTCAGCTAAATAGGAGGCTGCTTTAAAGGGAATTGTTACTTTCAGTGAAGAGTCCTGAGCTGACGTTCTGTTGCATCACTTGCATTTTTATTGAAGTCCAATGTCTGTGCCCCTGAACAAGGAGAGTAAGTAAGTTAAGATGGAGGAGTTACTTTCCAGTTCATCTCATCATGTTCCTTTTAATTGAGAGACTCTTTACTCTACTACACATGTTTAAGTGTGTTTTATTGCTCCTCCCACAAGTTCTGGGGGTAGCTGACAGTATGTGGGGTGGGCTTCTTGAACCAGCGTCCCTAAAGTTGGTGAATTTGCCATGTAGCTATCTGAATGTGTAAAGTATGGATTGGAGAACTTCAGCATGTTTCTGTATTTTTATTTCTGGTATTACAGTATCAGGAAAGAATTTGGGAGTACTATTTTTACAATTGGCCTTAAACAGAGACTAAAGGAAACAGTGCGGATTCCAGCTTTCGATGAAGCAACAGGAAGGGAAGCAATGAAAACCATAAACCGTGCTGAGTAACATTTCCTCTCTTCTGCTACACCCCCCCAAGGGTGACAAAGTCTTTATTGAGCCTGACAGGATTCCTAATAAAAGCTGCATTCAATCTGTATAAGGAGCCTGCTGAATCACTGAGAAGCAAGTAATGGCATCGGGCTGGAGGGAGCCTCCCACTTAGAGCTTACACAACCTGTGCTCTGTGCTCCAAGAATCACCTCTATTTGCTTTACTGAAATCTAGGCTTTTCAAATAACAGCCTTAATACTGAGAAATTCAGACACTGTCCAAGAGGCTGTTAAAATCCTTGTCCTGATACCAAGTGAGTGCTTGATCCTGCTGGAGTTAGTTTCCAGCCTTGTTTCTGCTCAGAGCGCTGAAAAGGGAGAAGCAGCTCTCTAACACACAAACAGGAAGGCAGCTTTCAACCATGCAGCTTCCTTCCCTGGAGGATTTCGTACCTGATGGTCTTTTTGAATATCAGTGGAGTTTGGGAAGCTGTTGCAATATGGTTTAACTGTTATTTTGAAGACAGAAATGTGTGTCTCTTTCTTTTAAAGTATATTCTCAGTAATATGGCTGGACCTTTAACAGATCTTTAGAAAATACTAACATTTTGTTTGCTCTGAAACACATAAAATCCGCATCCTGTCAGCTGCCTTACCTCGGAAAAGGTATGGACACAAAATCCCAATAGTCATCCTTTGTGCTTCTGTAGAAGCGGGTTCTTGTGTGTGACCCAGGGAATCCTGGGTGGCTCGGCAGCCTGCGTGGGCTGGGTGTGGGGAGCCTCCAGTGAGCCAAGCATATGTTCTTGCAACAGGAATTTAATGTGTTTGGGGTGGATTGAGAGACAGGTTTTGCGCAGCTCTCCGGGACAGGTTTGCATGTGAGAGCAATCTGTCTGGAACTTGCTGACACAGCTGGTTTTACGTATGGCTTTGAAGTGCTGGTGCTGTGGTGCAGGTTTCTGCTTCTTTTCTCCTTCCCTGAGCAAAACTCTGGACTGAATGAATAATATCTGCCAGTCTGTATTCTTTGAGACCCCTCATTTCAGGTTCAGGGTGGATCTAGGGTATGCCTCGAGCCCAGGCTTGCTGGGATTTGGGAGCATCCCTGATCCTGGCTGTGCTGCAGGGAACAGCTGTCCCATGGCCGGGGCCGGCTGGCCAGGGCTGGATGCAGCTGTTTGGGAACTGGGCATGAAGGACATAACATGACAGGCAGTGCTGAAAGGAGTCTGTGGGGATTTATGGCTTCCTCAGCATCCCTAATACCTGATTGCAATTGCTGAGGTTGTCTCTGTGTGAGATTAATCAGAATTAGCAAGTATGAGGTCATTTCAGAGCAATTTATTTTCTATAGAAATAGACCAGATTTCCTGTTTAGTGTTTAATAATAATAATATATTACTGGAACACCTGGCTGGGGTCACACAAAGTGAAGCATCAGTGTTTCGTTTTGTGTTTATGAAGGGCAAAGTTGCTTTTGATGCAGTCATTCCATTCTCATTTCAGAGCAGGCTTTTACCCCCTTTTAACAGTGCAGGAGAATTTGTCTTGCATGTTATTGGGACCTTGCAGCATCTGGACGCAGCTCATGTGAATTACAGTTGTGCTGGCTGGAGTTGTTGTTGGTCAGATAACTTTGTGGTCAGAACTCCGCGTTTGAGACCGCTGTTGTTCCACTGGAGCCTTAATTCCAAGCTTTGTAAAGCTTCTTTTTGGATTAAAGGCCAGAGATTGGGAGAGAAGAGGGTAAAACAAAAGGAAAAGAGGCATACTTGCAGATTTTGCTCATCACTGATGTTTCTGCACTGTGGCGCTTGTTCAGAATAATCTGAATCTTGGTCATATTTTAAAAAGATGCCAATAATGAAACTTAAGGGTGACCACCACTTCCTCAGGAACTTTGAGTTTGGATTATATTTTCATGGTGATTTTTCTGGCTGACTCTACTTCTTTATTTTAAAAAGTTACATCTTAACAATTAAGACACTAATATTTCACCATCCTTGCAAAAAAAAAATAGGATCAAATTACTTTCAAAGAAATGTTTTGGGATAAATGGGTGATGGTGGTAGCTAGCTGGTGAGTTTGCTTTTGTGTAGGGAGTTCTTAGTTGATGCTTCTTTTATTTCCCCCTCTTATGGTATCTCTGAGAGTTAGCATCTGGCAGGGAAAATGAGAAGTGATCTGAGTATTCAGCTGGCTCACTTCAAACTGTGTTGGGATGAAGGTGTTACTATAAAAGAATATATATTTATATAACATGATATTGTTACTGAAATCTCTGTGTTTTTACACCAACTTTGGTTAAGCTTTTTGCTGGAAGCATGTGTGTGCTGGAGATGATAAAAACTGGCTCTGAAGGAAGCTGAGGCTGCTGGTGGCCACACTTTGTGATAACGGCGCTGTCCGCAGAGCCATCCCTTGGTTTCTGCACTGCTGTGAAGTGCATGCTGTTTTGTGCTTTGTGTTTCTGTCATGGGAAGAATTTGAAGACACAAATGTTCTCTGCTTTTTTAAACACATTTGCTGTAAGAACTGGAGGCAAAGAAAATGCCCCATCCTGGGCAGCTTGGTGCAGGATCACTGTGCTCATGTTTCCTCCCTGTCATCTAGAAAATCTCTTTTCTAGCAGGATTAACAACTGCCTGATTCCCTCTACTCTTCCCCCAGTTTCCCACCTTCCCTTGAGTTGCTGAAGCTGCAGTTTTAGCTAGTTGGATAGACAGTGTGGGTTACTTTCTCTGTAAATAACCTTAGTCAAGGTTGTTTTCTGTCAAAGATGGAAGAATCTGTGTGGGCATAGAATTTTCAGGTAGATCCTGTGCTTCAGTTTCAGCTGTCGTTTCAGCTGATGAAAAGCTCTGAAGAAAAGATTGCAAAATAAAATCATACTGACCTTATTCTTTAGTTTAAAGCATGTGAAGAAATTGCATTTCATCAATAATCATGTCTTGGTTGGGTTTTAGCAGAAAGAAGTAAGTAAAGAGATTATAAGGAGGGATATGGAAGGGGGCTGTAAAATTCCAGCAAATGCTTTGTGTTCTGCTGATAGGACGCTGAGTGTTGCCCTTTGGCATCACTTTTCATAGTGAGTATCTGAAAGTGTCCGTGAAAAGGATCTCTACCCTTTGTACTGAGGTTATGTGCTTGAACACTGTTTATAACTGTTGTGGTGACATAAATATGTTTTTAAAAATAAAACTGAAAATCATATTAGGAGCTGTGGTAAACCTTGAGTTAAAGAAATAAATGCTTTCAGCTCTCTTGGAGGATTTTTGGGAGCGTGGTGCAGCTGGACTGCAGCCTCTGTCCACGAGGTGGCCACAGCCCCTGCCCATCTCTGGCCGCCCTCAGATTAATTGATACTCCTCACTGGCAAAAATATAGATAGAGACTCTAAGTATAGTATGTCAAGTGTAATTTCAGTGCTATTTTAAGCACTTCGTCTGAAACAAGTTGGGAGTAATGAAGAAAACATCACAAATGATGACTGATCGGAAATTTTCATTTAGTTGGGAAGAACTGGGATATATATATAGCACATGTACTGTACCCTCTCTTGTTAGAATTTGGAGTGGCATGTGAGGGAGAGGAGGAATTCTACCTGGCTGTATCTCTTTAAGCAAGCAAAAAAGGCATTATTTCACCCAGAGATGTAAAACACATTGGATGGGTACATTTGATGCACTGACAGAAAGAGGTGCCTTGCAGCCCTTCCCAGATTACTGAGTTAGCTCTTGTGCTCAGTGGCACCCAAAATCACCTGCTCTGCATTACTTGGACTGGGGCTTGCTTTCAAAGTCAGGTAGTTTTAAGAGAAGAGTTACACATCCTGATTTAAAATCACCTATAAGAACTGCTGTGTGAGTAGCCAATGTGTTTAGCTTGTTGTTGTCACCTGGCTGGGTAGTGACCTACTTTTATCATGTAGGTTATTACATTTATCAATATTAGAGCAGTAATAGTGGGCAGTGTAAGTGAAATGCCTTCTGCTGGGTGAGGGAATAGGAGCTTTTGCCTTCCCTTTGCTGTGCTCTGCTCAGCTGTTCCCTCTGCTGCTGCTGCTGCTCATCTCCACAGATGAAGTCAGAGCTCAGGGATGCTTTCCAGACATATATCCCTTTAAAAAAATGTTTATTTCTTTAATTTACCAACTTTTGTTCATCAAGCTCCTCAGTGGGTCAGTACAGTGCTCCTGTGTGCTGCAGGTGGAGTGCAGGAGTCAGCCCATGCCGAGTGAACTTGCAAAGGGACTGTTCTGGGGAGTTGAAGAGAATAATTCACAAGTCAGGATGTGGTAATTTTTTATATGTACAAGTTAAAAACTTTGTGATTAAACAGGAACATCAGCTCTTGTTCTGCTTACAGTTTTCTCTAACTCATGACTACAGAACTGCTTATCTAAAACATTTTCAGGATGTTCTGTTACATCTTACTCCCAATTATGTAAAAAAAATACTGGAAAACATAGGAGAAGTTATATGGACATAATGATTTATGAAAACTGAAAAACTCAGCTTAAATACCAGATACTGATTCTCTGCTGGGTGCCCAGCTTTGACAGGAGTTGAGGATATCCTTCTTTTGGCCTGCGATAGGTGGGCCTCCAGGTGGAGGAGGAAGAATGTGGAACAAAGGTGTTTTATTTCAGTTCCATAAATTCTGTGACTCCTAAGATAATATTAACTACTAAGATACTGTAGGGTTTGAGGATACAGTTGCTGCATTTCTGTGCCCAGTGCTTTCAGCTGGAGGAGTTGAGGCAGTTCCCTGCTCAGAAACAAGGAGAGCTCAGTAAGGGAGCTGGTGGATACCTGAAATGACCCTTTGGCTGCCAGGTGCCCAGCTCTGACAGGCTGTGGTTTGCTTGGAGTCTGATCCATAGCTAATGCTCCTGGACGTTTCACTAATAAAATCAAGTTTGTGGCAACTTGGAGGATTAAAATGGGATTGGACAGTGTGAAACTAGTGCTTTATAATGTGTTACATATCCAAGCCTTCTGTTTAATTTTCATGGGATTTGGTAATGACATTTTAAAAAACATAAATCAGAGTTTTATTGGTTTTACGTGGTCTGCAATTACGCCTGACCTTTCATTTGATACAACAGTCTATATCCGTTATATTGCTAAACATGGACTATTAAGCCAAAGAACTTTTCTGAAGTAAATCCATTGTAAATTCTGAGGCCAGCATTCATATTGATTTATCTTTTGTAAACACTGGATAAATGCAGCACTTGAAAATTCAGAACATACTTTCCAGGGCCAAGCTGGAGAGGCTGCTCTGTGGTGTATAATGATTTTGTTGTGCCTCTATTTGACTCTAACAGCCCACCTGTTCAGGACAGTAAATTAAGTGATGAATAGCCCTAGTGAGCTGTTCCCTGCCATGTGGTTTGCACCATCAGTACAGATATTTTTGTGACTGAAGAGGATTCTGTCTGGTGAGAAGTTTAAACAGCTGTATCTCCTAATTAAAGCTTCTATGTAAAGTCCAGTTTATAAAGTGAAATAATCTTCATGTGTTAATATTTTTGTATCTAGTGGATGCATTGATGTGAAGCTGCCTAGTGGTAGTAGGAGGGAGGCACCTCTAAAGGTTTATTGTTTTCATCTTTGCCAGACAGTATTTTGGAGTAATTTCTGATACTCCCTTTAGACATGGACTGGGCTGAACAAGAAGAGGCATTTGGGTGGCATGGTTTGTAATGGGGCTGCCAGCTAGTTCTGGGGTGGATATGAAAGAGTTTTCCCTCTCTAAACATAACCCCTTTGCTATGAAAAGGTACTCTGGTGGTTCTCTGCACCCTAGCTAGTACCTTAGGTTTTTGCTGGTTTTGAAAAATTCTGTCTTTAAAGAGATCTTAGAAGGTTTCAATGACTTTTGAACTTTGATGAACAGTACTACACTATTTGTCTTACTCCACATGTTGTTTGCTGCTGTGTACATTCACATAAATAATATTTTCAGGGATATTTTTAACAAATCTCTTTATTCAGGTCAGTAATTATGCATCAGTTGGACTTCACTCTTTTCACTTCCACAGCTCAAGCATGGACAGGGTTCTTCAAGTCTATGTGTGTTCTTACCTATCTATTAATTTGGGTTTTGTATAATTCTCTGTAACTTACTGCAGAATCTGAAAAGTAACTTTGAGTGATTAGATGTGAATGAAGTTGCTTATGTTTGGTTTTTTTTTTTCCCCTCTTTCCTTTTAGGACTTAAATACTATCTACTCTTTCCTTCATGGACTGGACATACTCTCGCATTTCAGGGAACATCAGCTAAGGTGAAGTACTCTGCAGTTAGTGTTGTTTAGCACACTTCTACGTGACTTTTTTGTGGAGATAAGCAGAGCGTTTGTCTGCCTACACTTTGAGGTGGCAGAGCATTGGCCAAGTCCATTGCTGAGTTAAGTCACTGCAGTAATGTGGCTCAGAATCTATACTAATTAGCTTTTCTAAGAAGGAAGGCAGAGCTTACTCCCATTTGCCTACAAAGGACTGTGTAGACAGTGCCCTGTCTTAACTCCAGATGACAAAAGCTTTCTAATGCTTCAGACATTCAAATGATCTCAGAATCCATAAAATGGAAAGCCAACAAAGCACAAGAAGTGCGTTGGAAGTATTTTAGTTCCTTCAGTTCTGTTGCTATGGGTAATTCCAATGTGTGGGAGTGATTTAAACAGTTAGAGAACATGCTGTATGTTATCTGTTTGGATAATGGAGAGCACCGTGATAATTTGAATTTTCTGGTTAAGCACATCCTTTGTTGAGAACAAAAAAAAAAAGTAGAATTTGAGGTCTTAGAGCCTGAAAATGATTATACTGAAATGTAGTGATTAATGGCTTATGATCTTTGGGGATTAAAACTGAAATTAAACTTCTCTTCCTCCTCCCTCAGAATAATGTCGTCAAGTGCCCGCTATGAGAGGTACAAGGGCAACCAAGTTCTGTTTTGGTGAGTACATAGCACTTGTTGGGCTTCTTCAGCAGAAATGTGAGCAAACCCAATGTTTTTCATGCTGTAATATGTCATTTGCTTTTCAGTCATTGTAAATAATTGGTTAAAAGCTTTGGCACAGGTGGTCGTAGCAGTAACGCAGTGTTGATGTTTGAGAGGTGCCCATGAATTTCCAGCCCGGCTCCCAGGGGCAGCAGGGGGTGTGTGTTTGTGCCAGTGACACGAGGTGGCTGACAGGCAGGCAGTGTCCCCTCTGCAGCCCTGGGAGCCCTGGTGACACTCAGTAGGTGGCACTGTATCCCTGGAGCTGGCGCTGCCTGTGCAGCTCCTTGTCAGAGCAGCCTGTGCCAGACAGGGATGCAGCTCGAGCACCATCTCGTTGCATTGCAAAAATTAGTACTTTAGCTTACAATTCTCTAGGTTCTAGCTGGGAGGCAAATATGCTTTTTTATTTTCCTCATATTTTAGCATTGCTTATGGTGTATTTATCCTCTCACAGCTAATCCTAGCTTTCCCAGCTTCCAGCACCCCCGAGTCTAAATGAGATGCCACCTGCTAGTTGGTGTGGTGGGTGTGTGTGACACACACCTGCTCCAGTACCAGATCAATATCTGTGTTTGGGGGTTGTTTGCTGTCATGTATTTATAGCCTTTATGTATACTTTCACTGGAATAAAATGTTTTCACTAAAAATTAATAATTTCATTTAAATGAAATAAATTTTTAAGCTGACTTAAATGTCGAAGTATAAAGTATAAGAAATATTCTTTATGTGAATGTGGTAGAAAAAAAATAATCCCGGTCCAGTTAAAGTTCCCAGATTCTTACATATTGAACTGGTAGAGTGGTAAATCATTATTTTACTAAGATAATATTTTGGATAACAAATTTCTAAGGTTCTGTAAGGAGAACTACATATCAGTGATTTCTTTTCTTACAGCTCAGAAACTATTGCAAGATGCTGGTATATCCTGCTTTCTGGATCTGTGCTCATGAAGGATTCAATGTTTTTGCCACCTTGCAGGTATGTAAAGTTGTTGTTGAAGGCAAGTTGTTGTTTTTTTTTTTTTTTTAATAAATGCTTTCTATATGTGGGTGTTACTGTAATTTTTAAAGAATTTTAAAACAATTTTTTCATTATTTTGTTTTTCTGAAGTTTGGTAGTGAAATGTTCAGCTAATTTGATTTAAATTTTCTTAGACTTCTTCTGCACATTGAAATATCTGTGTGAAATACTGCACTGAATCTAGTTTTTAAGTTGATAAGGGAATGTGTAGTCAGTTTATTACCTTGGGGTCTCTTTGAATAATCTGTGCTGTGTGACTGTTCTGGGTAGAGTTCCCCATCTCAAAAATATGACTGCAGATCGCATAGCTTCTGCCATTTGGTTGGAGGCTGTATTTAATGGCACACGTGATTTTTATGTGGAGCAAGAAGGGGCCAGCAGCATCAGCTGTGGAGAGCTCGTGCCAGGAGCCCGACTGTGTCTTGGGGTTGAGGCACAGCGAACACTGACATGCTTTCACTGCAGCACATTATTAGACTTGAGCTGGACTTGGGCAAGTAATACCCTGAGTACCCAGGGTAATACTCTGCTTGACCTTGTACATCACTCCGAAGTTTTATTTCACCGTGTTTCACTTGACTCAGCAGGAGCTGACCGTGAGTGGATAGACTTAATGTCAGCTCCGGCTCACATACATTTCCATATACTTGAATTTCATGGTAAGTACTAGTAAGAACGTTTAGGACTGAATTTTTCAACTCATTTAACTGTAGGTTGGATATTAAACACTTAATGCTCCTTGAGTGACTGAAGGTCCTTGAGTGAAGTTGTCCAGAGAAGCTGTGGCTACTCCGTGCCCCTGGAAGTGTTCAAGTGGTTTGGATGGGGCTTGGAGCAGCCTTGGCTAGTCGAAGGTGTCCCTGCTCATGGCAGAGGGGTGGAACTGGATATGCTTTAAGGTCCCTGGCAACTAAAATCATATTATGACTCAGTGATAAGTTCAGGAGTACCAGAAGTGAGGACATGGCATGCTGGTATTTGCACAAAAACTCTCTTAAATCATTGTTTCGTGAAACTTGGAGTAAGTCACTTACCAACACAACTAAGGTTTCTTGTGCCTTAAAAAAGATAAAAAAAGGAAAAAAAAAAAGGAAAAAAAAAAGGCAAAATAGATCTGTTATAGCTAATTTTCAAGATTACAGCTAGATTTATTATAGATAATGAGGGAAAATAGCTGCAAGATGGTGAAAGGGTCACAGAATTCTGTTAGATGGAGCTGCTGGCAGATTACAGCTTACAAAGGGTGGTTCCTGGGGTGTTCTGTCTCCTTAGGTGGTGAGATGATGTGGGAAGGAAGAGAATGCACTCCTGCTGGATATATAGGGTGTTCAGCTCACTTCACTTCATTTGAAATACATTCATGTTCATGCATTAAATATAATGTTTTGTTTTTTTAAATTCTGGTCTGAATACTTCATCTGTCACATTTCTGGTTGAGGAAACTGCAGTCACCAGACACTAACAGGCTAATTTCAGATGAAATAGTGCCTTGGATAAGTTAGTATTCTTCCATAATTGCGATTAGCAGCATTTTAATTACATTTAAAGTAGTACTTAATGTCACGCTTTATTCTTTGTCCCCAACCAAGTTCCTGATTATGTGAGTCATTCTGAAAGAAGGCTTAACTATACATCTCTAAGAAAACACAATATTGTCTTCATTCTCATTGCCTCAGGTATTGCAGAGCTATTCTGTGTCACAGGAAACAAAGATAAGAATTTGCTGCTGTGTTCTCTCTGCCTGATGAGCATATGCTCCTAGAGCTGCAAGATGTTAGGGAAATAAACTTTATGGGAGAGTATATTGTGTGGGATACCACTATATCTGTGTTTTTTTAATTTTCACAGCAGGAAAGTGGTGGTCAAGAGTAGGGAATGAAATGAAAACCATGTTTGAGGTGTTCTGAGGCTGCTGAAGGGAATGGAAATGGGTTTCTGGTGAGCTTAGTGCTGCCCAGAAATGACATCAGATAAAATCTGACCTGTTTGACTTGTTGAATATGGTATAAATATATCAGTGTGTGAGCAGAGGTGGGTGAGGTTAGAGACAGGTGTCTTCTGCACAGGAGTGGTGCAGGAGACTGAGGATGGCTTTGACATGGCCAGGGGGTAAATGAATGAGGACCAAAATAGAATCCTTAATGGGAGGAAGGTGGTAACTACCAAACATGAGGAGCTTGGCTTTAATCTGGAGACCTCCTACAGGTCTGAAAAGGTCGAGAGCCAAGTTTGAATAATTGTCATTCTGGAAAGACTGGGTAGATGGAAGCGTTTTGTAAAACAGGTCACAGCAAACAGATTCTAGTTTGAAAGTCAGTCCTTGTGTACTTCGTAACAGCCCCACTCACCAGTTACCTCTTTGTCAGGTTGCTAATTTCAGCTTCATATTTGTCCTTTGGACACTTGATAAACACTTTGATAAACACTTTGTCTTTAAAGAACTTCTGTACATTTTAGGACTCTTTTCACAGTATTTGAAGAGTATTCTATAAAATTGTTGGCTTTGTAAAAGCAGGAGGATATCAGTGTTTTTCAGTTAGAGGAGGTTTTTTCTGGGTAATAGTCGGGTTTAAGGCCCCCTTTTTTTATGTAAAGTTTTTTGTTTTTTTTGCTTTATGTAGCAATCGTCTTTCAGAATTCAGCACTGCACTAGAAACTAACTAGCCAGTAACTTTTGTTTAACAATTATATAAGAAACTGCTGTTAAAATTGATAGTGAGATCTTTGCAATCTCCGTAAATAATCATTGCCCCTGGAAGGTGGTGATGGTTTAATGATTGTTTCCTGGTACATCCTCCCAATACTTGTCCTTTTTCTGCCGTGATTACCTTGAAAGCCAGGAGGAGACTGTAGTAGGCAGCCGTAAACTTAACCTGGAGAAGATGCTGTCCATGCTTTTTGCATGCCCCTGTTGTCCACTATTCATCAGAGCTTCAGGGAAACCTTACTTTTTTTCTGCAGAACTCTTCGATATAAAATAATCTATAGAATCCAACTGGTAGAGGCTTAGCTCCACAAAAGCAGAAGGAGGTGGGCAGTCATTGCATTATTAACTTTGTCAAAGTATTTGAATGGGTAAGGGTGGAAACTGGGGCTCACTGTGCTTGAAAAGGGTTTTTTCATTGGCTTGGATGAACTTGTATTCAAGTTGTAATTCAGAAACTCGTTTAAAAATTGGAGGAGTAAAACTTGCATCCAGGTACGATAAATCTATTCAATATTCTGACACTGATGCTCATGGTGAGAAAAGCCCTGCAAGATTTTTAAGGTAAGAGGCAGATCAATCAGTAATACCAGGTACAAAGATGGCGTAATCTTGATTACCCTATTGCCTGGAGAATGGATTTGTCAACAGATTTGGCATAGGAGGAGAAGAACTTTCTTCTAACATGAAAGCGATGGCTGGAATAAAAGAACAGGATCGAGGGATTTGTGGAAGGAAAATCATGTCAGCAAGTTAAAGAGGTTTTGTGTTAACCTTGCTTGTTAACGAAGATAATTCATGTGAACAGGATATTTGAAGGAGATTACTCACAGCAAGATTAGCCATAGGAGATATATCAAGGGCCTGGAGGAACTTTTGAAGCCAATTATGTGGCTGACAGCCTCCTACAGCTGTGAGAATTGAACCTCCAAGGGAAAAATACAAACTCCTGAAACATTCAAGATGTAGTCTTACTAAAACAAACACTTCTCTTTTCCCAGCCCTTCCAAAATCTCTCAAGTGGAGAAAATTGGAATCATTGTTCTACTCGTGTAGTGCATTTCTTGGCTAAAAACAATACTTCATTCAAAATGGCCTCATGGTTGTTGATGTCTTTCCATGAGAGTTGTAGATGCATTAATAACTCAATAAACCATTTCACTTTTCTTAAGTAAAAGAAGAAACAAATGCTTAGATCAAGAAAAAGGTCATAATGAAAGAGGAACTCCAGTTTTTCATCATGAACAACAGCTTGGGTTGAAATGATTTTTGCTTGTTTTGTGTTAGTATTTGTGAAGAATATTTTACTGTATTTTGCAACTTACTGGGACTGTCAATAGTGTTTGCATCTACTCTGTGTGAAGTACCAGAAGCACAGAAGATGCTGTGCTTTTACAGAACTGTCGGTGTTGGAAAATAAGAATGTGAGATTAAGGGTGTGCAATTTGGAGAATTTAAAGATTAACAGAATGCTCTAATTTAAATTTTGGTGTATGTAACTTTGTTCTCAGACGTATCTATGCCTCAAATGTACCATCTAAAGTCAGATCAGTTTTACTTCTAAAGCCTGTAGTGCTGCTTTCTGCAAATCCTTGTGAATTTGTTCCATTCACTGCAAAAGTAAACGAGCGACTCAGAGCTCCAGCACTCCCAGCTTTTGCCAGTGCAAGGTATACTGATATTTTTCTCCCACTGATCCTTCCTTTCCCGGTTTAACTTGAATACTGTTTTCTGCTCAGACTACACCTGCTGTATCCAAGCTCTGTCCCAGTGCTTCTCCACCTCTGCTCTTTGTCTCTCATCTCCATCCCAGTCCTGGTGTGTGGAGCGTGGATGGTGCTTTTCCTCCCTCAGCTCCCAAGCTCTGGATCCATGTGTGCCACTCCACTGCTGCCATACAGTAAACTTAATTTCTGACAAACTGGCAGTTGCCAATAAGGTTCTAAATTTTGATAATTGTTGCCATAATTGGCATTTAAATTTCTTACTGTGTGACTGTAAAAATTGCAGTCACAATATGATTCTTTGAGTGTGTGCTTGCTTCACATGGGAAGACTCTTCCCAGCTAACTGTTGAGAATTATTTTCTCTGCTCTCTTAAAGGGAGCTTCGGGCTTACATCCCTGTGCTTATCAAGACTTGAGATTTAATACTCATCACAGGATAAAAGCAGTGGTTATTCAGTGCATTTGTAGCTCTGGATGAGGTGATGTTTTCCCTGGGTGTTTCTGTTAAGTGGTGGCTGTAACTTGTAGCATTGCCTGACAGCCGGTAAGTGAACCAACAACTTGGGAATGCTACCAATAAATGTATTTGTAAAACTAATTAATTCAGATAGAGTTGTTCAGATTGAAATTCTTCTGGCAGTGCTAGTGCTGGTATGAAAATACTCTGAGGGAAAAGGGATTGTGGATGAGAAGAGGCAGCGCCAGCGAGAGGCTGAGTGTCCTGGGAGTGCTGACGTTGGGTAAGGGCTGGGACGGTGTTGCACACTAAGAGTACATGGTGCATCTTTTTTGACATAGACTAATCTTCTAAGAAAGTTAAAAAATGAAGACCTGTCAGAACTATATGGCCGAATAATCTTGTCCGTATTTGCACCAATAATTTCCTTTTGGTCTGTTCGTGACTCCTTACAGCAGCTGCCCTTTAGAAGTTTTATGGACTGCAAGGGATGCTGATAGTGCCCCAGAAAGAGTTTTTTGTTGGCTAAACTAAAGTGCAAGAGAAATTAAATTAGAAGCAAAGGGTCATGTATGGTTTGTTTATAGCAAAAATGTAATTTTACTAAGGCTATGTAATCCCATGGCCTGGAATAGCTGGAAAGCTGCACAGAAAGTGGTAGGTGAGACACAGGCTTCCTCAAAGGGTCATCCTATTCAGAGTATAAAGTAATTAATACAGAGATCTTGAGCTTCCAGCCTGCAAATTGAGTAGCGTGTTACACAGCCTCCAAAATAATTTCCAATTAAAACTTCAGCAGGCTTGAGAGATAAACCTGCTAAATGTTGTTGTTATAGAGAGCTAATGCAGAAATGGGTTTTGATGACTGAGCATTAATTGGAATAGGTATTTTGCATTCAGCCATGTATCTTGTGGTGTCTGGTTTCCTTTAAACCATTTCCTGCTGGAGTTAAGTGTTACAGTATTTTTCTAATGAAGTTATTTTGAAGAGCTCAGGACTTGCACAGCATATGGTATCACATAAACTCTGCCACTTGCATTTGCTGAAATTTTTGGTGT
Organism: Pardalotus punctatus; assembly: GCA_013400915.1. NCBI lineage: Eukaryota > Metazoa > Chordata > Aves > Passeriformes > Pardalotidae > Pardalotus > Pardalotus punctatus. The sequence continues at coordinate 792,194 of VZTX01006339.1, read as the reverse complement.
GTACTGATGTACCTTTTTTCCCATCTCCTTGCTCGTTTCACAAATAGAGGCATTTGGGGCTGCTCAGCTGTGGCTCTGAGGGCTCGCGATGTAGCTGTGAGCCTCGGGCAACTCCCCACACACCCCATTCTTCAGATCATGGCTGGGCTGAGACAAATCCAGGGAAATTGAGACCTCCATGGAGATGCCCAGAAAAACAGGTTATTCCCATGAAGGTTTTGATGTTGAGTATACTCCTGTGTCATGACTACAATGCAGGAAGGGCAGGTCCTGGTTTTTCTATCTGCAGTCATCACGGCTGTTACTGCCTGTTATGCAACTGCACAGGTTCTCCCTCAGTGTTGCTTCCCACTCAATGACAAGGAATTTAAGTTAAAATTACATTTTTAGAGTCATTAGATTGGTGTTTAGTAATAAATGGCTGTTCCAAGCCATTGCTAATATATTTTTGTGGTACATTCAGTGGTAAGGGAGTGGACTTTGTCTTGCGTCTGACCAGCAGCAGCTTTGCCGTAGGTGTTCAGGGGTTTGCTGGAACAGCTCTTCTGCACAAGAGGTACTCTGCAAGGAGAGGAAAAACGAAATGCTTTTCACAGAATCACAGAATGGTTTTGGTTGGAAGGGATCTTAAAGCTCACCTAGTTCCAACCCCCTACCATGGGCAGGGATACCTTCTACTATCCCAGGTTGCTCCAAGCCCCATCTTACCTGGCCTTGAACACTTTCAGGGATGGGGCAGCCACAGCTTCACTGGCAGCCTGTGCCAGGGCCTTCCCACCCTTATAGTAAAGAATTTCTTCCTAATATCTCATCTAAACCTAGTTAGGTGAGCTTAGAGCCATTCCCCCATGTCCTGTCACTATATGCCCTTGTAGGCCCCCCTGACTTGCACAAAACCACGTTTTCATCTGTTAGAAAAACAACCAAACAACATGTTGATTCCTGATGCATCGTCTCGTCTATGCTCTTGCATACAAAACCTTTTTGCATTGAAGAAATGCATCCAGGTTACTGGATGAGTGGGATTCACTTTGCAGTGGCGAGTGCAATTTATCTTCATCTTTATGTACCTAAAAGCATCCAGGCAGTTTGAGAGACAAGTATATTAATAAAAACAAAATATCTGCAAGCTCTTTACTTGTTGTCTTGATAAACTGGTATATGAGGGCCCTGGCCCCATCCTACATGTAATACAGTACTGAGTGTTACTCAGCAGGTAAAGCTTCTGCAGGTAGCTTTATTGACAGCCACAGATAACTGCATTACTGACACCAATTTACACAGACAGGATAATGTTATGATTTTTGTAGTTCCTGGAAAATACAGAACAGAACGTAAAGTGCCTGACATCCTGCCATTGATGGCTTTGATGTCTGAAATATCTGAAAATATTGTTTCAGGATGTAGTAGAATATTGTAAATTTGAAGATCCCTGCTAATTAGTGTTCTAACAAATAATAAGGCATTCAGTCTCAGTCTCCATCTGTTTGTAGGCTGAATGCTCTTCAGGACAGACTGTGTTTTTACCTTTAATGTATGTACTATATTCTGAGTAATGCAGAATGAAAAGCTATCCATATTGAATAACTTGAGCATGTCGATATCAAGAAATGTTCAAGTAAAATGTGATGGCTGTTGCTTAAGTTTGTCAGTCTTGAAATTCCAGATGTATTTCATCACCAAATACTCAGGTTGCACGACAGCTGGATATGAAAATTTTAAAAATGTTTCTGTTCAGAATGCTGTATTTGTGCACATCCTGTTTCAAGAATTATTTTATTATTTTCAAAATATGTTATGTTGGAGACTTTTCTTAATAGTCTCCTTTGTCAAAGTAAGGTTTGTTATATAAGCTGCAGTACCTTAAAGACGTTTTGACTTTTACTTTTCAGTAGCTCCGGTCCGATTCCATGGCCTGAAAACTCTTTAGTTGTTGGTTTGGGATATCATGCCAGTCTAACTCACATTCTTTTCTCAGATGATGCAATTGCTTAAGCGTTTTTAATTATGAATAGCAGTGAATCAGGAGGAGAACAAGGTTTTTTGCAAATGAGGCGTATATAAATCAAGGATAAACAAAGCTGCCTTTGGTGTGTGGAAGACATTTTTTTCCCATGACAGTGTTGCAGACCATTGAGTGAATATGTGAAAATTAATGATGCAGATGAAATAGATGAATATTAAGTGACGGGAGCATACAATCAAATTATAAATAAAAAAAATTGTAATGCAGTTTTTATAATACTGACTTTTTTTGGGCTTTCAGCAGTGGGAAGCTATAGAATGATACTAAGACTTATTTAAATCACACATATATTAACAATGCCAATTAAATTGTTAAATCATTTAAAACTTTAATGGTTATACCAGTGATAGTATGTCCTTTGACAATTTTTTTATTCTAAGTAGAGCTTAATTTACATTAGTTTAATGTTTTCTTACACTTCCAGTGTTAATTTAAATTTTAAATTGGATTATTTTTCCCACTCTGCTTAAAGCACTAATGCATGTGTAACCTTAGTGAGTCTTTCCCAGTTTTCCTCTGTATCTTGCCACATCAGGAGGACTTAGTGTTTATGGATGTGCTTTTAGTTGAGGAAGGTGCTGTGGTGGTTGGTAAGCAGAAATACTGAAATGGGTGTGTCAGATTGGACCTTTCCTGGAAATAAACCTGACCCCGGGAAGAGACGTCCGTGGTCATGGTCTTGTTGGGTGCTGAGTTGGGGGATCAAAAAGCCTAAGGAACGACAGCTTCCTCAAACAGGGACAGCTCCTGTGTGTTCTCAATGCCACAGCAAAGCAGTTTTCAGTACCAAAAGATAAGATTGCCCCATCTCTTCCAGAATTAGGTGTACTTTCCAGAGCGCTCTCTTTTGAGAAACAGCATGGGTCAGGTTTGGGTGGGTCTTTAATGGCCAGCTAAAGACTTCCCCAAGTAATTTGCTGTCACAGAAATGTTCTTTCTCCTGTGGAAAAATGTTCCATGTCAAAGTTTGCTGTTGTTTCCCAAATGGGTTTTATCTCCTCCACTTTCAAAGCTTTGTTCAACTGAACCTTTTCCATTTCCAGACAATTAGGAATGAATGTTGTTCTGAAGCCTTCATTTTAATTGGCAGATCAGTGAAGTATATTGATACCAGCAAACCTCTTAACTGACAGAGAAGCTAAACATTTGTATTCCAGAGGAAAAATATGGAATAAGTCATTAAGACATTTAAAATCCATGTTTCTAAAACATGTTGTGTATGTTAATTAAGAATGTTAAAAGTTGGTATTTTCAAGACACAGTGGTAGTTATGGATGAAGAAAAACCATATGTGGCCTCCTCCTTTGGAAGGAGCTCTTCTGTGAATAATCGATAAACCATCCATGGTGTGTACCGGGAAATAATTAAACTTGACCTACTGACTTGTTAATATGAGTAGTTTATTCTTTAGGATTAGCTGGGTGGGTTTTGTCTTTGGAACCTGATCCTTTTCCAAGTGTTTGGTTGTTGTAAAGTGCCTGATGGAGCAGAAATGATAGTGCCAAGAGCGTGACCTTTGTTCCAAGCACTGTTCCCGTCCTCATTATTGTTTACTGCCATTACTTAATTAGCAAATGCTGCAACATAAGCAGAGGGTGGCTGGACAGTTACTGAATTTGAGGAATGTGTTTATGTAAAACAAAACAAAAAGAAAGCAACTCCTCCTTAACCTCCAGGAGTTTGATAAATTGTTGTTACACAACAAAAATACTTTGCTTGAACAACCTGCAGCCGGAAATTGGGGTTTTGTCCTAACTATGGGGATGTAGCCATAGTAGTAATCTGTTTTGTGATAAAACTGATAATGATTATTTCTGGTTTTAAAAGGTGTGAAACCTGAAACTTCCGGTTGCACATAATTCCTTTGGAATTTTTGGCATTTGGAAAAAAGATCTCTTGTCTTTAGTTTTCTGTTATGAGGAATAGAATTATAAGTGGTTTAACTTTTTTTTTCTTTTAATTGAAGATGCTCCTGTAGCAAAGTTGGTCTCACTTTGGTTTTTAGTTTGTAGAGAAATCCTAACATGGATTTCAGTTCACCTCAAAGTTGGAGTTGACATTAAAAATGACATTTCTGCATTTTCTGAACTGAATTAACTGTTGTAAGGGTGAGAGTGGTTTAGCCATTCTTTTTATGTATTGCACAAACACAAGACTCTCATGCCTGGATCACATGCTGTATGGAAGAAGCATGAAAGAAGGCATGAAAATCTGAGCTCTGAGTTTCTTACTATAGATGTGTGAAAATGCCAGTTTTCTGTGTGAAACTTGTGCTTCTCTGGTCTGGGTGAGAAAATTTTAGTTGTCATGTCATTTGTGACTCTATTGCAGTCATGTAATTTAAATATCTTTCTTTTCCTTCAGTAGACTATTAGCAAAATCAAAACTTGACAGTGGAAGCTGCTGTGCTCCTATTAATTGTAATTCTTTACCCTAAGTGCATTACACTGCTAATTTGTTGCAATAATCTGAAGCTTTACTTGAGTAACTTTGCACTTTCAGAGAATCACTGAATGATTTGGGTTGGAAAGGACGTTTAAGCTCACCTTAGTTCCAGCCCCTTGCCATGGGCAGGGACACCTTCCACTATCCCAGGTTGCTCCAAGCCCCATCCAACCTGGCCTGGAACATTTTCAGAGATGGGGTGGCCACAGCTTCTCTGGGCAACCTGTGCCAGGGCCTCAGCACCCTCACAGGGAAGAATTTAATCCTCATATCTAATCTAAACCTCCCCTCCTTCAGTTTAGTTTAGATTAGTTAGTCCTTTAGCCTCAGTTCAGCTGCTTAAATTCCTTTCCCATAGGTGCACATATCCCACAGAAGTTGTGGAGTGTCATTTATAAACATGAGTCTTTTGAAATGTTCCGTACAAAGTGGTGGTGTTTTGATGGACCTTTGCCATTGAGATGACCATATTTGTGACTCTAATCTTGCGTGGCTGGAGTTTCAGATGTACTTTCTAAATGTAACCTCAGTGAAAACAGATGGAGCTGACCTACTTTCTAAGGATTTGTCTCCACTCTTGTCTTAACTTCCTTCTAATTCACACGTTAATCCCTGCTTTGCATTGACTGATTCTTCAGTTATCTCACCTGCTGGTAGGTGCTAAAACGTGATTGATGTTGACAATCTGAGTTTGTAACATGGCAGCTACAACTACTGAACTGCTAATCCAGTCACTGTGCTGCTCTCAAGGAGTTTGTTTTGTGTGCTGTGGGTGGGGAATCACTTTCCCTTGTGCCCAGAGGTGGGTAGGTCAAGCATTCCCAAGTCAGGAATGAAGACAAACTTAATACATGAAGCCAGAAATTTTAAATTCCAGGTACCACTACAGCCACAAATGGATTCATTTCAATTCAATAGGTTATTGGTCTATAACACATCCCACATCTCCCAGCAGTGTTTAGCTCAGTTCTCTTTTGCTGATAGCTCTGGTACCCTCAGATGTGGTTGCATGGTGCCTTCTCCAGAGGTGATTCCTCTAAAGTCACCTCTGTTCAGTGTCCTGAAGGAAGTCTCCTGTTAGCGTTGATGAGCTAAAGCACATCAAGTTGCTTTTAGCTGCTTTCTTCAGCTGCTGTCTTACACTGCCCATCATGCTTTGTAGCATTTGTGTTTTTTCACACTTCTCAAACAGAACCCATCACCATGAGCTGCTCCTTGGAGTGGTAAAAGTAGCAGCATAAAGACAGAAGTCAGTAGTTAAGGCTCAATGTTAGAAGAGACGTTCCCTCTTCCCCTTCTTTGCTGAGAGGATGAAGGGGTGACGTGGAGTTGAGGGAACTCTCATTAAAAATGCTGTGTGCCGAGTAGTATTTTGGAGTCTTTGGAATTGATGTATATTTGGTTTTACAAGGCCTGTTTAATGTTTACTTAAAATTTACTAAGGTTTTCTCGTCAGAACTGAAATGTATTATGAGTGGTTTTGAGTATCTGCAAGTAATAATGATTTTACAAAAGAACATTCTTTATATTTAGACTTTACATAGCAGGCTGTGATGAGGGGTGCTGAATAAATTAAAATATTATGGTAATAATGCTATGTAATTAGCATTTTTCACACAATAGTTTTCATCAATTTTTCTTTGTCCGTGTTTTGTTTTTTTAACAACATGTACCATTGCCAATTATTTTTGTTACTGAAAAGGTAAAATAGGCTGTTCATCTCATTCCTTTTTGTTTGCTTTTTTTCCATCCCACTCTAGTTTTGGCAAGCAGTCTGGAGGAAAGAGAGGATGCGAATGTATCATATTGGAACCTTCAGAAATGATTGTGGTAAGACAGATTTTTTTCATATGTATTTAAATCTATTGCTGGTTTCAGCAAATTCTTTCTCTTTTACAGCAGAAAGCTTATTGTAAAGTATTCTGTGAAATTGCAGCAAAATTGCCTTGATTTCAATTATACCTATGGCTGCTCTCGTAACAGCAGTAGCTATGTAAATTTAATCTACATGGGTAAATGATGATGATGATTAGGTCATTCTTTCTAAAATTATGCTTACTTGAGTTTCAAAAGCCTAACAGTCACGGCTGAGTTGAGCATTCCTGAGTCAGGCAATGACAGTCTTCCATCTCAAATATTTTATTTACACCCCCATCCCCCATTTCATGGCTTCTATTGGTCGTGTCTGGGTGGAAAAACCTTCTTCCTCCAAGCCTTTGCAGCGCCACATAGTGCAAAAGCTTGTAGGTATGAGAAGAAACATGAGAGTGCTTAGCCAAGCTTGAAGGGTAAGATTTGTCACCATCATTAATGTCCAGGATTCCTTCTGCTTCTTCAGAGCATTTACTGATACTGCCAAGTGCATATATAGATATATATATATATATATGTGGTTAGAGAGTGTAGCTTAGTCCTTCTCAGGTTGTTGTAGCTGTGCTGTGAGCAGTTGGAATATTAGGATTGCTTTTCCATAGTGCAGACTGACGTCGTATCCCAGCAGTGTGCCTGGGGACATGGGCAGATCTCTTTCAACTTTCATCTTAGATGTTGTTAATGGAGCTGAAACAAAACTGTTTGTTGTGCTCAGAAGCCACGTGTCTGTTAATCAGACTCCGATCTCCAGACTGCTATTGATTTAGCTGCCCTACATCTAGATATGGTAACATTAAAACTAATATTTGACAGTGTCTCTTACTGAGCATGTAAATACTCAGCTTCCGTAAGATGTTTGTTTCTCACAGTGCATTACCAGCAGGGATGTCAGCAGTGTCCTGTACCAAGTCTGCTCTCTGTCCTTTGCTCCAATTGCTCTGTGCAATGTCAGTCTGACTCTGCTCATGGGCTCTGATAGCATCACTAATATGCTCTTTGCTGCAGCACACATATTTTAAGCTACAGTCTGCCATGAAGTGCAAGTTAAGAGTGCAAGAAACCTGTCTCCATGCTCTGGAGGGAAACAGTTCATTTGTTTTATTCCCAGTTGTCCAGTCTCTTCTCAAAGCTGGAATTTCAGGGGAGATTCATGCCTTGAGGGATGCCACAGGACTATTTGGGTGGCAATGTGTGCAGCCATGTCATGGGAATGCCCCAGGCCCTCTGGTTTGCACTTGCTGCTTTGCATTTTTTACTTTTTAATTGCTGCTGCCAGGGATCTGGTGCGCTCGGTGTGCCTGAGTGCTGTGCCTGGGGTGAGCTGAACCTTGCACCTCGATGCTCCCATCGCAGAGAATGACAAACACTCACCCATGTCATATCTATCATATCTACTATCAGATATTAGGGCGAAGTTTTTCCCTGTGAGGGTGGTGAGGCCCTGGTACAGTTGCCCAGCGAAGCTGTGGCTTTCTCATCTCTGGAAGTGTTCCAGGCCAGTTTGGATGGGGCTTGGACCAGCATGGTCTAGTGGAAGGAGGCTGGTGATTTGAGTCACTGCAAGTGCATTTGTAAATTTACATGAAAAATATTTCGTGGGCAAAATACAGGATGGAAATCTTAACAAATACCTGCATTCTTCTTTGGTCATATCACCATTGTAATTAAAAAAAAAGAAACATGAAGATGGAAATAAAAGAGGGGCTTCTGTGCAGTGTGTGCTTCCAGAGAGAAATTGGCCCTGTTGAAATATTTTATGAAGAAGCTAGTGTTGTGTGTGTAACTTGAGTAGCAACAACTGTGATGAGTGTTTTCAGAGGAGCACAGTATCACAGTAGCTGGGGAAGCCAGCATTGGCCGTGTCAGCAGCCTCACGCACTGCTGGGTGTTCCTGGAGACAAAGGCACAGCCCAGACAGCTGTTCGCTCTATTTTAAATCTCCTGAATTGTCTGTAATTGCAATTAAATGCCAGTGAGAGTATAGAGACACTTGAAAGTGTCTTACATCCTTTTCTAGAACTTCAGTATATTTTTCTGGTAGGAAAATCAGAGAATTAAAAATGCAGAGTATTTTCCTCATTATATTTATGATCGTATTTTACAGGTAAATGTAGCTAAAGGTACTATTAGCTGTATTTTCTAGGTAATACTGCAAATAGGGTGAGAAAAAAAACATCAGTGTGGTAGTGTGCACCTTGCTAATGATCTTCACTGACACAAGGTGTACTTGAGTTTCATTTTCCTGATTAACTCTTATTAATTTATCTTAATTCTTTTATTTTCTCTAGTTTTTAATTTGCAACATACTAATGAGGTTTAATACATAATGAATATTTATCTTCAAGCAAAATAATTAGTTAGCTACTTTAATGGAGTTAAAGAATGCTATCATTTCATGCTGGTGACAGATTTTTTTGAATTTTTTTTTTTTTTCCTTTTTTCTTCTCTGCTGTCATTTTAGAATGTAAATCAGTTTTGTAGTGGGAATCCTCTGGGAACAGACCCATTTTAAAGGCCATAAAATGTGGTCAACTTAAGTTAATGAGGATAACAGATAGCGTGTGAATGGGCATTGTAACTCATACTTTTGGAGGCTGAGCAATCTATTGAATTAATAATAGCCCCATTTATCACTTAAGAAAATGGCCCAGAATTGCAGCATATCTCAGTGTGCTGAAGTGTCCTGACTGTTGTTCCTGGGTGCTTTCATTTTGTTCTTCACATCTAAGCGTAAGATTTCAGAAGAGCAGCATCATGTTTGCAGGGGGAAAATATTTCATTGCTGGCTTGGGCTGCAGTGTGAAACTGAGGGCAGTCCTAATGTTCTCCTCGATTTCTGTGTGGCAGCCAGTAGGTGAAGCTGTTGGTGAAGCATCCTGCTGCTGCCAGTGTTTGAGGTTAATAAAGAACACCTTTGATTAGGATGTGGCCAGTTAATGAGCTGTTCCAGACTTCTTGGCACAAGAGCGTGAGTCTGATGAGGGGGAACTGGCGGGGCTCAGCCTGGAGAAAAGGAGGCTCAGGAGGGAACCCCATCACTCCTTACAACTCCCTGACAGGAGGCTGTAGCCAGGTGGGGATCCATCTCTTCCTATTCCTGTCAAGGGATAGGACAAGAGGAAATGGCATCAAGTTGTGCCAGCGAAGGTTTAGATCGGATTTTAGGGAAATTTTCCACATGGGAAGGGTCAAGCCCTGGCACAGGCTGCCCAGAGCAGTGGTGGAGTCACCATCCCTGGAGGGATTTCACAGACGTGTAGATGTGGCACCTGGGGACATGGTTTAGTGGTGAGCCTGACGGTGCTGGGGCAGTGGGTGGATGTGATGGTCTTAGAGACCTTTTCCAACCTTAATAATTCTGTGATACTGAATTGAAAATGAAATAATGAGAAGCAGTTTGTGGGGCAGTGTCTCCATGTGACTTGATGGCAGCCTGGTCCTCCTGGCTCTGCAGTGGCCCAGGGAATGTGTCCTCCCTCTGCTCCCACAGCAAGAGAAGCTGAAGTCGTCCTGAGGATCTTCATCCCACTGCAGGGTGTCAGTCAGTGAGGAGGGTCACACCTCTCTGCCAGCAGAGATTTTTGGTTGTAACCAGGTGAAAGCAGGGCTGAGTGAGGTGCCCAGGTGGGCCTATCCTATCCTGTTTATGCACAGAACATCAAAACCAATTCTTGTAAATCATAACCGTTGACAACCTAGTGGCCAGCTGGACTTAAAATACTGCTCGTGCTGGTGGCACTAAGCTGGAAGCTCTGTGGCGTGAAGGTCTTTCCTGGTTTCTGATTTTCATGTTGTTTTTGTCAACAGCAGTTTACTAACTGAAGGAAGCAGGTGGTGTCATTTTCCACTTCTTGTTTGTTTTGACTTAGTGCTGTCAAATAATTTATTTATGCTCACTTCCTAGTTTTCAGTTAGAATTGTGAAAGAAAAATAATTTCTTCTGTCACTGAGTGTTTGTTTTAATATAGTCTTAAAAATACCTGTTTAGTTTAGGGCTTCTTGATAATAAGGGTTATTTGTATTGGAAGAGTCTTTGTCCACCTCAGCAGTTTCTCCAGGTGCAGGTTAATCTGTTCTGTTGGAGAAGCTCACTGCTTGTTTTGGTTTCTGTGATCTTGTAAGACTGAATGCAGAGAAAAAAAGGATAATAATTCATTTATTGAAGAAGCTCACACACAAAAATTAAAAATTAAATCAGCACGATTTTGGTTATTTAATGAGTAATTGTGTTAAAACTAAAACTAAAATTCCTTATTTCTGGAAGCCTTCTGTACAGTTTAAGAGCAACATGGTTGCTAGCTAGAAATCCATATTTATGCTAGGTGAAGAAAGACTTCTATATTGATCATCATAGTGCATTTTTTGATGACACTAGATGGCCTGTCTAAAAGGATTTTTTAAATTTCTTTTTGTGTTTCTGCCTGCTTGCCTTGTATTCATTAGACCCTTATACCATCATGCTTACAGCAGTGCTGCAAATAGATGTCTTTGGTTGTTGTCCTGTTCCTTTGCAAAGAGGTAGTAAAATTCTAGTGAAAGGTGTGGTTGTCCCTTGCTGGGGGAGCTCAGCTTTTCTGATTTGTTTTTTTGACAATATTATGATGTGAGCTTCGCTCTTCTTTTCTAACTATTGTGTCTTTAACCCATGTTGTTAAGGTATGTTTTTCTCTATGGAATCAAAAATAACCCACAAGACAAGCCCAGCTGCTTGCACCTTTCTCTGACCTCAGACAGACTTAGCTGTTTGGAAAAAGTGATGTGGAAGGTAGATGTGATCTTGCTTTTGTGATGGTGTAGTTTGGTTACTTTCCTGTTCCTGTCTGTTAAGTCTTTCTGGGTTTCATTCCTTTGTACCTTTTAGATTTGAATTTTGAGATAATTCACTTGTGTATGTGACGCGAGAGCTGTGTAAGACCACACAGAGGTTCTTCTGTTCCAGTGGTACAGTCTTAATGTGTAGAATTTTCCAGTGAAATTTGGAGAAAAAAATTAAAAACAAGCCATTGCAGGCAGCAGAAACTTCCATATAGTAAATATATTGTAGAGAAGCTTCTTGCCTGCTGCAGTCTATTTGCATGTGTGTCTGCCCTGCTTCCTGCTGGGAGATATTTTTCCAAAACATCAAAAGGAAATGGGAAAGGATGAGACTGCTTTTTATAGAGAAAAAGAATTGTAGCTATTGAGATAAAAGGTTTCATGTTGGCTTTTACTAACAAGATAAATTTACCTAATTTTTAATGTTTAGTCACAAATAACATTTAACATCAAGATATGAATCAAGTTCCAGCCATTTCTCCATAATCCACTGGAAGTGATTAAAAGGCAGTATGACATAGGTGAAGTAGCTATTTATGAAAAGTTGTAATATTTAAAGTCGTTTAGCTGTGACTGGTACTAGAAATAAATTATGCTTTTAAAAATTACACTACTAAAAAAAGCATATAATTCAGTATTTTTGCCAGATTGTAAATAGACAAAGAAATGGTAACTTCTGTGTTGAAGATAAACTTGAAATGAGCAGTGCCTGTTATTCTTTTGTGCCATGTGTGGGGGCAGAAGGGTTTCTACTGATGAGTGATACTGTTTGGAGCATACGTGTGCCTTTTTTACTTTTTTTTAAAGTACACTGTTTCCTGGAAGGAAACTGTGGTCTCCGGCTCATTGTAATAAGGCACTTCTGAGATCTGCAGCAGTGGTTCTCCGAAACAACTCGGTCCTTTTCTCCAGAAAAGCTTAACTGCCCTGAACTTATGTTTGCTCCTTCCCCATGAGCTTCATACGGCTCCATCGGCTCTCGGTGCTATGGAAGAACTGGATGTTTAACCAGGAGCCTGAACATGTGTTTCAGGTGGAGAACTCCAAAGACAACGAGGAAAACATCTTGCAAAGAGAAGTCCCGCTCCGGCAGTCGCGGCGGAGGTACAGGAAGATCAACCAGAGGGGTGAGCGTCAGACCATCACAGACAATGTGGATTCCAGCAGCTACATATCGGTGAGTCTGCTCTCCCCTGGCCCAGCTCCTTGGCATTGTGATGTCTGCATGGCTGGCTGGAATTTTCTTGTGCTGACAAAACTGGTGAAGTGAAATAGTGCATGCTTGCCATTTTGGAGAATACTTCTTTCCTGCTGGGGAGCAGTGAAGTGGTTTGGATTGGAACACCGTAGGTGGAGGTGAAGGTCGTAATTGGAAAAGATGCTGGGGTTTTTTTGGTTTAGGGATCTTCAGCAGAGCACTATAAATAAATCTTAACATGCTCACTGGACAGAGAAATGGTCATTCTTCATTTTTGTTGGTTTTACCTGCAGTTCTCTTGGTAAGATGTAGGAATTGGTGTGTTTCTTTCTTTTTCCTTAAAAAATTTGAGGTATAGTTTAGAGTTGAGTTAATCACAAATGCAGATCAATGCAGCTTTAATGCTGTTGTACTTGGTTGGGTTTACTTAAAAATAGTATAGTGGTAGTTCCAGCATCAAAAAGAGTAATGACAACTCATCTGCTTGTCTTAAACAGCGACAGAGACTATAAACTCTGCACTGGGTGAAGGCACACACCTCTACCTCTGGTTTCAGAGCTGCAAAGCTTACGTGAAGGTTTTTCTTTATCATTATTTTTCAAACTTCCTGATTGGTAACAGGTTATATGTGATCTAGACAAATTATTTAATTGAAAAGAATTGTTCTGGATAATTTTATCTGCTTTGAAAATCAAAGGTTAAAACCAGTACTAGTGTTGAAATACAAGCCTTGAATAGCATTCACGCTCTGAAGAGAAAAAAACAATTTCTACCCCTTTTCCCCATCTTCCTTTTCATCTCCCGAAAAGAGATAAACTCTCAGTTGATAACACTTCAAAATATCTGATGTGTGCAGTCAGATATGAGCGTATTACTTATATAAACTGCTGTTTTTTCTGCATGTTGGTAGCAGTTGGGTCGCAGGTGGTGATTTTAGGCCCTGCACAGCATTACTGTGTCTGTGACGGGAAGAGAATAAGCTGCTTGAAGTTTAACATACTCTGCCATCTCATTTTGTGAACTGTCACATGTGTTGGATTTTACCATTAGTAAGACATTAAATTAGTTATTGAAGAAATGAGATGTTGGACCCTCACGCTCTGGGCAGGTGTGCATAAGGCTTTATTAGGAATTAAATTCCGATCTGTGTATGACAGAATCTATCTCTGTCTCTCCGGTGTTTGTGACAGTGAATAAGCACACAGATAATAATTCTCAGATTTCACTGCTAAGAGGAGGAGAATCCCAGGAACAGCTGATGTTGGTACTACCTGTGCATCTTGCCTGGAGTGATGCGTGACAAGGGACTTGGCATCTTTGGTCTGAGAAAGACCAAGTTTTACGGCTTCTTGAATGATTTCAGAAGTTGTCAGTTAGTGCTGCAAGGAATCAGTGTGGTACACTCACAAGTCTGTGATTAGTCAAAAGATGATGTCCTCATTAAGATTTTTCTTCATGTTGATTTAATTTTTCTTCTTGTTGATTTATTTTGTTGTTATCAACAACACAGAGCACCTGTGCTTGTAGTTGCTTATTGCAAACCTGGTGACTTCCTCAGATTTGTGAATATATATGTATATATGTATCTCAATCAGCGTTTGATGGAAAATGATATAGACTTCTTAAATCAACAGCACATTCCTAAATCTACTTTCATATCTCTTAATTAGGAGTCCTGTAACACTGCTAAGTGTTTTCCTGGATGAGTGAGTGCTAAGTGGCAAGGAGTAAACAACCACCTCTCTGCTACCAAATCTGCAAGCTGTTGGGTTTTCAGCAGTCTGAATTGAAATACCAATCCTTGCTTTGTAGACTGTAAGCTCCTAATTGGGAAGTGTCATACTCAGAGTACTTAGGGTAGCAAAAAGGAATTTGTAACTTGACAGATGACTATGGAATCAAAACACGGTAACAAGCGGCCTGTGTGACAAGTAAAGAAAAGTTTGGTGCCTATATTTTCCATTAATACACTTATCTGAGGCATGGTTAGTTCCATGCTCATATGAACCTATTCATACATTGGTCCCCAGTGATCTTGAAAAACAGGTTTCATGGGCTAACCCTTCATGTAGCCCATGAGACAAGAGCAGGATCATAGAATGGTTTGAGTAGGAAGGGACCCTAAAGATCATCTGGTTCTAACCCTCTGCTGTAGGCAGGGGATCAGGATAAGGAGGAGGGCGAGTCAAAACTTCCATTTGACAGGAACTTGCAATAAGGTTTCTGCCCGAGTGGGAAAAGTGTTTACAAACTCTCCAGCAGATTTCCTCTCTGGCATAATGCTAATGAATGAGCACAGAGCTGTATTTCACTCTCCAGCCTGTTGCTGAGTGCTCTGTGACAGATGCTGAATGCAGCCCGATGGACCTTTTGTGAACTCTGTGTGCTCTGGGAGGGCTTGGAGCCTTCCAGCCTCCACATGGACTCCAGTCTGTCTCCCCTGGTCAATGTTGGTTGATGTTACACTCAGTGTGATACTATTTAAGTTCTTACATGCCTAATCTCTCTTACGCAAGTAGTTTTCTACTTTTTAAAGAAAACTCAGATCCTTTAGGTACTGAAATTCAGTATTGCTTTAACCTAGCTTGGAATATTTCCTTAAATAGAAGATTTCTTGTTTTTGCTTTTAAGGAGAATTACCTGTGCAATCTCCATTAACTCCTTAGAATGTAAATCTCTGCACATTAAATATACTGTGATTATATTTATGATTAAGGTTAATCTGTGTTTTGTAAAACATTACCCTTTGGGTTGTGACATGAGCTTACTTCTGCTTCTCACGTGGAGTACTCTTCTCGTTAGTGCTGGAACTTGTTCTCTGGAAATACCTGATCGGCCACAAAACCAAGATTTGTGTGCAGAAACTTTAAATAATATTTTAAATGATCTTTACTATCCTTGAAGCCCTTATTTTCTCTTACACCTCTTAATTAAGTAAAAGAGTTCTAGTTTTTAATTAACTGTATATCTTCAGGAAAGTTGACATTCAAATTATTGTGGGTATCTTAACTTTCTTCCCTCTGTGCCCTCCCTTGAATGAACTAGTGTTAAAAATGGATCATCTGGTTGGTTTCTTTGGTGAAGGTGTTACCATTTAAATTCCTTTGCTTCATTTTTGTGGTTCATAAAGCAGTGTTATTTCACAAGAGCACTGGTTGCCTGCAGAATTAACTATTTGTAGTTGGTTTTTGTTGGGTTTTTTCCCCCTTCCAAGTAAATACAGTGTACACATGCTGGCAGTGTTCTTCTCCCTGAGAATGAGCAGGTTTCTGTTTCTGTCTGAGGTGCACCGTGGTGTGACTTTGCAGTGCCTTGCAGGGGATGCCAGCCCTGCCCTGGTGGGTTGGGAATCTCCTGGGCTCTCCTGAGTGCACCCAGGCTATCCTGAGGTTCTGCTGGTGCTGGGGATTCTTCCCTTCTCCAGCACAGCAGGCCAGCCGGATCCCAAAGACAAATGTGGATTTGGAAAACACTTCCCAAATGTTTTTTTCAGGGTATGCCATAGCACTGATGCCCCTGAAGGGCTGGAGGAGGCGGCTCTGTCATGGTGGGTCACGTGCGAGGCCGTGGCCGTGGTGGCAGCCGAGTCCGTGAGGCTGTCAGTCTGCCTGGGGCAGCTCTGAGCATCCCCGTCATTACATCAGATCTCTTCATCCCTCGGCATTCCTGGCCTTTCTCATTTTTGTCACTTAGTAATTCTGCATCTTGCACATCGCCCTTGCAGTAACATCCTGACTGGGAGGGAGAAAGTGGGGCTGGACACATTTGGCAAAAGCTCGTGCTCAAAATGGATGGATTGGGAAGAAATGTGCTGTTGGTGTTAATTATGCCAGCTCTTGCTTCAGATCTGATTTGTTAGCATGATTGCATATCTTTGTGGTGATAAGCATCCAGCCAGGAGCTGGGGTCCTTGCAGCAGGGCAGCGTCACAATGGAGATAAATAGTGAGTCATTTCTATTCTTAGTCTGGTTCTCAACCCAATCAATAATGCAACCATGTTTTACAATTACAAAAGAAGAAAGTAATAATACAACCATGTTCTTTAATTACAAAAGAAGGAGTAATTGTGATCATCTGTGCTAAACTATATCCCAAACTTCTGTGCCCATGCAGAAGGAGCTTGCAAAACTGCAGCCAGAATAATAGCAAGTGACTTTTTAATAATAATGCTTTACAAAAAGGTTTAATGGTAGTGCTGGTGCTTTATAAAAATTAAATTGCTGTTTTGATCTTGGATCAAGTAATAGGAGAGTAAACCATTCTACTATTTATCTTCACAGTTAAACAATAAAACCTGTAAGTTTTGCATTTATATTTCTTGCAGTGTTCAAATCCAAAGAGGGTTTTACAATTCAGTAAAAGTTTCCACATGACTCAAACCTGTAAACTCAAATATTTTTTAAATTTCAGTAAACTTTTTCTAATTCATGTTTGTGGTCAGTAATCTGATGTTGTGGACTCCCCATCTCTGGAAGTGTTCAGGGCTGGGTTGGATGGGGCTTGGAGCAACCTGGGACAGTGGAAGGTGTCCCTGCCTTGGGGGTTTGGAACAGGATGAGCTTTAAAATCCCTTCCAACCCAACCCATTCTGTGATTCTGTGCATGTGTTACTCACATACATTCTTGTCAAGTCTCTCTGTGATTTTTCTTTTTTAAATGATGAGTATTTCTGTCTCTAAAAATAGTGCATGTATGATGTAATGCCTATTTCTGTGGAGTTGTGACAACATACTGAATTTTTTTCACTTATTCATTGTAGAACAGAGTGAAGAAATTTGTACCAAACTTTAGTAGTAATCCCCTTCCTCAGCGATGCAATTTTTTAAACTACTGTAAGAGGATGATGAGGTTTAAAAGATTTATTAAAATGTTGCCTCTTATGGACAGTATCTTAATATTTGCATCATGTAAAATTTGTCCTGGATCCTTTTAGATGCATTTATCTTCAGAGAAGTCTGTCACTGCAGACTGCTTGAGTGGCAAGTTTCTTGTTCTTTGATCATTACTTAATGTAATCCGGTCAGAGGCTGGAGGTAGCATGGGGGATCTCACAATTGGAGGAATTAAGTCACGTTTCAATATACTGGATCAAACCCATTAGGTGCTTTACCATCACTAATCTTTTCCTTTTTAAATGCTATAAAACACTGTGGGTCTTTTACAATCTATTTTTAACTACCAGGTAAGTTTGCTGAAATGGTACCTTTTATTGATCTAAACCAAGTAAGACTGACTTAGAGCATGTCTCCAGCTGCCTTTTGTTAAACCTGGGCACAGACTCGCTGGCTTTTGTTTATTTGGAATGTCAGTTAATTTTGATGAGACTGTGGCTGATCTGTGAGTAGCTGAAATCACTAGTTCTTGAGCTGGAGGATGGTTCTCTTTACAGCTCATTGCTTTTTACAGTGTTTATGTCCACACTTCCTCTTTCTGTACTCTTTTAAAAACTACTTGATGGCATTTTAACTTTAACTAATGACAAGCTGAGAGAGTTGGCGCTGTTCAGCCTGAAGAAGAGAAGGCTCTGGGGAGACCTCAGAGCCCCTTCAAGTGCCTAAAGGGGCTCCAAGAGAGCTGGAGAGGGACTTCAGACAAGGGATGGAGTGAGAGGACAAGGAGGGATGGCTTCAAGCTGACAGAAAGAATAGGTTTAGATTGGTATCAGGAAGAAATTCTTTCCTATAAGGGTGGTGTGGCCCTGGCACAGGGTGCTCCGAGAAGCCATGGCTGCCCCATCCCTGAAGTGTTCAAGGCGAGGTTGGAGAGGGCTTGGAGCAGCCTGGTCTAGTGGAAGGTGCCCGTGCCCATGGCGGAGGCTTGGGACTGGGTATTTTCTAAGGTTCCTTCTAACCCAAACCATTCCGGGATTCTACGAATCAAAAGAAAATTTAGGTCTTGCTGAAAACCACAGGTCTTGCAGTGCACATAGACGATACAGAAATTAATGTCATCGTTATCTCTGTGGGGGTGTTGTGTGAAGCAAAGAGATAATGCAGGTTCCTTTTTTGCTGACACTGTGTTTTAACAACATGAGGATATTCTGTAGTCTCCATCTTTAGTTTTGTGTGGCCTGGACAGGATCTCAGCTCTCAGGTGCTCAGGAGCAGACATGTGCTCAGGTTCCAGAGCCATGTGCCAGAGCCTCCTTAGCCGGGCACCCTGTGCAGGACAGGACCCTGCAAAAACCCACATGTGCTACCCCTGTTCGCAGCTCTGCTGAACTCCTGCAATTTCGTACGTGTTTCTTGCTTCTGAGATCAAAAGAAGCCGTGTCTGCAGCATCTGTTCTCTTCCTGTGTGGGCCCCTGTGGGTTTGGTTTGTCGTGGGCTGCACACAAAGGGTGCGTGGGTGTGGATACAGCATCCAGCACTGTCTGGTGGAGGAGAGGAGATGTACGGGGACGGAGCCCCAGCTTTCTGGAAAGGAAAATTACTGTTAGGCTGGGGTTTGGGGGTGGGAGAAGAGGCTGTGAATCAGGTAGTGGTTAAACAGCTCTGTTAATGAATGGTGTAGAGGTGTCTGCTTCACAGGCCCTGCAGCTGGGGAAGGGTCTGGAGCACGAGTCTGATGAGGAGTGGCTGGGGGAGCTCAGCCTCGAGAAAAGGAGGCTCAGGGGGACCTTATGATGCTTACGACCTTACTCCCTGAGAGGAGGCTGGAACCACGTGAGGGTTGATCTGTTCTTCCAGGTAACAAGTGATGGGATGAGAGGAAACAGTGTCAGGTTGAGCCAGGGAATGTTTAGGTTGGATATTAGGAAAAATTTCTTCATAGAAAGGGTTGTAAAGCATTGGAACAGGCTGCCTAGGGCAGTGATGGAATCACCATCTCTGGAAGTGTTCAAAAAATGTGTGGATATGGCCCTGAGGACACGGTTTATAGCTGAACATGCTGGTGGTGCTGGATTGCTGGTTGAACTTCCTCATCTTGGAGGTATTTTCCAGCCTTAAGGATTCTGTGATTGTGTGATTCTGTTGCTTCACTGGTGGAGCTGGAAACCAGCATCCCATGCTGGATGTCCCTCTGGCATCCAGCATGGGAACCCGGGCTCAGCATCTTGACCTCGTCCTGGTCTGCCGAGCTGTCCTCGGGCACTTCCCTCTGCTTTTGTAAGCAAGGGGAAAATTGCCAAATGCGTGTTCACTCATATTTTATTTAAATATTGATTTTGTCTGCTTGTTTTGTCAGCAGTGTTACTTTCAAGGACTCCTTGAAAGTCTGCTGCTGGTTATGGTGGTCATTAGCAGAACACCAATCCTCAAAGTGTGCGGTGCATTAAAAATCTTCCTAGGAATTTTCATAGACTGCTGGTGTTTCCCAATCCAATTAGTGAGTGTCTGCAGTTTCAAGCGAGTAATGACTTGAATAGGCTGCACACAAAGTACGAAAATACTTAATGAAAATACTGCCCTTTGGTTAAAATCTGTGTTTTTCAGATTAAAATTATATATTTTTTTTTAAACTGACAATGTAATGCAACATGTCAACCCCAATTTATCCATAATGAAAGTGTTTTTTTTTCAAAACTTATGTTCAGGAGTTTCCCTAAAGATTTTACAGACTCGACAAGCAGGTTATATATAAACTGTGATTTACAGGAATTGCCTCAGTTTGGAGGTGACGTGCAGCTGTGTAACTGCAGTTAAGAGTGATGCACAAATGAAACTATATCAGACTGAAACTAGGGGTGGTTTATTTTAAGCAGGCACCTGTATTTACTGCAATCTGGCTGCTGGCAGTAGTGTTCAGCCCTTCTTGTAGCCCGGGGGAGAGCCTGTGGTGGGAGTGATGCCACCGTGTTGGGATGAGGCATCATTCTGCTGCAAGACAGATGGACAGACCTTGTCCTGCCCTGCCAGGCTGTGGCTTCGGTCCTGGAGCAAGGTACTGAGTTGCTGCTAGGGAGAGCTACACTGTGGGGTTGGGGATAGGGCTCATTTACCCATCTTCTCTGCTCTTCAAGACCACACTGGACAAGGCTTGAAGCAGCCTGGTCTAGTGCAAGATGTCCCTGCCCATGGCAGGAGGGTTGGAACAAGATGAGCTTTAAGGTCCTTCAGAACCTGTTCTATGATTCTTGCCTCAAAGACTTTTTTTGAACCTTTTTCCACCTTGAGTAAGTTGAGCACTCAATTGTACATCTGCTCTCTCCCCAGGTGCTGGGGTGATGATGGGCCCGCTGTCCCCAGGGTCATCCCACAGCAGCTTTGCGTGTTGCCCTCCCCTTGCTCAGCAGAGCAGCAGGACTGCACTTACTTGTGATAATTCGAGAAAAACTTGTGGATATTTTTACACTAGTTTCCTACTTGCAATCCAAAAACATCAGTGTTTTTACAAGTGAACACTTTCACCAGGAAGCCTGGAACTGTTTGGAAGCAGATCCTGAGCACAGTCTGTCCTTTGCAGGGAAACCATCCCGCTCTGTTGACTGGGATCAATCTGGAAAGTTGCTCAAACCTTGACCTCAGCTGGTGCTGACAGTACTGTGGGAAGGATGTACTCTTGTGGCAGAGAAGCCTTTTGAAACTTCTAAATATTTTGCAAATTACCACCACAAGAAGTAAAAATTCAGTTACTACTCTGCTCTCCACACAATAGCCAGTTTTCTGTTTCTTTCTCATTTTACCACATAGACAAATTTACACCATGGTAAAAGTTAACTCAGTTCCTTGGAAAATGCCTGAGAAAATATTTTATGTAGCATGTACAGAGAGTTAATCTCTGTTTTGATGGACCCTAAGGGTTTGGGTGGCAGTTCCAAAGTCATGAATTCTTCATAAGCAACCTCTTATGCAAACTAGATGGAGAATGATGTGTGAGGGTTGTACCCACTACTCATAACAGCGTTGTGTCACTCGGGGGTTGATGGTAAAAGATGCTCTGCACTAGAGAGATGTTTTATTCTTTTTGGAGACTTAAAAATCTTCTGTGTATGAGTTGCAGTTCTTTGTCAGATCCTTGTTTTTAACATTATTGTTTCAGTCTCTTGAAATGACATATTGGGTGGGTTCTTGTGGGAATCGGACAGGGTAGTAGCCAGCAAGCTGGTCGCCTGTGTGCAGGGAGATGGTAGCAGGCATGGATCTGTTTTTTATTTCCTGTCTTCCATCTGGGCTGTTTGTGTCCAATATGCTCTACTCAAGTGTAGCAGCCTGGTTATAGTCTCATTTGTAGCCAGCTCAACCTTTCACTTAGGTTTAGGTTTCTCCTGCCTTAGAGAAAAGTGGTCGTGTGAAGGGTTATTTTGTATGTTAGCCTTGTAAGGCTGTAAGTTGGAGTTGTTGGGTTGAATGTCACAGCGCTGAAGGATTTCTTTAAAGGGCTGTGATGGTGGTGTTTTCAACTTTGTGTTCGAGGTAAAACGGATTTCTGATTTAGAATATGGAAATTCACATCAACTCAGTCATGTTCTTCATAAGCCTCATGGACCAATTTAGAGACTGAGAATACCCTGAGCAATTTTCAATAAAAATCACCATCAGAAAATGTCAGTGCATAATGCAAGCATTTGGATGCCCTGTTTTCCTTGGAAAAACTTGGCATGAAAAGCACTGCCTGTGTAAGAGAATAACTAGAAGAGTATCTTTGGTTTTGGCATAGAACTGATTACTATCTAATGACATTTAACAGCATTTGTAGTTTGATATTTGATATGTGGCATCTTTCTTAATAGGGATATATCTGACAGATAAAATACTTGACTGAATGGGACCATTATTGTATCTTAATTTGTCATTGTTCCTTACCTTGTTCTTGCAAGTTAGACTTGTTTTTTGTTTCTGAGCATTAACAGGTTCTAGTTTGAGGTAAAGTAGCCCCAACGCTTGTATTGTCTTAATGATTTTGATTTTGTTTCCTTTAAAGCTTGGTTAGCAGTTGTGGTTTGTCAGCTTGGAGTGCAGGTATGGCATCTGGCTCACCCCTTGCTTTATCTGTTAGATCAGTTTCTCAGACTGGCTGAGAATAGCTGGGGCTTTTCCTGCTGTTTTGCCCTCAATGGAGGGAGGACCCCAAATGACGCTGGGGCAAGCTTTCTCTGAGCATACTCAACTTTCCATTTTTAAAGGTGATAAGGGCTAGATTTTACCAGAAAATGAGAAACTTTAGATACCACATCACTGTGATGCTCCATCTGAGGAGGGAAGCCTTGCAGAGCTGCTCCAGGGTCTGTGCTCTGCTTCCCCAGCATGGCTGGGCTGCGGATCCAGATGTCAGGATCTGGAGATCCTGAGCGCCTGGTACCGTCCCCGTTATTCCCTGTTCACTCTGTTATTGAGCTCAGGCTCTGCTGAGGTCCCAGCCTGGGTTCAGGGGTGGTCGAGCTGTCTGCATGAAGTTACACATGAGCACAGGGAGGTCTGTCAGGGTAGGACTCCTTCCAGAAACAGGGAAGGCTCCTTCACATATGCTATTCAAACTGGATGCACTGACCTCTAGTAAATGAGAGTGGATTGTTCAAAATTAGCCTTGCTTAGAGCAAGATTTTGGTAGGAGTCAGATCCCTCCCCTCTTCCCACTTTCAGCCTTCCACTTGGGTGTTAATCCTCAAGCAAAAAGGCAAAAGAAATACTGGAAGTGGTGTTTTAATGAATTTTTAACCTCATCTGTGGACTTAATGCACTATTCTCAAGGTCGTTTAATCAGAAGCCTTTTTCTTGTGAGAAGTGTGGTACCTTACGTTCTAAATAGTCTTAATCTAATTTGGTTTAATTTGAGATGCTGTTTTAATAAATGAGGGAAGAAAAAGTGGTATTTTGTATTGGTTTTCATATCAACTTTTGGGGAATGAGAAAATACGTACATTGGTGGGCTCTGCAGTTTCCAAATGGGAGACTCCACCTGGCCTCCCAGGTCACTGTCAGCTGAGGAAATCACAGCCAGGTCCATGTTACATTTGGCAGGTGATGTCAGATTTGAGACTAGATTGAGGTTGTTTCGTGAGCAAAATGTGTTTGTGAAATTTTGCTGTGGCATATTAGCTATTTTGTCCTTTTGGTGTCTCTGGGTGGATTCAGTCCCCCAGATTGACCCTTCTGGGATTGGTGTGCCTACCTTTTCATCACCAGAGATTTTTGAGTTGCAGACCTTCTCAAACTTCCCCACCCCTTGCCGAAATGAGATTGTCAGGAAGGGAGGAGCGTGGTATGAATCATATCAGTTCAAACCGTCGAAAGGAACTTTATTTGTTTGAGTGCATAGCAAAGGGGGCTTCCCCCTTCCCCCCCACTGCCATCATCCCTGTTTGTGATGCGGATCATGCTCTGCCCGGCTCTGCAGAGCGTGTGTGCCGAGACAGAGCTGCAGGAGAGAGCTGTAATTTATAAATGTATTATAAACCATATAAATCTGAATTGCTGCAAATAGGAGATGACCTTTCCGTGCTTAACACAGCAGCTGAAAAAAGATGGTCGGGGTAGTGCGAAAGCAGTGGAGAAATTTAATCCATGGTGCCTTTTTATTGTTCCTCCTGTGTTGCTGGTGCTATATTTAGAAGCTTACATCACTTCAGGGATGATGACAGTCTCTGCCCTCCCTCTCCCGCTCTCCCCCCGCTCTCCCTCGCTCCTTCCCTTAGGATGGATCGTGTTTTCATACTACTTATGAGTCCTACAGATCTTTGGGTAGGATTTTTCTACAGCCTTTTACTAAGTGCTGCCATGGAAAGCGATGTATGTAAGGATACGATGGCACCACGGAATGTCACCCTGAAGGGGAACAGGAGCTTGTGGTGCTGCTTTCCCTGCCTCCCCTTCCTAAAAGAGTCAGGAACAGGGTGGAGGTTGTATGTTTTTTCCTTTTTTTCCTGAGAAGCCCTGATGAGGGGCTGACCATGCCACGACAATACAATGAGCTTGTTTTGGTCTTTAAGTTCGGAGGTAGGGAAACGAGGAGCAGCATGGCAGTGACACTGAATCCAGCGAGCTGTGCCAGCATGGCAGGGTCTGCAGCTGGCTCTGCCTCTTGCACCCCTCGCTCCCCATTGCCTGCCTGTCCAAGAAGATTTGAAGTACTCAAATCTATGGAAATAACCTCTTGATGCAGGTGCCCTTAATGCTAAAATATTTCTGCATTATGCTGCTATGTTTGGCAATTTCCACTCGGAAAACTGTATTAAAATGAATTATTTTAGCTGGAAACATCTTTTCCTGAGTGTATGCAATGACAGATCGCCTTGTGAGCAGCAGTTGTCTTCCCCAGCCCCCCACCATGGGCTTGGAGTCAGGATGCGACTGGAACTGCTGTGCTCAAAATGGGGGGACAAGTGAAGGTGCCTGCTCGTGGCTGAGCACTGCGGGGACGGTGTGGCAGGGACAACGTGGTGGGGACAGTGTGCCAGCTGCTGCCTGGCTCTGAGGACAAAAGGACAGAAGTCCTTAAGCCCAGCCTGCAGCCCCAGGCCCCTCAGCTTGCTGGCAGCTCCTGCCTCCTCAGCCAGGGCCATGACGGCTTTGAGACCGTCACCGTCCTCCCCGCTGGAACTGCACAATGGGCTTTTCTTCCTCTGATTGATCAGGAAAAAGTCGTGCTGGTGTGGGGTACCTTCTGCCAGCAGCTGCCGGTGCTTCCCGCCTGTGCAGGGCTTGCATTTGTGGTGTCCTTAAATAAGGGAAGACTCTAATCCTGCCTAAGTGAACGTGCATTTAAATTATGAAAGGCTTTACCGTCCTTCTGAAAACATCCCATTTTTCAGTGATTTACTCTTGTTAGACAATTAGAACGTGCAGATTTGGTTAATAGTCTGGAGGATTCAGGTAGCATTATGGGAGGATAAAGAGAATGATGCAGAGAAATCTATGGAGTGGTATTTCAGCATGGAAATAAATCAGAGTTAAGGAACAAAGACCACCTTTAATACAGAGTCTGTAGACTGTTTTTTCCTTAAGATGATCTGAAAACTTGGATTCTGGCTTAAAACGTGACTGGTGAATTTCTGTTTGTGATTCTGCTCAATGCTGCAGCTCTTATCAAGTATTTCGATTGTGATCACTACCAAGCCTTTGTATCAGATGTCTTTTCATCTCAGAGTTGCTCTAGTTTTGAGATTTGTCATCAAACAGACGATTTATAAAAAACTTACAGCCTTGTGCTGCAGGGAGCTGGGGCTGCAGAGAAAGGCATGTGTTAAAATAAATAAATAAATAAACAAACGAAATCAGAAAGCAGTGGGGGGATGCCCCAAAAGCCGGGGTGTGGAAGTAGGTCAGGTTTTCCCCCCACCCGGGGCTGGGCGGGCAGGGCTGCGCAGCGTGGGCTGCAGCCCCCCGGGACCCCCGCTGCCGCCGCGCTCATTGGCGGCACAGCCACAGGGATGATGTCATCTGCACTTAAAGGCAAAACTAGGAGGAAATAGAATTTCGTTGCCATTATTGAGCTGGTGTTTACAGTAGTTGTAAAATATGGCATCCGCGCCAAAATGCGTGCTGGATCGGGTTTGCTGTGCAATGCAGCCGGGTGGAACTGGGAGGGGGAGATCTGCCCGGAGAGCTATCGGGGGCAGGCAGGGAGAGGGTTCCTTCAGCTGCATGGGTTCTTTTCTCCTTGATATAAATTGTGATTATGCTAACCATAATGCAGGTAACATTGCATAAAAGTATTTGGGTGTTCATCGCTGCTGAGGATTTATTGCTGTAGCATTACAGACATTTAAGATGCTTCTAAATACAATTTTATGAATTATTAGAAAAGATGCAGTATAGTTGTGTGTAAGATGAATCTGACATATCCAGCCTATTGTTTAGTATTGAAAAAGCAGTAAAAGAAATAGCTATTTGTGTAGCTGTGTAGTGCTTTGTAAAAATTTGAAGTAGTTAGAATGCTTTCAGCTTTTGAAAATCAGATAGACTGTGTTTGCAAATTTTGCAAGCGCAGGATTGAAGTTCAGATTGTCCTTCATGTTTAAATACAAATTAAACCCAGTAATATTTATGGACCCTGTTTGCATTTATTATTTTTGTTGTTTGATAAGAGGTTGAGTAAATTCAGATGTTGATGCCAATTTTTTCCTTTTAAGATAGTTTTAGAAGGCACCAGGGGAAGGTCTTTCTTAGTTAAGGTGCAACTTCCATCCTGAGTGTTGGACTTCATGATCCTCGAGGGTCTCTTTTAACACCAGATATTCTATGTTTCTGTGATAATTTGGGTTATATACTGGGAAGAATTCAGCTCCTGGATGACTGCTGAGGAGCTGTTGGTGTGAGATGGAGAGTGGTGTCCTGTTGGTACAACTTGGCTTCAAAAATGTGAGAATCTTCTTCCACATGTCCCTTGGCACAGCAGATGAAAAAGAGCTTTCTGTGGATTGCCTCAAACTGCCTGATACAATATTCAAAAATAAGCAAGCAAACAAGACAAAAAAGGCATTTTTGGCCCTCACTGCCAGCAGGCCCCCCTTGGCAGTTCCATTTGTGCACAGGAGGTACGGCCATCACGGGATAGTTCTGTTTTGGAGAACCACCCTCAAGCCTGATGCGGCGATGAAAATTCTTTCCAAAAAGAGGAAAACGGCAACAGTGAGTGCCCCTTCTTGCAGATGAAGTAAATTATCCAGAGATTAAAATAATGTCTTTAACAGAACCAGCACCCTCTGTCCCCCTGCCTGTCTCCTCCCTCCTTTCCTCCCGTGCGCAGTAGCAGAAGTCATTTGCCTTCTAGGAACCGAGAGCGTCACGGCAGACCCGGCTCAAAGGTGTGGGATCTCAGAGATCCTTCCTTGGAGCAGCTCTCCAGCATACTGGGCTGCCATCCAACACTCCAAGCTCATTTCAAATATATCAGTTTTTAGTTGCAAAAAGAGATTATGGAACTAAATTGACTACTGTAGAATTAAGGTAATTTGGGTTAGAAACAGAATTGGTGTTGATTGAGGGGGGGAGGAAAACCCCACCCAGCAAAACTTCTAAACATGGTTTCAAAACCATTAAAATTATGAGCATTATAAACGTCACTTTTCAATAAGAAATTTACTTCTCATTCTGGATAAAAATCTCTTTATTGTGTAGGGTGAGATAAAAGTCTTGAGTTTCTAGTGTGACACACATACATAAAAGCAAAATATTTTTTATTGTGTGCTGATGATGGGTGTATCTGTGTGCATCTGAACGGCTGCAGATATTTCTTACTTCTAAATTTGGATGCAGAGATGAAAAATAATCCACCTAAACACTGCTGAAAGTGTTAGTAGATACATGTGATTAATTTAAAAAAATTATTTAGAAAAAGGAAAATAATCAGAGTTCCAGCACAGCTATGAATAGCTGATAAAATGATCTAAAAGCTGATGTGTAGCAGGGTGTTTGCTGAGCAGTTGTACTGATATGTGTGTTTATATTAGGTCAATAAAGATGCTCTGTTGGCTGCATCTGCAGATCCAGTAGCCAATTGATCTAATGCAGTTTCTAAAGGCTTTCTATACAGGTGATGTCATCCTTTTAGCTCCGTTCCCCTCCCACTCTCTTTCCTCCTTATTAGATATTTCATCTTGCTGCGGAGCATCCAATCGATGGGAGCTTCTCCTGAGGGAGCTGCTGAGAAGCAAGCAAAGATAGTAGGAATTAGGACTCCAGCAGTCAGCCTTGCTGTAGCCATGGACGTCCTGTTTTGCTGGGCATTACAGAAATGTTTTAATTGGAAAAGCTAGGCGTGGATTAGCCGTGCTATCTGACTGATGCATTAGAATACTAAGCAACACTGCAGAGTTGTAAACTGCATTAAAAAAAAAAGGAGGGGGGGCAAAAGAGAAAAGGGTTTGTATTGCAGAGGCTTTTAATACATTCCACAGTGCAAACCTGTTAGAGTATATATCCTGGAGCTACAGTCCGGATGCTAATTCAATTTCTGCAGTTATGATGGACATGAGTATAAAGAAGAAACTTTAATATCCCAGGGTGTGGGATTCCCGGATTGCCTAAAATGCTGAAGAACCATTGCAAAATTTCATCTACAATATGAATATGAAGTTTCTGAAAAGTGGACCCGAAGATAAGCCAGTCGTAAATGCATTTTAGAAGAGAAAAAAGAAATTCGAAGAATTCATACCTCGCTTTTTAATGTATTGTTGCTTTAACCTGCAGTTCTAATCCATTTCTGAATTAATTCAATTTTAGCAGCACTTTTTGCGTGCGTGCCTCTTGCCTGGAGGAACGTATGGATATTTGTATTTGAGAAGCTAGGAAACATTTTGATTTGAATTTATGTGCTTGTTAAAACTGGAACATTTTTATAGGAATTGCTGCTGCTGCTGCTGCTAACTCCCTGCAATACTGAAAACTCCTCAGATCTAGTGGAAGCTGTAATTGAATTCAGTGTGAAATCCAAGCCTGAGAAGTTGCATATATGTACATTTGCTGCTTTGGTTTATGATCTTTAAAGAGAAAGCAGAAGGGATTCTTCTCATTTTTTTCCTCTGTGGCTTTTATTTGAGAAAGGAAACTTTTTTCCCCCAGCCTAAGAAATGGCTTTTCTTGTTCGATGTTATGCCAACTGCCTACAGCCCTGGGCCTCCAAAGTAAGTAAGATTTTGTCTGTGCTGCATTTCTGTGGCATGTATTGACAGCCCTGCTGCTATCTGAATGTTCCCTTCTCATCCCAGCAGCATGCTGGGTTGAAGATACTGGAATCCTGGCTCTGCATGAACTATTCTTGTGGAATTGTTTCTAAACAGGAAGGGGGGACCTAGAAATCGTGGAATTGTTTTATATACGAATAGCTTAAAAATTACCAGCAAGTATTAAAAAAAAATGCCATTTGCTTATAAAATGTGTTAAGCTTGTTTTTTAGCCTATAAATATGGAGTGTCTATGAAGCCTGTAAATATTATTGAAGTGTAACATTTTTATAACTGCTGGCATATTTTGCTAACTTGAAAATACTGGTATGCAAACCCACTGATGTTTTAATTTTCAAGCTGTGTGAAGATGTGCTGCTTGTTTCCTTTGTGCAGCAGCGTGGAATTGGTTAATTATTTAGCTGAACTATGTAATTACAATTAGCTTTAAAGGACCCAAATTATTTTGTGTGTCTGAGAATGCAGTATTTCTGTGAAACTGGGGAGGGATGGGTGTTTCTTTTAAAGGGGGTAGTGAAAGATAGAACGTTCGAGCAAACCCACCTTTGAGATAAAAGCCTTTAAAGAAATAAAAAAATACCCTATACACTATTTATGAGACTCCTACTATTTGGTATGCTCCGTCAGAAAATTAGCTGAGTTTCTGGTATTTTATTAAGGCTATTGCCAAGAAGTAGTTGCCTAAGATGCAGGAATTGCCTTATAAATCTGGGACCAGACATATATTCATTATTATTTCTTTATTATAATTTTGTATTTACAGGGTAGAAAAAAGACTGTGCAACTTTCTGGCATTTGGAGGCTGTGGGCAAAATCTTTATGCCCGTGGCAGTGTGAGAGCATTGACTTTGGAGCAGGAGATCTGCTTTTGACTTTGGTCCCAAAAAGTTTAGAGTCTCGATGACATGCTGGTGTGGAAAGGCACAGGGAGAAGCCAGCTGGGTGTGTGGACTCCCTGTCCAGGGTGCTTCCCCCTGTTTGGTTTTCATGTCTGGTGCAATGTAAAGGGAAGCTCGCGGTGTATGGGGGCGAGAGCGCTGGGCTGTGGGGTTTCCCTGTGCAGCTGCCAAAAACCAGCGTGGAAAGGTGTGGGTGGATGTGTGGCTGAATTTTGGCTCTTTCACGTGTGCTGAGTCCAGCCTGCTGGCAGGTGAAGTGGAGCTGCAGGTACTCGTGGCCTCCGAGGGCGGCTGGCACTGTGAGCTCAGACAGGTAATTGTGGCTCCTCACCTTGAGGTCCTGCTGGAAAATCCCGGCCTGTTTGTGTCACCATCCCTGCCCCGGTGTACACCTTGACTCTTTCTTCCCTTCCCACTCTGCAGACATTAATTATGAAAGGCTGAGTTTACTTAAGCTTCACTTACCTGCACTGCCCTTATTAAGAAGGTTTGAATGTCCTAACACTGCTTAAAAACTGGGAATGCTTAGTCACCTTGGTACTTCAGCTGGGATTGCGCTTCCACAGAGTTTGGGCTGAAGTGAGAAACCACAAAAAAGAAAGCCTGTGCTCAACTAAGGGCTTCACAAGGGTAAAATAATAATATAAAAAAAGTTTTTTGACCCCTGTGTCAGCTTTGTGGACACTGTCCAGTGGATTGTTGCCCTGCCAGCCAAGCCATTTATTCACTCAGTTACTATTCATAAATAAAGTGGTATAAAACGTTGGGAAGGGGAGGGTTTGTTTTTTCTTTTTCTTTCTTCTGTTGTTGTTTTTTTTTTTTTTTTGTTTGGGTTTTTTTTGGGTTTTTTTTTTTTTTTTTTTGGGTTTTTTGTTAGTGGTTTTTTTTTTGTTTTAATGGCCGGTAAGAACCCATTAACTGGTTTTGCATTCCAGTCCATAGCTAAAAGTTCTTTACCTTTTAAACCACAAAAGATAAAACACTTTTATTCCTTTCTGAAAAACCCTACAAAGCCCCCCAAAACTCCTGCAGCCCCCCCCAGCTTTTCAAGGGATCTGTTCATGTTGTTGGGTAACTCTGGGGAGAAGTGTGCATGGGATTAAACAAACTGATGAGCTGAATTAGATCTGGGTTTGTTCCATTTTGGTTTGAGCTGAGCTTTGTACTAAAAATCTGTTTCTATGACAGGTGTTTTATAATACATAATACAGCAAAATAAGTGATGTCAGAATTTTAAATATGTAAGTTTATAACTTCTAACTTGAAAATGTCAAGTGTTTTGTGATACTGCTTTGATACTGCTTTGAAACTAGAACTTAGATTTATATAAATCTGTTCCAGAATTGTTTTAATTAGTTGCTTTTAAACTGGTATAGGACAGTATTCTGAAAATGGGCTGTTGACTCAGTTGTAATTACAGCTGTTCTGGATGTGACAGTGTGATGATCCATGGATTGAATCAGAGCAAGATGAAGTCATATTTCTTATGACTAATCATAAAGGTAGGCTTTGGTGAAGGTAGAACACTTCTGAAGGTTACCCTCAGCCTAGGGAGGTTAATTTTTGTGGCTGTGGAGGAGCAGAAGGCGGCTTTAGGAGCTCTGGGGGCACCTGGAAGACGTTCTCCAAGTACAAGGGGTGTCCACAGCAGTTTGCACAGCACACACTGGTTAGTGCTGCACTCACCCCTCATCCTCCAGAGATTCCCTGGCTTTTGGCTTTGGAAAATAAAGGGTCAGAATAGACTTGCGTAGAGCAATCGATGCATTCTATTTCCCTGCATCAAGAGCTCCTGAAAGGAGGATGAACAGAGAGAGAGAGCAGTGAACGTGGTGAATTTCTGCAGTGCCCTTTCAGCCCTGTGCAGGCTCTTGTGGAGGTCAACGTATTTCTCAGGACTCTGCTGATAATTGGAAGCGTGTCCGAGAGAGATCCCCCTCTCCTTGGCAGGAAGATGATGGCTGTTCTCTGTCGGTTCATCTGGAGGAGCCAGTAGAGGGGCAGGACTGCACATTGTAAGGGATGGTCTCTGCCCTGGGGACTGTGTCCTTTCTGGAATGATAGACTGTGGAAGATGAGATAAATAGATGCAGGCATCCGTAAGGAAACGTGGGGAGGATGATAAGCAGCGAGGAGTGTGGTGAGCAGTGATCAAAGCAGTGCCAGCTGTCAAGCCACTGTGACTCTGGAAGAGGATGAGGCAAGATAGAGGACTTTGCATCGGGTTTGTGGAGATCTGTTTCCACAGGCTGGTTGTGTTGGCAAGGACAAGAGACATTCAACTTACATTAAACAAAACTCCTGTGATGCCAGTGCAGTATTTGAAAGCAAAAAAATTAAATAATTCACAAG
Source organism: Pardalotus punctatus (assembly GCA_013400915.1). Classification (NCBI taxonomy): domain Eukaryota; kingdom Metazoa; phylum Chordata; class Aves; order Passeriformes; family Pardalotidae; genus Pardalotus; species Pardalotus punctatus. The sequence continues at coordinate 760,021 of VZTX01006339.1, read as the reverse complement.
TATCTCAGCAAGATTCTGGTTGTCTTTGTAATTGTGATCATAACTTTCTCTGTTCAATTGTCTGTGATGCACTTTGTGGTATTGAACTCTTAACTGTAACTGCGCTGTGAAGTCATTTTGAAGCAGAGCTCTAAACTTAACGATTTAGATGTATAGGGCTCTTCTCTAATAGAAATTTTATGCACGTTAAGAATTTTCCAAGCCTGGAATGTACCCACAGTTGCTGTGTTTGTGAAGCACGAGGGTCTGATGGGGAAAGTACAGAGTGATTAGATAATGTTTCTGTAGAGGCTATTTAAAAGGGATGCTTTTTGAGATAATGTGCTTTTTATAGAAAATAAGAGTTTTTGAATTAACATTTAAGCTTCTAAAATGTTTTTTTCCTGAAGGAAAATAGTTTAATTCAAGATCCCAGGTGCATGTTAAACTTACCTTACAGCAGTAGACGGTAATTTATTTTCTCTTGGCTTCTGTGCGCTTCTCTTTCTGCTGTTAAGATAAAATCTAATAATGTGAAGCATAATAACAAGATACATTTGCTCTGTAAAAGTTTGTGTTTGGGTTAGAGCAGAAGACTTGGAGTCATTTTTCAGTCCCGTTACTAGTCCTGGTGTTATTGCAGAGGGATGTGGTGCAATTTTTGGTTATTCATAACTAAAATCAGTGTAACCTCATCTGATTCCAAAGGGCATGATTTTGATCTCCATGATCTTGAGTTGAAACCTTAATGCAATTAAAGATTTATTTTCAGCTCCTTAGAAGAAAAGCAGAACTTTGATAGTGTGTCCTTGATTTGATTCGATGTCATCCTTATCTTTGCTAATGTGCTTACATGGAAAGTAGTCCCGGCAGTATAAATTTTAAAAGTTTTCAGAGCAAATAGAGTAACTGATCCTTTATATTTTCAGTTGGTTTTGATAAGGTCTTTCTCTTCCCCATGGCCCTGTCTCTCCCACCAGTCTCCCTGTCTGTGCCTTTAGCTGCCAGCCCAGCTTTCAGCATCGCAGAGTACCCTGTCATCCCTCGGGGTGATTGTTCCCTGAGCTCCTCTCCTGGCACCTCATGCTTCTCTTCCTTCTTGGGAACTTTGGGTTGCATGGTTTAGCCCTCTTTGGAGTTTTTGGAGTTTCAGCCAGCTCTTCAGCATATTTATGGTGTTTCCAACCTTTATTTTCTGTTGCTTTCCCCCTTCATCCACTGCTCAGAAGGATTGCTTTGATTCTGTGTTTTTTGTAGGAGCACAGCCTCTTGGTTCCTCAGTACTGTGATCCCTGAGCACTTGGAGAGTGAGGGCTTGGACTGACAAATGGCAATTTTTCTTACACTTAGATACACATTTTAACTCTGTTTTGTGTAACAATTTGCAGGATACTTTTTAAAAAACTTTCTAAACACTTTGCTTGATAATTTATTAAGATAAAAATGGTTTAGTATGAGCTGTGTGGCCATTTGCTCTAGAAAGCTTGGATTTTCTTATACTGTGATGTGTAATATGTTCAAGTTAAGTGCAAGTACACATTGTACTACTTTTCAACAGAATAAGCCTTTTCCTGAAGTATTGTTTTTGTGGGAAATTGGCTCTTAATATGCAAATAAACACCTATCTGTTCTTTTATTTCCTCCTAGACTTTGTTTGGTTTAAACCTGCTTTGTTAGAGTGCTCCTTACAGCTACAGCCTAGGTCGGGGACCACCCTGTTTTGCCCCTCTGACTTCCACGAATGCATTTCTTGATGAATACAGAAAGAAAACGTAAATGGAAAATTGGTGCTCCTTTGTTTTGGTTTTTTTTNCTTCCACGAATTCATTTCTGATTAAAACAAAAAAAAAACGTAAATGGAAAATTGGTGCTTCTTTGTTTTTTTTTTTTTTTTTTTTTTTTTGCATGTGCAGGATCCAAGGCAGCTCCTGGCTCAGAGGTAATGCTGACAGCACTGGTGTGCTCGCCATGCTCCCATGTCCTTGGAGCCCTGCTCCGTGCATCCCTGGAGCTGATTGTCACCTGCATGTCATTACTGTGACGTGGGGTTGTAGCAGCCTGAGGATGTGTAAAGAGGGATCGTCATTGCTGCTGTATTTTACCAATCCGTGTATCTAAGAGTTGATAAATTATTCAGTCGATGAAGCTCGATGTAGATGTGGAGTTTTATGTGCCCTGCAGTACTGGCTCAGGATGAGAGTTCCCAAACGTCAGGTTGCTGGTGGCTGCTGGAGTTCCTGGGCTCCTCACAGAACTCAGAGCATCACTAGTCCCTGTCACAGTGTGTTTTCTACTGTAATTATTTAGACAAGGCTCTTTTTATTATTGTTTTAATTTTCCGTGGTGAGAACAAAGACTAAAATTTGAACTCTGGCACTGAATATAAGTATATTTGAATATTCCTTTTCCATATATAAAATGACAGAAACACAAGTCTTGATGTTTTTAAAAATATTACTTTGTGAATGGACCAGAGAAGATCTAAAGTTATGTTTCTTGCAGCCATCAATTATGTTTACTTGCTGGATATTCCCATTACTATGGAACTCACATCAATGCTGGTACAGTTTTTTGTGGCCCACTTCTTCTCCAAAGCTGAGATGTTTGCGTGTCAGACACTTAGCATTATCATGAGTTAAGGCACAGTAGTAATCTATAATTTAGACATATGAAAACCAAATTAAAATTGCATTACATGTGTGGTTTAAGGCAACACCAGAATTTAGTTTGAAATTCTGTCCTCATGTCACCTTATTGTAACTAAGGAAACGTAATACTTCAGAGGATTTTATTTTCTATGGGCCATAGAAGCCATGAAGACCAAAAAGCTCTCGGCTGCCAGAGGCATAGAACAGCCTCGAGGGATTATTAATTCTTTTAGATGTTTTTTTGTGTGTTATGTGCAGGTTTTTTTACCTTATTTGTAAGCCCGGAGATATTTTAGGAAGGCTCAAGGGATCGTTTTTGAGGCACTGCAAGGCTGTCATGAATGATGTCAACTTGGTCCTTATTTCTTTGAGATTCATGCCTGAGTACTGATAAAAACTGGAGTAGGTACTGTAGATAATGAAATATGTTTTGAAATAAATATTGTCAAGAAGTAGTTGGATAGGCACCTTTTATTTTTTTTCCATGATGTTATTGAAGGGTACAGGATTTTGTCTGAACCTGTTGGGTAAAAAGCTTGAACCATCACTTGGCTTTAAAAACAACTAGAAACTCACCCCCAAACATCATTGGTGCTCTTTAAAAATCTGAAGAAATCTGGTTTTGTGCCACTGGTGAACCATCTGTTGTCTTTAAGGAGGAAATATTTTTATTTGCATTAAGTCTGAGCACTGATGTCAGCATGGGTAATTTGGCTGGGCTCATCTTACCCTCTCTGTGGACACCTAAGTGGCCTCTCTTTGTGTCTCTGAGGAGTAACTTTCTCCTCTCCCATTAACACAGCTCTAAGTGTATTTTAAACTGGAGCACAATTGTAGCATGCATATAAAAAGTTAATATAAAGCAGAATTAATTTATACAAATCCTTGTGAAAAAGGTTACTGAAAATTCTACAGAATAAGTTCAGAGAAGTCGTGGGTTTTAGTGGTTTCTTGTTGATTTACTGGCAGGATATATGAGATGATTAAAATAATTTACTGATGCCAAGAAAAAACATCCAAGAGGCTTTTTTTTTCCTTTTTTTCTTTTCATTTCTTAGAGGGAATGAATGGGATGGAGGAGTGGAAAAAGTGGGATACAGAAAGGATTGCTTGGTGAGAGACTGCCCACCTGTCAGTGGGAGTGAGCTGTGCTGCTCCAGTTTCAGTAGGCTGTAGAAAGGAAAAACAGAACAAATTAAACAGATTAGTTATCTTGTATAAATGAACAAGCTGATGATGGAAACACAAGCACATAATGAGACCATCAAAACAACTTGCAAATAAGATGGTGGAATGTAGAGTTTGCTGAAGAACTAGTTCAATACTAAAGGTATGAAAGGTGTTGAATCAAGGGTATCAAAGAGAAAATGGTGTTTGAAGGGACTGGAAGGATACAGACAGTGAAAGGGAGAGGTGGGAGCTGGAGAAGACCTGTTCCAGAGGACTGGGGTCCTGTTCAGCTCTTTAATCAAGTAGTCTTTTTAGTTTGGCAGTTTGGTTTAATTTTTAAGACTTAAAGCAAACATGGTTTCTTTTAAACTGTCTGTTTGTAACAGTCCAGGCTTTCTGTATCCTCTGAGAAAGGAAAATTGCTGTCCTTAAACCACTTGGGTATGATGGAGGCTGAGCAGGAGTGTTTCCTAAGGCTCAGAGGTTATCCAGTGTCATCACATCTTTTAACGCTCCGAGCGTGTGTTGTTAATGGGTTCCAGCATAAAACAGTGAAAACCTGTTAATGGAAAACCTCAAGCAATAAACAAAATACTCAATATATCTGCCTTAAAACTGGGACTGTTTGTCTTGGAGAGCTGGTTTTCACAGCGAGGTGGCTGGGTTGTGGGTTTTACGGTGACCCGGCAGCTGTACGTGTGCCCCGACACCGCAGGGCTGCGCCGCGCTTGTCCTCGGGTGTTCCGTGGAAAATAAATCCCGTGTTGTTTCTGAATATTACTCTTGCTGGCAACATTTCAGGGAACTTCAGAAAAGCAAATAAGGTGTAAGGTTACTGACAATCTGTAAAACCAAGGACAGAAAATTTGCTTACACAGCCTAGAAAAGGACAGACTGTTCCCTCAGAGGCTGATGCTTCTGCTGTGTCCAGACTGGATCGATTGGTTGTAAACATCCATATGGGGACCTAGCAAAACTGATAAAAAACTTTGTTATTAAGGAGTATCAAAGAAAGGGGTAAACCTTTTGATTCTTTATTTCTCATTTTCTTTCCATTAATTTGAATTTGGAGTGGACTAGAAGAGTTAGGTGGGTTGTGCTTCCTTTAGCAATTTCTTTTCTCATGATGAGTCCTTTGGCCACTGTCCTTATTGTGGGATCTTTCTGAATATATTTAATGAACATACCATTTACTGCAGCTTAAAACACAGTGGTGAAGCTTCTTTTACATATAGAAAAAGGTAATTCACAGGTCTTGTGTCTCTCTGTCAAGACTATTTTGCAAATTCATGTTGTCTGTGCCTTTTCAGCATTTGTTTTTTGGTTATCCAAAGTTTAGCAGGAATTACTGATCCTTACTTTCAAAACTTGTAGCACAGATTTAGAGATGTGGCTTTTCCATAGGGCAAAGATGCCAGCAAATCCTGAAGTCACTATGGAAATAAAGGGTGAAGAGCGTGTTCTCTGCCAAAAGAGGTTCTACTGATTCCTTTCCATGGAAAAAAAATGAGAATAGAAAAGAAAAATACCTCAGTTTGGCCATTCTGTGACAAAACTTCTGACTTCGGTGGTTGCCTTTCTCTCTGTTTAAACTCTGCAATGACTTTCTATAGCCTTTATTTTTAGCAAACCCTTTCTGGGGAGCACATGAAGGGAGGTTGTTCTCAGGCTGACCATCATTTTTAATGTCCTTCTCAGAGGAGTTGACGGGCAGTCATCTTGTCAAAGGTCACGTCAATTGCTCTGTTGGACAGAGCATGTGCAATCTTGAAAGTCTGTTATAGCAAAATTAGCTTTTAATTTAATTCCTGAGTATTCTGTGCGACTTCACTGCTGAGAGTAAATGGTGTTTACGTGGGAAGTAAATGTCACTGCAGACGCACTCTCCTTGGTCTGCTGGCCTGTGAGCTGTACCATGGATCAGAGTTTATACTCCAATTAATTTCAAAAATTACAGACACTAGACTTGTAGATACACAACCTTGTACTCACCTTTGTTAAACTTTATACAGTTCTTGCTGGAGAACAGTGGGAAACCTCAGCTGTCTCTGGGAGAAACCATCACATCATTGTTCTGCTCATGTTAGCAAACTACTTTTAGAAAGTTGGTAATTCTGTATAAAACCAAGGTGTCCTGATGTCTGTTGAAAAAAAAAAGTCAAGCGCTCTTTGTAAGGAAACTTTGTATTATGTAATAGGAAAAAGGACAGGTTTGGGGCTTGCAGAGGGTTTTGGAGTTTCTCTGCTTTGTCAGCAGGAGTGCTGCTGCCCCTTGCTTTGCTGCTAGGAGGCTGCACCCGTGAAGTTGATGGAAAAAACCAAGCTCCTGGTGCACCTTTGGAGTCCTCACCTCAGGGGTGTTATCAAGGTTGCTGCAGGGAGAGTTTAGTATTTTATGCATGTAATTTTTTATTAAATGTTACTCAGTGCTGGGTTTTACACTCCTGTCCTTTCCCCTCACCTCCCCTCTTTTCTGGCTGAGCTGGCTATGTTCGGGCAAATGGGATGGGATCACCCTGTGAACCCTCTTCCATAATTTCACATACTTTTAATAAAAACAAGGCCAGCTGCTTGTGCTTTTGGGTTTGTGTGGCATGGCAGGGTGATGCTGCCATTAGGATGAGCTTCCAAAGGATTTAGTCTTTTTTTTTCTCTCCTTTTTCCTATTGCAATTTGCAATATCTCTTTAAAAATTCCTTGTTAATCCAGGATTTTTTGGTGTAATCACCAACTGTGTTTTCCTGACTCTGTGGGAGTGCAGAACTGTAGGTAGCTGTGCTGACCGTAACTTCTGTTTCCTTAACTTTCTTTCTTATACAGCTCTGAATTGCAGTGTGGCATTTCAGCGGGGGGTTTGGTCCTAAATATCCCTTTGTTGGGAAAGGTCAGTCACAAGGATGTGCTGGCACTGATGGAGGGACAGGCTGTCCCAGCATCTCAGATGCATTCATACTACAATTCCAGATTATCCCTTCTTTTGAAAAAATGAAATTGTGGTTTAAAGTGGCAGCTAAAGAGTCTATTGGGGCATTTATCAGAATGTCGTGGTTGTTTGGTGTTTTCCTGTCTGTGGGTGCTGGGGCACACAATTAGCCAGAAGATATTGCAGATACGTATTTTGGCATCTGAAGCATCTGAGGTAGGCATAGGTGAATGTTGCTATTTTGAGCTTGCTTCCCAATGCATGATTTTTGAAGATAGTGATGCAATTGCAACAAGAGTTTCTAAGTTTCAGAGAAAAAAAAGTCATAGCCACCAATAGTTAAGACAATTTTATGTCACTTCCAGCAACTTCCCTGCCACAACCAGCAAGTTTTCCTGTGTCCGCTGTCATGTTGGTACAGAAACATCTTCTCTGTGCATTGCTGCCTAGTGAGCTCTGCAAGAAAGAACAATCACTTTGGGTAATAAAAATGACACACAAAAGACAGAAGCTGTGATTTATTTTGGGAGATCGAGTAGAGTGGCAAGCAGTACTTTAAAGGTCACTTGTCTCGAATAAACCTTATCTCTCTCTCAGATTTAAAGGGATATTGCGATGTTTCCTTGCATCCAACTTGCATTAAATGTCTTTTGCAAGAATATATGGTGGAGTCCTGCAGGAGCATTGTACATAGCCATGTGCTTTATAGGTGATGGAAATGAAAGGGGGGTGCTGGCAGGGGGGTTGAAGAGCAGTTGTGATTAATTAGTTGATTAGCAATACTCTTTTGGGAAGGCTGGCAGTGCTTTGAGTTGGTCTTCAATAGGTTTTTGTGAAAATGGCATACAAAGTACATGCACAACCTGTTTACTTTGAGAGCCATGTCTTGTTCCAACAGTACTTACAATTACAGAATCCCAGAATGGTTTGTGTTGGGAGGGACTTGAAAGCTCATCTCATTCCAACCGCCTGCCATGGGCAGGGACACCTTCCACTAGACCAGGCAGAGCCCCACTTCTCAGTATAGGTATGGAAAACAGTGTTCATCACAAGAATCTTAAAATCTCAACTGAATTAGAGAAGACAGACTGTATGTGGCAGTGTGTATCTGTGGGTGTTGGGATGTCTTTGAGCCAGAACAGGCTTTAACATCATCAGTTGTTGGTAAGAGCAGGCACCTACCCTTGTTCTCCTGGGAAATCCCACAGAATTGGTTCTGCTCTTTGTCCTGCTCACTGTTTTGTTGGAGCTGTTTGGAAGGTTTGAGAATCTGGATAGAAGGGAGCTTAAATTTGATTTCCTTGTGTCTGTGTTACCACAGTCAGCGTGGGATTTGCTTATGGATGAAAAGATTGAAGTGGAAGCCGGAGCTGTTTGTTGGAATAGGGAGGTCATGAAGGTGGGGAGGGGCTGAGGAGTTTGCAGCAAACCTGCACTCTCTAAGCTAGAGGCAGTGGATCTGTGTGGGCTGATCTGCTCTGTAAGTTCCTAAAACTCCTGGATGTTTCAGTTCCACTGACCTTCAGCATCCCGGCAACTTGCCAGCAGCCCTGCCCTGTCCATGTGCCAGTGTGTGCCGGGGCGCTGCTGGATGTGGCATCCCTGGGAAGAGGTGCTCTGACCTTGCTGGGATGTGGCTCTGGGAGCGTGGTCCAGGGCACTGTGAGTTGCTCCAGGAGCAGGGGCAGGGTCACCCTGCAGCCCAGGCTGCTCTCTGAGTGCAGCCACAGCACAGGAGCATCCTCCATCCCCACCACAGGCGTCATCGGTGAAAGGTCGGTGCCTTAACCAGTGCCCGGGTGTCCGAGGCTTTAGGGAGGAGAATGTGCCCCTTCCTGCCTCGTGCCCGTCGGAAGTGGAGCCCAGACAGCGCTGTTCTTTAGGCACAGAAATGGGTTCTGTAGGCAGCATGTCATTTGGATTCCAGAAGTAACCAGCCAGTGCTCCAGACCAGAATTTAATCAGAATTAAGTCTCATCTTTGCTGTTGTACATTTTGTTGTAGTTGAGAGGTCACATCTTGGTGTACAGCAGCTCTTCCCATGTGCTGATGGAGAGGTTACCTATTGGCCACTGGATTGAATTTTGTCTCCTGAGTGCTTTGACCTTTTTGCTGTTCTCAAATCCTTAAAATAAGTATTTTCAGCCTGTAAAACTTTTTCTGGTGGCTAAACATAGGCTTCAAAATGTTGTGTTTCCTTTGTATTTAGATCAAGTTCACTGCAACTGAAATCAAATTCCCTAACCCTAATTCTGCTGACCCCCTTTCTTCCCCCTACTGCTTGGTTTTTGGGTTTTTTTGTGTGATTTTCTGAGAGTTTAGCAATCTTCTGCTTTTCTGACTTCCTCCTTTTTGTGTGACCATAGATACGAATTTACAGGTTGGATACTTTACGCTTTCTTTTGTTACTGAAAAACAAAGCTAGAATAAGGAAAAAATTAGGATAGTGAGAGAGTATTGTATTCTTTCACAGCCCATATGAATGATTTGGTTTGAGTAGTGATTGCCAGTGAGAATGTCATTGGGATTTGCAAGGGATGCAAGATCCCCCATGCTCCTCATCACAGTTTTGATAGTAAAATTACGTTACATGTGTCAGAGGGTTTCAAATTGTTGTTTTCTGGATGTGGGGAAGGTTTGGCAAGACCCACGGTGCCAGCTGTGTTTTCAGAAAATATGTGAACTGGTATTTGGTAAAGTGCTTCTCTTGTATTCTCTTCAAATAATAGACATGGAATTGTGACTCTAAATCAAAACCTCTTTACCACTTCTCTCAAGTTTAGTTAGTATTTATGAAGTTGATACCAGATCAACAGTATTTTACAGTACTGTCCTTTAATCTGTAGGACTGAATATCTTACAGCTGACATGACTGTGTGGAATTTTTGTTCGTTTTACAGAACAAATATTTTCATTTTGATCACAACACTTGATGCTGTCAGAGTAGTTTTGGACTGTTTCTACATCAGAACTTAAAAAAAATAGTATATAATTTTATAATTTGTAAATGATAAAACATATAGAGAATCTGTGATTCCTTGCTACAATGTTCTTTTCATATAGTTGAGTATAATTTTCAAAAATATTGGAAGTATGTGTGGCAAAAAATAAACAAGCAGCTGAATTAAAGGACTGTTTATTTGATAGTGTTCCATGCAGCTCTGAGTCTTCGAAAGCTACTGCTGGTTTTCTTCAGTAGAAAGAATATGTTTGTGAACTTGAGTTATGCACTAGAATTTATACATCTGCATGTGTGTTCATTTACAGATAGATTTATAAAATAGGGGTGCTGTTGTACATAGCTGTGCAAAAAATGCATGATATTCTTTCTGTGTACTCATTTCCTTAAAGAAAATTCAAAGCCCTTATAGACCAAGCCTTTTGTTTAGATTACATTACTTTTTGTTCTACATTGATATTTTCTAAAGGTTATTCCTGAACTAAGGTGCGTAAATTGAATTTATAAAGGGGACTCCTGCTTCATAATGGATTGCAATGTCAGTTAATGTTAAATACTGTGGGCTGTTTGGCCAGCATCATATATTTGTCATCTTGGGCTATATCACTTAGCTGTAAATATCCCAGACCTTTGTTTTATAGAAAGGTGCATTGTTTTCCGTCAGTTTTAAGAAATGTGAAGTATGATTGGGTCAGTTTAGTCTAAACTAGCTTTTTCTCAATATGTGTGTCAGGTTACAGATTCAAATTCAGTTTTGATTTTGATTCAGTAATTCAGCAATACAAATACAAATTTAAATATGTAGCCAAAGTTTTATGAAAAACTTTCTTCAAGTAAGACTTACACATCCTGTTTTCCTTTCTTCTTCCTGCCTTTCCCCAAATCCATTTTATTTACAGCTTCCAGCTGACCTTACCAAGATGCATCTCACGGACAATCCTCATCCTCAGGTGACTCATGTCCCTTCGAGCCAGTCAGGATGTAGCATTGCCAGTGACTCTGGGAGCAGCAGCCTGTCTGATATTTATCAGGTAAGACTGCTTTGGTTTCATAGTTTTCCATCCTTGATGTTAACTGTTCTGTAAACAGGCAGAATGACCCTTTATCCATGGCTTTGGGTCAAACCTTCTTGATGCTTCCACCTATCCCGGTGCTCCCCATGGGACTCGCCACTCCCACAGACACAGAAATGCAACAAGCTGCTTGTAAAGCTCTTTTCGTTGCTTTTTACATCTTTCTGTATCACCAAGTATGCTGTGGCTTTTCAAAGTCACATTTGTTGATTTATGGGATCATTTTCCTTTCTGAAATGGAACAAATCTCATGAAATTAGCCTTGTGTTTCCAATACCTTCCTTGATTGTTTGTATTTATTGCTAATAGCAGATGTTCAGTTCTGCAAACAAAAGCATGGTAATAAACCCACTTTCTGCACTAATTGACTGTGGAAATTCTAGTGTGGCTTGCTGAGAATAGAAGTTGGCTGAAATCCAGAGATAGCTTCATTTGTTTACAGATAATACACTTAATAAGTTACCTGTCTCATGTCAAATCACAGAGCTTGTTTCGTGGGCTGGTTGATGATGGGGCTCAGCTTGGGTTTGTGTTGATCAGTAATTTCACAGCTTTTCCACTTCCAAGTTGCAGTCTGATGACAATACAGAGTGTACAGCCGTTGTTGAGCACGTTGTAGGTGTAACTTGATTTTAGACACCTGTTCCTTCTCCTTAGGTCCTGTCTATTGTTTCTATAGATACTATTTCTATACTGGGAACAGATTAATGGTATCTATTTACAGCAATGTATTGCTTAGGGAATTTTAAAAATAAGACATTAAGCAAAAATTCCTTTAGAACGTTGGAAGTGTCTCTGCATCTTTGTCCTATTTAATCTACTGCCTTAATACTTCTTTAGATATGCTTGCTGCCAGCTAGGTCAGGAGTAGCTGGCACCCCTGAGAGAATCTCTCCAAGATGCTCCATGAATTTTCTTATTTCTGAGGTTGTGCTGGAAGATGGTGTTCTGTATCTTAGTTCTTCTTACTATTTTTTTCTTTCCTGGATCAGAATTACGTCAGAATTGGTGTTTGGTTAGGGTTAGGGTTGGGAGCATCAAAGAGCCTGCGTCTGCAGGAACAGCGGGGCTGGAAAAGGCTTGGCAAGGCCATCCCAGCAGGGCCCCAACATTGCTGCTCCTACATCTTTCTGATCTGGACCGCTCCTGGTGATGGGGTTGGAGTTGGGGTTGGGTTAGGGTTGAGAGTCAAAGAGCCTGCAGCTCCAGGGACACTGGCACTGGAAAAGCATTGCAGGGGCGTCCCGGCAGGGTGCCAGCATTGCCTACCTGAACAGTTTGGAGAGGTTGCTCTAAGTGAAAAGCACTTAAAATATATTATTGATAACAAAGATATCACTCTAGGAATGATACCTTGTAATGAGTGGATACTCTGTCATGTGTGGTTAATTGCCTTCTGTCTGCTCATCAGAAGATGACAAAACAGCATAATTGCTAAATAAGTAAAAATTACATAAATAAAGGAAATGATGGAGTAACATTTACATGCACTGTAGGAAATAAACAGTAGTGCTAAGGATTTTGTAGACTAAGAAATAATTAATGTGAAAATGACTGCAGATTTTATATTAATTTTTAGAAGTTAGGGCTTTTGAGGTAAGAATTTCCTTTTCAGTGACATTCACTTGTCTGGTTTTGCATCCTGAAGGAAACAGGGAGATCTGTTAGAGAATTCCTGGCTGGCCAGTTTGATGCTGAAGCAGGTCACCGCTGTCAGACTGGAGTGAGATCTTGAAAGATAATTTTACAGCCATGTGTGATCAGACCTGCAGTGGCATTAATCCTGAAACATACCATTAGAGAATCAAGCATTTGATAAGCTGTGAAAAGAAGACATTCAACAGACATGTTATGAGGGGGGAAGAACCTTCAATAACCCACAGCCATTTTTGTCCCCCTTATTTTTTTAGTGAATTTTTAGTATCTTGTTCTCATATGCCTAATGTGTGAATAGTAACCTGTTAAAAGATGCATTTTACGTGCATTTATGTATTTTATGGGTTTTATTGCAGTAGCTGTAACAGTTAGTGTTGGAGAAGTCTCTTACTGTTTGTCGCAAATCTCTAAGTGATCACTAGATATTGCTTAGTAATAGATAGATGTTGTGTAATAATGTCATGGCACAATATTTAACACAGCATTATATTGCAGCAACACGTCAATATAGACAGATTTTGAAATCACAAAAAAAGAAAAGTGTTTTCCCCCAATATTAATCATATTATGAGGGTAGAAAATACCTCTGGTATGTAATAAACCTAGTTTTTGAGTATGATGTATTGGCTCAGTAACTGAAAGCATTTTTGGTACAACAAAATAAAGCCTTTCATGAAGTATTTGGAAAATGATGCTTTGCTATTGCTGTCAGCTTCATACCTATTACATGCCAAGCTCTTTAGGAGTATCATTAGTGTCACTAATATTCTGAATAATTTTTATTATTGTAGCCTTGAAATGACCTTTTGAATTAATGGTATCATAACATTAATTTTTACAGTAAGTAGTACAAACATCATTCTGGAATCAGAAAACATTATTAGAATGGTAGAACCAAAGAATGAAACAATGTTTTATTAAGATTTGGAAAGATTTTTGCTTCATCTCTGTACACTGCATTCATCAATGGTGTTGAAATAAAGTTTCACTTGTTCCAGCTGCCTCTCAGCCCAGGATAAAGCCCATTTCCAGTTAAACAGGAAATGATGAACATAAAGCTTAAGGTGAGGTCATCAGAAGAAGATTCCTGCCTGTAAACTCTGCTGTGCAGACGTTGTGTTAAACCCTGAGTTAGTTGTAAAAAGTGATGAAAATTTATGAAGGTGTCTTTATCTCTTGTCCTGCACTGTTTGCTACTGATGGAGATTTCAGTGTTTCGGTGTTCGAAACATGGACACCCAAATGTCCAAATCTGTGTATTGCAAATTCCAGCTCGCCTGGAGTACTGCAGAGCAGTTGTCTTTCTGTTGCACTATAGACCTTTATTAATTATAGAAAGAAAAAGTAAGCTATTCCCTACAGTTTTTAAAGTAACTTCTTGCTGAATAGGATTTAAAAATCTTAATTTTTTTTTTCTCTTAACCCCTTTCTGACTGTACATTGAATTTCAGGACTATGGTCTTCAGCCTAAAGTAGGGGCAGCTGTGTGGTGGTGCATACAGCAGTTGAAATGCAGGCTTGTACAGCTGCTTTGACCTGTTATAGGGGTCCTCAGGGAAAAAGAAGTCAACAGGTATTACACTGGGAAAATATCTTTCTTTGCCCTTTTATAGAACAGGCTTTAAGATGCCCAGCCAGGGTCACACAGGGAATCCAGGCTGCCTCTCTAGGTGTAGGTGGGCAGGGTCACCTCTACTCTCACAAATGAGTTTCCTGTATCAATACCTGGCAACCATCTTCTCTTAGTGACCAACCATTTGAATCAATTTTTTTTGACCTGTTTAGTTCTGTCAGTGGTGTGCTGAAAGTTTCTCTCTCACTTTTCACTTCTTTCGAATCCTTCATTTATCACTTTGGGAGTATGTACACTTTGTGGGCAGCAACATCACTGTCCAGCAGTAATTCCAATTGTGGTTAAGGCTTTGATATTAAAATGGATTATCTATAAAATAATCATCAAGGATGAGTATCTTAGTAAATACTCTTGTGTCATGGGCCTGATCCTAGAAATCCATATTTGTGTGAGATTTGAGGATTGCAGCTTCTGGTTTCATTTTGTAAATCAGTAGTTCATAAATGTTCCTGTTAGGAATGATTTTGATATTTGATAATGGAAACAGCTGGAGCATCATGGCTGGAAAGAGCAGCTACTTCCGCAGACGGCTTTATGAGCAAAATCCTTCCTGTTCCTTGCAGCACTGCCTGACCTGCCAACGTTCTGTCAACCATCTGCAGGGAATCTTTGAAACACAGTTGGAGGACCCACTCCTGTTTCATAGATGGATCAAAACATAACCTATTTATCAAGAAGGGAGCTGATTTGTTATTTTCCTGTATAAGATACACAAAATTTGGTAGAACCTGTAGCCTCAGTTTTTCTGGTTTAGCGTGGGCTTATCAAAGTGAGGATTGGTGCTGCTGTCTGTCTTATTCAGCCTGGAAAAGTTGGTATAAATTGTGGCTATTTAGATGAAGAAATGCTAGAAAAGTCCTTGAATAAAACGCTGTACTGATCATGTGCTGCTGAGACTCTCCAAGCACAATTTGCACTTGGGCTTAATTCCAAAATTGTTAATGTGAGCTACAGAAGCCAGTAAAGTGATGTAATGTAAAACAGATTTAACCCTCTCTATGTTGTTACCCTCCTCTGAAAGAAATATTTTAAATCAGTTAAGCTTTATTTATTAGGTTTGCTGGCTAATTATTAAAATGAGGACAAGCTTCACGGCCCAAGGTTCTATAAACTCCCCCAGTAATTTTTGTCTACTGCAGGAAGGCAAAGCTGTTCCTCTGTGCAGGTATTGGGGCTCACATCAGCATGGAGTGTGTAGGGACATGGGGACAGTGCAGTCTGCTGTGATTAAAAAAAAAAGATAGAAATTGTGCATCACTCCCCCACACAAAAAGGCAGGAGATCTGATGATGACATGGAGAAGGCTGAGGCACTCAGCAATTTTTGTCTCAGTTTTCACAGGTTGCTCTTCCCACATCCCTCAGCTCCCTGAACATCAAGGTGGGGACTGGGGGAACAAAGTCCTTCCCATGGGAAGAGAAGGTCGGGTTTGGGACCACCTGAGGATCTGAATGTGCACAAGTCCATGGGACCCAAGGCAACGCATCCCAGGGTCCTGGGGGACTTGGCTGCTGGGACTGCTGAGGTGCTCTCCATTTTGGAAAGTCATGGCAGTCATGTAAAGCCTGCAGAGACTGGAGAAAAGGGAATAAGGCTTCAGGGAGACCTTATTGCACCCCGTCAATACTTAAAGCAGATTTATTAGAAAGAATTTTTACCATGTCCTGTAGTGACAGGACAAGGGGCAGTGGTTTTTTTAAACTGAAAAAGGGTAGATTTAGCTTGGCTGTAGGGAAGAAAATCTTCTCTGTCAGGGTGTTGAGACACTGGTACAGGCTGTCCAGAGAAGATGTGCTCCACCCCGTCACAGAGTTCAGATTCCTCCTTTGTTTTGGAGGTTTTGTGGACATGCAGAGTAGTCATTGCCTTAGATAGTTCAGTGTTTTTGTGAAATCTCAAGGATTTCTTTTAAAGTGAAAGTGAGTGTTGTAAATGTGCTCATTTAAAAACAAACTCCGTTTTCTGCAAGTTTCTATCTAATTGCCTTATACTTTGCAGTGACACATCTTGTTGCTCAAATTTTTGAATTTAAACGGAAAAATGATTTGCATGCTGGCTTAAGCTTTACAAAAAGTGACTGAGCAACTACTCTGTAGAAACAGAGAATTTGAAACTACTTTTTTTCCCCCTTCCATCTGTTTAGAAATTTATTTTCATGCCATTACATCATCTAAACTTTACAGAAGGAATTAGTGCAAGTGATTCCTATATGATTCTACTTTTTGTTGCTGGTATTTTGTTCTCTTTCACCGTTGTCTCCTGTGTCTGCTCAGTGTGATGTCTGTGTTGCCCTCTATAGCTGACAGTAGCATTATGTCTGCAGGCATTGGGTAACCAATGGTATTATTAAACTATTTTGTTAATACTGTAGACTCAAATTGTGAAAAACCAATGTTGCATGAATTCACGAGAAAGAGTAAATGCTGTAAAATGAGAATCCAGTAGATTTCAGAATAACATGTTTTCCTCAGTGTTCAGAAAGGGAGCTGTTAGAGATTCTTGTTTATCTTGTTGGTCACAGAATTTAATTTTTTTTTTAATTAGCTGCCTCAGACCTTAGCTGCATTAGACCTTAAATCATTGAACTGAAGACACTGAACTCTCTGATTGATCTTTTCTTTGTAGGCTACAGAAAGTGAGATGGGAGATGTCGATTTAACGGGTCTTCCAGAAGCACCTGTGGACTCTGAAGATGAAGAAGAGGAGGAGGATGAAGATATTGACAGAACTTCTGATCCACTTCTAGGGCGAGATGTTGTCCGAGAGTGCCTTGAGAAAGAGCCTGCAGATAAAACTGATGATGACATTGGTGAGGAGAAAAATACAGTAGTAAAATTTACATAAAACTAAACATCATATGACATCTTCAAGAGAAGTATAACTGAAAACTGTTTGAGTTAATATTCAATGTACATCTTAATAATTGAGTGATGTCTCACATTTCTCTATTGATACTCTTAATTGAATGATGTCTTCTCTTGCTATCTGAGAGAGTATTTGTTCTGAGAATCTAAGTACTTCAAACAACAGTCTTTGTGATGCTCAAGATGTGAGGTATTACAGTCATTGTGTGTGTTGATGTAATGGGACAGGTAGCAAGGTAATTCTGACTGCCTGAAACCGTTGAATTAGTTATTAAATAGCAAAGAGAACATACTATTACTGAGTATGGGTATACTTAACTGTAAACTGCAAAACAGTTGAAATGAAGATAATTCACTGCAGTGTTTAACTAGAAATTGGCATGAATTTCAGTAGCAAATTTTGCTTTCTGCTGTACTTCAGATTGCATCTCTGAACACTGGAAAATCATTTCATGCTTCCGTCTAGCTTATAATTACTGTACCTAAGGGTATTTTTAATTTTTCTAAATGTTTGAAGCTGAAGTGCTTTTACTCTTAGCTAGACTGCTGCCCTGAGAGTCAATCAGAACACCAGCAAGGCTGTGGAGCTGAGTTCTGGCTGTTGATGACAAAGTGCACACTGGGCTCATTTAGCCACAGGCAGTAATGGGAAGTGTAACACCCCTGAGCAATTTTCCCATGAATTTAACCGGAGTTTAATATACCTGTGGAGGGTAAGGAATCCAAGGAACCCCTGGGCCTTGCAGTCGTCATACCAATGTCTCCTTTGTCCAACAGAGCAATTATTGGAATTTATGCATCAACTCCCTGCCTTTGCGAACATGACCATGTCTGTGAGGAGAGAGCTGTGCTCAGTGATGATCTTTGAAGTCGTAGAGCAAGCAGGAGCCATCATCCTTGAAGACGGCCAGGAAGTAAGTCACGGCTTCCAGGGCTGGTGTTGAATCGGTCGGTGGGCAGGCTCCCAGCATGGGTGCCCTGAATCACTGTCTTAAAATCTCTTTTCCTGCTTGAATCCCAGCATTTCGAATGGCATTTGCTGTTCACCCCTCCAAGAGGATGAGGCAGACTCATCTCTGGTAGTGACCAAATAGGTACCCAGGGAAATAATGTTCATTGTCATTAAATGGGACAAATATATCATAGCAACTAGCCTACTGATTAAGAAAGCAACCTATTCATCAGCACTCCTCCCTCCAGAATCAGTTCTGAAATGAATGAAGAAAGCTGAAAAGCATTCTTGTTTTGGTCTCCATCTTTTGCCTTACAGTGCACAGTTTTGGTGAAATAAATGTTGCAGAGAGGTGGTGGCAACAAACGAGACCACAAAAATGAGCCTTTCTGATACAAGAGCTTACAAAAGCTGTTGAATTAGCTTCACCTTTTAAATTTTTTTTTTTTTTCCTCCCTCTAGCTTGATTCTTGGTATGTTATTTTAAATGGCACAGTGGAAATCAGCTATCCTGATGGGAAGAGTGAGAGTCTCTGTATGGGAAATAGTTTTGGGATTACTCCCTCTCTGGATAAACAATACATGAATGGAGTGGTCAGGACCAAAGTAGATGATTGTCAGGTAAGATTGCAATTCTATACAACTACCTCTTATTTTTAAGCATCTAATGAAAGAAAACTGATTGGAACAAATCCAGAGGAGGCTACCCAGGGGCTCTGAGAGCTGGAGCCTCTCTGCTGTGGGGACAGTCTGGGAAAGTTGGGGTTGTTCACTGTGGTGATGGGGATACATTCATGTTTTAGATACTTAACTCACAGTCTGTTGTTGTCCTTGGGGACAGTTCGTGTGCATAGCCCAGCAAGACTACTGGAGGATTCTGAACCACGTGGAAAAAAACACTCATAAAGTAGAGGAAGAAGGAGAAATTGTGATGGTAAAGGAGCACAGGGAGCTGGATCGCAGTGGAACCAGAAAAGGACACATAGTTATCAAGGTGAATTTCTTTCTATGTTTTCCATTAATCTATTAAACTTTTATTTATTAGTAAATAAATAAAATTTCAGTTTGAATCTAGAATACATACTCAGTTTTGTCTGTGTCAGCTCAAAAAACTTGATTGGAAGGAATGTATATTATATTCTAAATCCACGTCCATTTCCCTTAATAAAGTTAGACCTGTTTGGCACATACATTGAGTTTTGTATTGGGATTGCCCTTTGGGCATCTTTATGACCTTTTTTTGTAATCTGAAAGAGGAACTTAAGTTGTTTATTAAAAAATAAAATTAAGGGAAGTTGCTAATTGTTTTAGCCAGGTGTTACCTATGGAAAACATTAGGGCTGAGAGAAGCAGGAGGATTTGATTTAAACATGTTGCATTTTCTCCTGAACTGGCCATAACTGAACTTTCTAAAGGGATTATACTGTTCACGTGGGTTTATGTTGAAATTCTCTTTAGAGAGAAGTAGTGATGAGAGATACCAGTTATTTTTTTATTTGTTTTTTTTAAGGCGACACCCGAGAGACTCATCATGCACTTAATAGAGGAACATTCTATTGTGGATCCAACCTACATCGAAGATTTTCTTTTAACATACAGAACATTTCTAACAAGTCCCTTGGAAGTTGGAAATAAACTCTTGGAATGGTTCACAGTGGACAGCCTCAGGGATAAGGTTGGTTGGAGTCTAAGAGATTAATATTTCTGGTGAAAATATGTTCCAATTGATCTCTTGTATTGCTGACAAAGCAGGATAAATAAAACCACCTTCCACTCTATGTAACTGCGTGCACATTCATGAAAAACCTTCATAGCCTGGAACTTGTATCATGCCAGTTTGTTGACTCTTAGCCAGTGTTTTTATGTGCTCTAGCCTTGAGCTGAGGAAACCCAACATACTGTCAAAACATGAGATGTTTTGTATAGGAAATTGTCCAGGGTCTGCTGTGGTTTCTGCTTCTCTTCTTACCTCTTTCCATGCTTTTCATTTTGGCAACCACTGGATTTTAATAAAAGCAAAGATAAAGAGAAGTGTGTCAGCAAACAAAAGCAGAAACTGTATAATTTTGGAAGAGAAACAGCTATAGACTTACTTTTTTTAATAGTATGGATGGATAATATAGTTGTCAGACTGACTTTACCATGAATGGTGGTGACTCTGTAGCACCTACAGAAGCAATCTGAAGATTTAACTAAAACTTCCTTCGAAGAAACCTTATTGTCACAACTTGAACATTCTTTAAAGAAATCATTAGGATGAACAGTGTAAGGAAGGCTTAGGTGAAGATGGATATATGCACCACTAGGTACTGGGTGATGTAGCCAGTATTTTTTAGGTATAAAAATATTCAGGTTTTTTATTTTTCATTTGATTCCACAAATAAAGGGAAAGAGAAGATGATTTCAAGTGTAAATGTCTTTTTCAGATCCAGTAATCTGTCTTATGTTCCTCTGCCATGTCCAGGTATTCTTCTGTGCTTACAGGTTAAAGCTTATAGGAGAAGAATCATAATTACCTTTGTAAATATATCTATATATATACATAATTTATTTTGTTTTTGCAGGTTACCAGAGTAGTCTTACTGTGGGTGAACAATCATTTTAATGACTTTGAAGGAGATCCTGCCATGACTCGATTCCTGGAGGAATTTGAAAAGAACTTGGAGGATACGGTAGGAGCGAAAAGGAATTGAGTGTCACATTTTCTAATACTACAAATTTCAATTTCCCAGTGTTACCAGTACCTAACAGCTGTAATCCATGACTGTAACAGTTAATAGGTAGCTTTTAACATTGGACATATTTGTTGGTAAGTATAAATTAGATATAAAGGCCATATAAAGTAATACCTATGGCAGTCACTTTGGAGTTTTTGCATTTCTGCAAAAGAGGGCAAGGTTTATTTAGTAAGATCTGAAAATACAGCATCAAAAATCCATTTCCTGGCACTTGGGGTGTTTTTCATAACTGTTTTTCCATTTCTGATAAAAGAAACATTGTGCTGCATTTTGTGTCTTCTGTGTTACAGAAAATGAAAGGCCATCTCAGATTGCTGAATATTGCCTGTGCTGCCAAAGCAAAATGGAGACAAATCACCCTGCAAAAACCTTCCAGAGATTCTCCCCTGTTTTTCAGCCTTCTTGGAGGCAGTGACAAGGGGTTTGGTATTTTTGTAGAAACGGTGGAGATAGGCAGTAAAGCAGCAGAAGCTGGACTTAAGCGTGGTGATCAGGTAAAAACAATTATGTTAATTTAGAATATGCTGATTCACCC
The DNA here is from genome assembly GCA_013400915.1 of Pardalotus punctatus. Lineage (NCBI taxonomy): Eukaryota > Metazoa > Chordata > Aves > Passeriformes > Pardalotidae > Pardalotus > Pardalotus punctatus. The sequence continues at coordinate 738,891 of VZTX01006339.1, read as the reverse complement.
ACCTGGTGGTTGTTCTCAACAGAAATGTTATGCTGTGTACTAAAACCAAACCACGGGCAAGTGTTCACTTGGGAATGCCACAGCTTCCATTTATATCTGTTAAATGGGTTTCTATTAAACAGTTTACAAAATGTGCAAGATATTTAACTATTCCAAAAACAGAATGGGAAAAGAAACCAAGTTATGGTTATTTTAGGAAGCTTTCTGGTTGGAGATATGGTTATGTTGAAACCATCACATTGTTTTATGGGATTGATTCCCACCTGATGGGTTTGATCCCAGCTCACTGAGGCAGGTGGAGCAGTGAAAGGTCACACTCAGCGAAAATCCAGCTTTTGAAGTGGTGTCAATTCTGTGGTTCATGATCCACCATTTTTGATTAATTGCAAGAATGTTATCATAGAAATTAAACTTATTTTAAATATTTGCCAAGTAAAAATGGAAGTCCTGACTTACTTACAGGATATAACTTCTCTGACGTGATGAAAATAGTTATTTTACAAAGAATATTTTCATTCTGTAGCTGCTGTAAAGTTGATATGGTAATTTCTGGGAAGTTCTTACTGTGCCTGTATTATCACCTTTGTGTTTGTAAGTCTGTCAGACAGATGTTCTCCTAATGGCCTAATTTTTATTTCTTAAAGATAATGGAAGTAAACGGACAGAATTTTGAGAACATTACCTTTGTGAAAGCTCTGGAAATCTTAAGGAATAACACACATCTCTCCATTACTGTAAAAACAAACATTTTTGGTGAGTAGACTTTATATATGATATATTTTTATGTGTGAAGGAAAAACTCCACTCCTTCTGGCTTTACAAGTGCAATAGGATTCCACCTTTTTTTTTTTTTTTTCCCAGCTTGCTCTTGGGGTGAGAAGTTGTGCAGAAGTTGTGCCTCTATATTTGCCTCTATTTGCTTGGATAAGTTCTCGTGCGCCAAGGGCTGCATGTTGAGGGGCACAGAGCCAGCACAGGCAGCTCTTCACTCCCTGAGAAATCCTCAGATGACTGTTTAAGCTGCTTTAGTGTCCCTCCATGCAACAGGGCTGAAACAAAGCCAAGGGATCTGGACCAAAATATTTTTGCCAAGAAACGGCAAAAATGTAAAACTGGGATTTTATAAAACTTTTTATAATGGCTGTAAGAATGAGAGGATAAATTGCCTTTATATCTGAAATTGAAAATGGGATATAAAAAGTGGTATAGCATATAAATGTTGGTTTCTAATTGTCATCATGAATATAAACACCTAAATACCTCTTTAAAATCACAGTCAAATCATCCATTCTTTTTCCATAATCCTGTTCAGGCAACAGAATAACCAGAGCTACAGAAAGAAGGAGACTGTGCCCAGGATAGCTCCCTCCTCCGTAGTTATATCCATATCTTCTGATGGTTTTCTTTTCCTATTTCCTTCCTCCAGTTACCTGCCCTTGCTCACTATTGATTTTCTTTTCAATTATTATTCTATGTTTATCACTGTGCAGCTAAAAAGGTTCAAGCCCTCAGCAGTTTCTTATTAGTATAATTCAAAAAAAGCTTTAAACAACCACAGTAACCTGTGGTCCAGACTAATGTGAAATGACATGAAATGAAGCATCACTGTAACTGAGGCACTGAAAGGTTGTTCATTCATTTTATAAATGTAAGCAACATACATTTATGAGTGGGTTCTAATCTCTTCCTGCTAGCTGATAGAAGTTCAAGGTGATTTCTCTGATAAATTTTAATGAATTAATGTCTTGAAGCTTTTTTCAACAGTGATACTTTTTATCCTGATTTTTTAATCGAGTCCTAAGTGTCTGGTGCTGACACTGAGCAATTCCTGTTGTTCTATTCAAATCTGTACTGGGAAAGCTTGTAGTCTTAGCTTTTATTATATATAATAGAAATATACCATTTAATTGGACTTTATATACACAAAGTCTTGGCTGCCTTGCTAATAGGAACAGTGAGTAATTTGCTGTTTACAGTTCTGTGTTCTTCCAGTATCACCATTAACAAAAAATACTGGATTTCTAACTTGGAAGATTTCACAAGATTTTTAAAAGATCTTTAAAGAAGTAATTAATGTTGACAAGACAATTTGAACTTTTTTTTTCACCTTATATATGTGGAAAGAAACAGAACAAAAACCCTATAATTTTGATGGAATTCTATCTTTGAGAATGTCAGTGTGGGTTATAGACTAGCTTAGTTTCATAAATGCAGTAGGAAATTTGATGCAGCTTCTGTTCAGTAGTGTCAGTAAAAGCAAACAAAGACAGTTTGGGAAAGTATTCAGTCTGTGTTGCAGTTACTCTTGAAGAAGCATCTGCACTCCATTACCTAAAAGATGCAAAGAAAAAAGCCAATAAATACATAGTGCTGATTGCCCTGAATGCAATGTTTCCTTATTATCTCTCTGGGATGTGAGAGGCAAAAGGTTTGAGGGGAAAGGAAGAATTCACTGTGAAGTTCTGAGCGTGCAAAGGTTACTCACAATGACTGTGTCTTCTCTTACAGTGTTTAAGGAGCTGCTCTGCAGGATAGGACAGGAGAAGAATGGAATTCCACATATTCCAAAAATTGCAGAAAAGAAAAACAACCGTTATTCTATCCCAGATATGCCTGGAGATGTAGAACAGATGTTTCCCCGTGAAAAAGGAAACAAAAAAATGAAAGCAAACACTGTATCTGGTGGGAGAAACAGAATCAGGAAAATTTTAGACAAGACCCGTTTCAGCATCTTGCCTCCAAAACTTTTCAGGTTTGTCAGATTCTTCTGTCAAAAAGTAATTGTTCCTTACTAGGTTGTGATATTTTAGTCATAGAAGGGTTGGAAGGGGTTTGGGTTGGAAGGGAACTTAAAGACTATTTCACTCTAACCCCTGCCATGGGCAGGGACACCTTCCCCCATCCCACGTTGTTCCAAGCCCCATCCAACCTGCCCTTGGACACTTCTAGGGATGGGGCAGCCACAGCTTCTCTGGACACCCTGTGCCAGGCCCTCAGCACCCTCACAGGGAGGAATTTCTCCCTAACATCTACCTAAAACCTACCCTCCTTCAGCCTCAGGCCATTAAGAGATACCAATTTCTCAGTATTTCTAGTCATTATGTCCATGTTGCTTATGTTTATTAAAAAAACAGGGCATCTGTCCCATGAATGCAGAACAAGACCAAAATATCTTTTCTCTCCTAATGAACACTTTCGAATCTCTTTTTCCCCTGTCCTTGTTTTGAAAGCCTGTCTATAATATATAATTAAAACAGCTGAACACCATTATTTTTCTTAGTTTCATTCATCCCAAGATGAATAGGAGGAGTTTAATGCAGATAATTGAACCAGAACTGTTTTGCAGCGATGGCAGCGTGAGCCAGTCACAGGATGACAGCATCGTGGGGACACGGCAGTGCCGGCACAGCCTGGCCATCATGCCCATCCCAGGCACCCTCTCATCCAGCAGCCCTGACCTGCTGCAGCCCACAACCAGCATTCTGGATTTCTCTAACCCTTCAGGTAAAATGGCAGCTTGAGGTTGGTTTACAGGATGGTTACCAAGACTGCTGGGTCAGGGGAAAATTGCAGTTTCTACCAGCATCACTCTTGCTGAGTGCAGTTGCTGCTCATCCTGTGGGCCTAACAGGGCCAAACTGGAGATGTACTGAAAATCCACACTGCCTGAACCTCTCTTGCATGCTTTTTTTAGGTAACGTGACACTTACTTCTTTTTACAAAGAAATGTATTTTGGCACTTTTGAGACCCTTTGATTTACTGGAGTAAATTGGCCCTGGTAGAAGGAGATTGTCTTTGTACCTTTCTCCTTTGCCATCTCTCCCCAGTGTTTTGACTTGTCCACCCTTCCATATTTCAGTATATATTTCAGGCAGTATTGTGGATAGAACAGGACTACCATGGTACCAGCACAGTGATCTTAATGTGTCATGTTTTACAAACATTATATATATTCAACGGAATGTCTAAAAGCCTTAAAAATGTTTTGAGATGTGTGGTCTGGGCTTTCATTGCTGTTGCTGTAGGAATCCAGTTTATGGGGTGGCTGCAGGAGGCATTTGTTGTGATATGCAGCTGCCTGTAAACATGTCAAGTCAGAATCTTTTTTCCCTATTTTAAGTGTAAGTTCTGTACATAATTACATATTCTGTAAAGTGTCTTGTGACTGTGACTTATGTTTTACATAAACTTCAGATTTCCCCTTTAAAAGGGATGTGCGCAGGTACATCAGGTGCATAAATAGCCATAGCAAAAAAAGTTCCCTTCTTGGTGCAATTCCAGGTCCTCGCTCTCTGCATGAGAGCTACGCATGGTTTTTTTTTAAAATCTTCATTTAATACTATACAAGTTACTGCTTAGTATGAAATGGTGGTAACTAGTTCGTCTTGGAATCACTCATAGAATCACAGAATGATTTGGGCTGGAAAGTACCATTATTGGTCGTCTATTCCAACCTCCCTGCCATGGGCAGGGATGCCTTCAGCTGGATCACTTACCTTTACTTTAGGCTTACTATAACAAATATGCTGCCATGTTTGAATGTCAGACAAAACCAAATTATTTCTGACAGTGTACACTTGATAAGGTTTGTAAGCATCTCAATCTTGATTTGGTGTTGACACAGTTTTTTTCTTTTTCTCCTGCCTGCAGCTGTTGGGTTTTACTGTAAGTATCCTCATGTACAGCATCCTGTAGACCTTAGTATTGCATGGCTTGCCTGTAAATTTAACACTATCAGACATTGCACTGACATAATTATTACTGTAGGGCATTGCATAGCCCTGTGCCCTGTAGTCTTCCTTAAATAAAACAAATCCATAGGTTCCTGTACAGGCACAGTGCTGTGCTGAGGCTGAGACCTGCATTTTATTCCCATTTCTGTCCCAGACACACTGAATGACCTTTATCTGCTTCTCTGTGGCCTTGCTTTAAAGGGATGAAGTTGCTTATATCTCTTTCACAGAACTGAAGTTTCAGAGGATAACATAGTTTGAGATTTAGTTTGTTCTTCTGTTGTACTCTAAAATTCTGCGCATGCAAACTTGAAACGTGCTTTATATTGTCAAAATGAGCTGAATAATGCATAAAAAACTTAATTTAATAATTAATGTTTGCCTGCTTAAAAGCAAAGACCATGAAGACAGAAATATGCCTGTAATTTATGTTTCCCTTACCTGTCAAAAGTTGCATTGTTTTGGTTGCATGGTTTTCTTTTTTTTTTTCCTTGTTTTTCCTTTTTTCTCCCCAATTAAATTTCAGTTTTCAGTTGTACACTTCGACTGTGTTCTGATTTTTAGGTATGTTGATACCAAAGTATAAATGTTTCCCTCTTCTGTTTATTAATTATGACTTCTATGAGTGTAGGCACTTCCCTAATTATTCAATATGTCACTTTCACTCTGAAATAAGTACAAAATACTTACTTCTCCCTTATATTGCCCCTATTCACATATATATTGGACTTTTCAAATTCAGCTAGTCCCCAGCTTCTGATGAGAATATTCTTGTAATGTGTTAATCATAATCATGAAACTGTTAGAGGAATTAGCTTTCAATCAGAATTTTTTTAAACCATGTTTTCTCCCAACTGCAAATTTATTTACAACTAATGTTGAGCCTTTCTTTTTTCCAATGGATGGAACCTTTGGTGCTGGATCATAAATCACCTGTTTACTTTTTACCCTGAAATTCCTTCTACTTGACCGCATAATCACCATTAAGTCCTGATGCAAGAAAAAGTAACCCCAAGGTCACTGCCCCAGAGATCTGTGTTACCTCCTTAAGCAGTGGGTTTTGATAGAGGGAAATCAATGTATAGACAGTGGAGTGAGGCAGAATCTAAAACTGTGCTCGGAGAGCTGCTGGGAGGGCCTGAAGGAGCTGGATGATTGCCTGGGCTGGTTCCCCCTGGTCATCACCGCTGCTCCAGGACAGGCCACGTGCCTCAAGCCATGGATTTGGCTCTTACCACTGAGTTTTTAAGGGCTGGACAAGTAGCAGTGAGAGAAGGGAAGGGCTGTTTGCAGGCTGTTGCTTTAATGACAGCCCTTCCCTCACTGGGCATCTCTGATGCAGGATTTATAGCACATCTGCCTCCAGTGTGGTTTTGGAGAGCTTTAGACTCTGAAGCCTTGGCTGAGGGCTCAGCAACAGGCTCCCACCTCCTCAGGTCTGCAGAAAACTTGTGAAGTTTTAGTCTTCAGGCTCTAGGGAAGGGAAGAAACTGGGCTTGCCACTGCTTGAAATTAGTGTGCACTTAGACTCTTGACAATTTTTTTAAAAATGAGTTTTATTTTGAAAATCAAACTTTCTGTAATAACTAATAGAGCAATTTATTTGCAATCATCAAGCTGTGGATTAAACACGTGTTTCTGTAGATATTTATTTCCTGCTGTAGGCTGCCTCAGATAAAGCTGTTCTCTAATGCATTTATAATACATAAAATGTGCTATAAATAAGTACACCAGCCAAAGAATTAACTGCTGGCAGCAGCTTAGTTCCTTCAGGGGAGAGAGTGAGTGTAAAAGCTTGCAGCTAGTTCTGGGAGCAACCAAATCTCCTTTCCTCTTCACAGCCTCCCACCCCAAGCCCATCCATCCGTGCTCAGTGGCTTCCCATCCCTGGGAAGCGTGCCCTGGCATGTGTGTGGGGCTGGCTCTCACAGAAACAAGAGAGCCAAAGAAGGAACGGTGCTGCCAAAGTTTTTAAGACATGCTGGGAAGGTGCGGTGCGCAGCCCCGTTACATACCTGGATGTCTTGTACTTCTGTTGTGGTCATGAGATGGTACAGTAATTGAGTTGTAGAAGAGCAGAGAGGAGGAGAGTCTTCTTTTTTCCTCAAAAAGATGAAGAGAAAAACAGAATATTTAAATATTTTTCTAGTTGAGCATGAGGGTTTTTTTTCCCCCAGCAACTGGTTGTTTTTGTTTCCTGCTGATCAAATGAGACAGTAAATCGTAGAATCCCAGAATGGTTTGGTTTGCAAGGGACCTTAAAGATCACCTAGTTCCATCCCCCACCTTCCACTAGACCAAGTTGCTCCAAGCCCCATCCAAGGTGTTGAACACCTCCAGGGGTGGAGACTCCACAACTTCTCTGGGCAGCCTGTGCCAGGGCCTCACCACAGGGAAGAATTTCTCCCTAATATCCGATCTAAACCTGCCCTCCTCCAGCTTAAGCCAATTCTCCCCCTTCTTCTATCACATGCCCTCGTGAAAAGTCTCTCTCCAAATGACCTTGTGTATTTTCAAAGGAAAAGTAACTTCATCCATTAAAGGCGTTATGTCTTTTTTAGATATTCCAGATCAAGTGATACGAGTTTTCAAGGCGGACCAGCAGAGCTGTTACATCATCATCAGCAAAGACACTACAGCAAAGGAGGTGGTGAGTCACGCTGTCCACGAGTTCAACCTGACAGGAGCCCCTGAGACCTATTCCCTGTGCGAGGTGTCTGTCAGCCCCGAGGGCGTCATCAAACAGCGGCGGCTCCCGGATCAGTTCTCCAAGCTGGCTGACAGGATTCAGCTCAATGGACGGTAAATGTGCCCTTTTTTTGGTTGGGTTTTATTTGGCTTTCGGGATTGAAACGTTGTAGAATAGTTAAGGTTGGAAAAGACCTCCAAGATCATGAAGTCCAACATCAGGGAGGGATGTTTTAGTTAAAATAGATGGGTTGGGTCTGTTGGAAGCAAAAGCAAGTAAATGCCAATAACTTACACTTCCCTTTCTTCTTTGTGTCACCTTCCTCTTCTGCACCCAAAAATTCCTCCCTACATTTACCGCAATCTTGCCTGATGACAGCTAAATTTAGCAGATCAGGATGATGTATATAGTGATTTACACTTAGAGAAAAAGGTTATATTTGTTTTGACACTTCCCACATGTACTTGAGGCTTAAAGTATACAATTAATTTCTTTCTCAGTGTCATGCTGCAATGAACTGATACTAACCTGAGATAAATTCTTCCATTTTTAAGTAAACTGTTCTGAATGTTTCTGAAATGTTAAGTGCTTTGGTTTTATCTGATGACCTGATCCATACCAGACGAAAGTTTATTAAAGTAAAATATTCTGTAGTTGTCTTTGCTAGGCAACAGAGGGAATTTATGAGTAATAAACTTTTTTGTATCTGAAAGTGATCTGCTTGGGACCATGGAATGTGTTTTCCAGATACATTTTCATTTCCTGAATACTCTGTGCCTCATGCAAATACTAATGTGCCACACTAAATTTATGGAAAAAACCACACTAAATTTGTGTAAGAAATGGAGAAGAACATTAGCAAGAGATTTCTCAGGACTAGTGTGTATTTAAAATGCTGTTTTCACTGCTGAATTTATAAATAGAAAAGTAGCTGACCGTTTTCTGAAGGTGAACACTACAGTATATTACAGCATATTGTATAAAAATATTAACAATGAGCTTTTGAAATGTTTGTTTCCTTAAGTAATGGTGTTATTTTACATTAACTGAAGTACAAGGTTATGTTTTCCCTCAGTGTCTCTGTAATGCCCACAGTGACTGGTATAGTTCAATGTCTTTGTGTTCACAAACCTTCTGAAGAGCATCTCTAATGTGTTATTGTTACTCAATTATTCTTCAGGTATTATCTGAAAAACAATATGGAGACCGAGACCTTATGCTCAGATGAGGATGCTCAAGAGCTGCTCCGAGAGAGCCAAATTTCCCTGCTCCAGCTGAGCACCATCGAGGTGGCCACTCAGCTTTCCATGCGGGACTTCGAGTTATTCCGCAACATCGAGCCCACGGAATACATCGATGATCTTTACAAGCTGGACTCCAAAACAGGGAATGCTCACCTGAAACAGTTCGAGGATGTCATAAATCAAGAGACCTTCTGGGTTGCCATGGAAATTTTAGCAGAGCCCAACCAACTCAAAAGAATGAAGATTATTAAACATTTCATTAAAATCGCTCTCCACTGTCGAGAATGCAAGAACTTCAATTCCATGTTCGCGGTGATAAGGTAAAATACTTCCCATTTGTCAGATCTGATTGGCGCTGTCACAGGCAATTCTGGTAATCTAAATGGAAAGAAATGGGAATATCCTGAGCAGGCTTTGGCTGGGGCTGGGTGGTTTTCCAAAAGCAGACTGCTCAGAGGTGGATTTTCACCACAGCTTCTGCACTGTCTCCTCAGCTCTTCAGGCCGTTGTGGTGCTGGGTGTGACAGTGACTTTTTCACTGGTACCTCACAGGAAAAGAGAAGATGGGGGCAAAACACTGTTTGATTGATGAACTTCAGAAACCTGCCTGAGCATTGTGTCATTTTCCGTGACTTTGGCACCCAATTTCCCTTCTTTTTGTCAGTCATTGTTACTTTTCCAGAGTGCACCGAATCGTATCTGTGATGATGAGATTACTTTATTTCTTCCTTCCATTGTAAGGACTTCCTCAAATCAGTCTTGTTTTGGCTTAATTTTCCTTCTCATTCTTTCCTGTCATCTGCTTGCTTCTCTATTTTATTTTTTTCCTCTTCAATTGCACATTTAGGCTTTCTCTTCTGATTTATACTGAATGCTGCTACTTTAACAGCATGAGGTCAGCATTTCCTGTATTTGCAATTATCTTACACCCAGCCTTTACTGTAGGAAAAAAAGGCTCTGTGATTCATCAGACAAAGATCTGGATTTGTGCTGTATCCCAGCACCATTGTTGAAAACACCATTTTAAGGTATTTTCTTCCATGTCTAACCAGTTTATCAAATGGTATTGGCTTCTGGTTAGTCATTAAAGAATTAGTGGATTTCTGTAAATGGTACTGGACAGTGATTGAGAGTGTGGCTGCTCATTACATGGGAATACACACATGGATACTGATCTGATTCTCATTTTTATATTCTGCTCCCTATTTTCTCATGGTTTGTTGTCGGTGAAGAAATAACTTTCTGCTTCTCAGTTAAGTCCAGTCAGGCCATGACTGAAGTGGTCTTTGGTTAAAAAAAAAAAAAAAAATAAGGGCAAATAAATTGGTTTTTGTTTTACCCTGATTTCCAGAGGAATATGTTTTTGTTAGCATATGGCACAGGGGTTCTCTTTCTTGCCGTGTCCTGCACAGCAGTTTGGTGCCATATGTCTCATGAAATAGGAAGATAACCATCCTAATGTAGCGTGGAAAAGAGGAGCTGGGGTCTGGCATATGTTTGATTTTTTTCATGTCAGAGATGGCTTTGTTTGGCATCGCATGCAGAGAAATCTGTATAAAAAAATAAACCAAATATGAAATAAATTTTTGAAAAGAAAAAAAAATCTGAGAATAGCAAATTCAGTGATAGTGTGATTCTGGATTTGCTAATGAATGCTAGAGCATATCCTTTCCAGTTCTGCAGAGGTGAGGACTTTGCAATTATTGCAGAATTTCTGGAGCATAATTGGTGACAAATTATGGTAGGGAGGATGGATTTAATTTATTTAATGTTTTTTTCTAGAATCCGAATAATTCTGGATATATTTTTACTTAGTGGCCATGAGGGAACAATGATAAATTTTAGTATATGTGCTGCTTCTAATTCTCACTCTGTTGCTCATTTACAAATACTCTTGTCTGAAGCTCTGAAGTCAGAGAATCAGAGAATCTCAGAGTGGTTTGGGTTGGAGGGGACCTTGAAGACCATCTCATTCTAACCCCTGCCATGGGCAGGGACACCTTCCACTACCCCAGGTAGCTCCAAGCCCCGTCCAGCCTGGCCTTGAACAATTCCAGGGATCCAGGGGCAGCCACAGCTTCTCTGGGCAGCCTGTGCCAGGGCCTCAGCACCCTCACAGGGAAGAATTTCTTTCTAAAGTCTTCCCACTTCTCCTTGGGATGAGCTCTGCACTGTTCTCATTTGCTGTGCAATCATTTATTCACCCCATTCATTTTTTTACCATTTTTGTTCTTACTGTGGCATACATTTTTACAGGAGAGAAGTGGTTCTTAAATAGACATCAGTCCTGTGTTACAGAGAGATTATTTTGGCGGTAATTTCAAATTTGTGCCTTGAGCAGTCATGGTCTTTACAGTCCTGTTTAAACAACAGAGGTTTATTATGATGAACTTGTAGCCTGGCATTGACCCAGCTTTACAGTTAACCTTGGGAAAGCTATTTTTAATCCTTAAAACAACCCCCCAACCCTTCACTTCCTTCTGAAAGGTAACAGTTTGCTCTCAGCTAACAATGAAACATTTCTGCCTTGCAGTGGCTTAAATCTTGCACCAGTAGCTCGTCTCAGAGGCACTTGGGAAAAGTTACCCAGCAAGTATGAAAAGCACCTCCGAGACCTTCAGGATCTTTTTGATCCATCTCGAAACATGGCAAAATACCGCAACATCCTCAGCAGCCAGAGCATGCAGCCTCCAATTATCCCACTTTTCCCTGTTGTCAAGAAAGATATCACATTTCTGCATGAAGGTAATGTCAAACAGAGAGAAAATAAACGAAGCACTAAATGTACTTCAGCCCTTTCTTCAGTGCTCTGTGTGTCAATGCATATCTAACAAAGCTGCCACCAGTAGGATGCTTTTGAGGGATCCTTTGTAGGAGTAAAATAAAATAGAACCGGGAATGCCTAATGGAAGAGACTGATCCTAGGCAAAAATTAAAAATAAAATGCATATTTTAAATGTTTTCTTTAATCCTCCTCAGCTGTCCTAAGGTTTAGGGTGGAAGCGTAGGTGAGTGTGCTATCTGGGAGTTACACTACTTCAAATATTTTCTCTTACAAAAGACTTGTTGCTGTAATGTTTCCAGGTTTTCATTCCGTGTTGTGGCTTGCACACAGCACCGATGATACAACACCTCCTACTCTTGCTTTCAACATTTTCAAGGGGTTTTGTTTAAATGTTTCCATTTTGTTCCTTTTGTACAAACTCCTGCTCACAACTGGTTGAGGTGAAGCATTTCCAAATATGCTCAGTTCTTGGTTGTGATGGTTCAGAGCTCTTGGAACTTCTTTCCAAATGTGAGCACTGTCAATGTCTGTTCTGTATTTGTATTATTTTAACATTATGCCAGTGAATTTGGGCATAGTTCACTTAATTCCTTTTTATTCCTACTAATACTTGTTATTTTAGAAATAATTAACAGGAGCAATACAGGGTAGTCTAAGTGGGCCTGATTCCATTAGTGTTTTGCCAGAGCATCCCATTTTCTTGCTATTTTGCTTAAAAAATTGTGTTGATTGGGGGACAGGGAGGGGAGAAGGGTAACAGGGGAAGAACTTAGAAGCACAGTGGCTGTTCAGAAATATTTCTTACTCTTTTTTTCTTTCCTCTTATTGTGTGTGCTCTAATTATGCAGGCAATGATTCTAAAGTGGATGGCCTGGTAAATTTTGAGAAACTCCGGATGATTGCCAAAGAAATTCGCCAAGTTGTCCGAATGACCTCGGCAAACATGGATCCAGCTGTGATGTTCAGACAAAGGTGTGCAATGGGAAGGGCAGGAGCATTGAAGGGGTCTCAGTGTGGGGGGATCTGGGTCTGTGTGTTCATCAGTGCGTTGATATTTCATTGTGTACCTCACCATTGACATCTTCCATCAAACCACAACCTTTATCAAATTATGGCAAAACAGTCGATGCTTCCCAGGCCTGCTTTGAATGACTAATAAACCAATTTATTGTCTTTAAAACACACAGAAGAATAAGTTCTAATTTTAATGGTACATATTTCTGCCAAATAAAATGTTAGTGTCAGTAGAGTTTTGAGAGAGGTATAATATTAGGGGGTATAATATTATCTGTATATGAGAGAGAGATAAAAAAAGCACCTAAATAACTAATGTATAGATCTGAAACGTTGCTTCAAAACAAAACCCCACTGTTAACGTACTAAATTCAAACTAAATATTTTTTATTTGTTCTGAGCACAGCTTGTTCCACCTACATACTGTTTGATATGTTCAGGCTTCAGCAGGTGGAGGGTGTTTTCTTGGCTTATTTTTCTTATTTTTTTCTTTTTATCTTGATGCCAAATATCATCAGGCTTGGTGTTAACAAACTGCAAAATAAAAGCAGCATAACTTCTAATCTGGTGCTGATTAGCTCCAGATTTTATTTACTGGAACTGAATTATTTCCTGCATCTCTTTTCTTCCCACTGGCTGAACTAAAAGCATCAGTGACCCTGTTGTGTCCATAGAGGGTCCTGATCCTGCAGGAAGGGTGGTGGTCCCACTCCTTGCACTCTTTGCCTCAAAATAAAGGGCCAGACAAGATCTCTCAGGGTGCACTTTGGGTGGGGAGTTGGGGACAAGGTCATGTCTGGTGCTGAATGGCTCCAGCCTCAGAAAATGACAAAATACTCCCTTGAGCCGCCCATACCTGTGTGCAGCCCAGCAGGGGAGAGCTCTCTGAGCACCCTGGAGGGAGCAGAGCACGTAGGAAACACAGTGGATAGTTTTTGGATGCAGGGTGCTTCATCCACCCGAAATTTCAGTCACCTGTGCAGTTGTGATTCTCTCTGATGTGCGAATTCAGTTCCATCTGTGCAGGGGAAGGAAAGAGGGCACGCAAGGATAGGGAGCGTTTGTAAGAGCGTAGGGATTTGGTTCCCTGTGGTATTCCAGTGGTCAGGATTCACAGAGGATCATTAATTCTGTCTGGTTTTTGTTTGCACGGCTGGCTATCAGGAAACATAAATATTTCTTTAAACACAGCATTTAAAGGCAGTCTGGATGGGGCTGTGAGCAGCCTGGTCTGGTGGGAGGTGCTCCTGCCCAGGGCAGGGGCTGGAAGGGGATGAGCTTTAAGGTCCCTCCCAACCCACATTTTTCTGTGATTCAGTGACTAAAAATGGCCCAGTGGAGATCTGAGTCAAAAAGAACAGATCCATGTTAATGTTATTTAAAGATGGATTTGTTTCACAGTGGAGATTCACCTTTATACAGTTGGACTGGAATTAACAACATTTCATTTTTAGCATAAAATTGCAAAGCCAATTACTGCAAAGTTGTGATTGCTTTTCAGAAACTTTGGCATTCACAGCTGAAGTTAGTCTATAAATAAATTTCCCTGATGGCCCATGCACTTTCTAAGACCTCATGAAGTCTAATCATTAAATAAATTTAATAGTAAATAGTTACCTTTAGTATGTTTTTCAGAACTACAGAACACATTTTAATGACCGTAATTTAAATTATGCACACTGCCATAAACTGCTTAGGCATCTAATATTAGAGATAGTGCCAAAGATTAAAAGAAAATAATTCCATGTTTTCATGTCATTTATATTCATTTTCATTGCCTCTGGTGTTTGATCTATCAGTTTGTGTTATGAAGCACCAAATAAATGCTTTTGAAGATGAAAAATTAACAAGAAAGGATGTGTATTAGTGGTAACATGAGACCTGCTCACAAGTTCATTACCAATTATAGAGAGCATCTAGGCTTTCAAGGTGTATTTGGCTACTGGCTTGTTTTCCAGCCAACAATCAAGAGAAAACAACATTATAAACTTGCATACTGATGATGATTTCTCATACACTTTCAGCAGGCCCAATGCAAAGAATAAATTAATTTAATCTTACTTTCTGCAATGTGAATGAGTTGCAGAGTTTTTACTCACTCCATCAAATTTGAATTTGACTTACAGAAAATAAAAGAAATTAATGCAAGTTTGATTTTTTCAATTCATAGGTTAAACTTAAACAAAAAACTGATAGATACTAAAGTATCTGCCAAGTCTTGCCCTTGCATTCCATGAAAACATTGTGTTATTGTTTGAGAAGGATTTGGCTGTATAGAGATTTTTTCTTTTCTGTTCTTTCCTGTCTACATCTTTCTTCCTGACTCTCAACTGTTTTATTTTTTTCCTGTGCTTTTCTGTTCAAATACATGCTTCAATGTATATGGCTCTTGCTTACAGGAAGAAGAGGTGGAGAAGTTTGGGGTAAGTGTAGAGCTGAATGCAACTAAGATAAATAAAGATTATGCAACTCTTAACATACTGCATCCTCCTTGTTAGTGCATGCATCTGAAATACAGCATGCATTTTATTAACCCTGCAATACATATTTTTTTGAAAACAGGAGTAAGGGGTTACAGCCAACATTTTACTGCAGCTATAAGAATTCTGAGTTGCTTTTGTGTAGTAGATAAGTTGTTTGAGTTTTGGCTTTATGCATTTAAAAAAAACCCTGCTGTGCCGTTATATTGGAAGGCAAACTATTTTGGGAAGTAAATTAAATAAGTAACTTGCTTTTTTAACGTGTTACAGAAAAGTTGAAGCCATTCTGCATTTTAAACTATAAGGACACTTTGAATTGTGGGAATGATGTAGTAATTTCCCCTCTGAAGTTTGTGTTCAGGCAAGCTTCAAATTATTCATTTTTAGTGTATGTTTAAAATGTATCTCATATTTCCTACACCATAATCCTCATTGATACCACTGGGAGTGTTGATTGTGCAGGGACTGGATCATGGAATGACTAAAGCTGAGAGTTCTGACCCTGGCCAGGGAAATTCCTGCCTGGCCTAGGGCAGTGATTTTAGCCATATTTTATGTGCTGTTATGTGTATTTTTGGCCATATGAGTATTTTTGCCCATACATTTGTCCACCTGTGTGCCTTTGCACAGGAGCAGTGGGGACTTGGGCTGGTCAGACTGGGGTGAGCAGGTTTGGGTTCTGGTCCCTGATCCTGGTGTGGGTGCCCTTGGCTGGCAGCATTTGGTGCTCAAGAATCAACTGCTCACCAGGCAGCTCATGGGAAGAGTTACCCAGGACCCATGGAGCCACTGTAATTTCTAACCCTTGGAGCTACTGTGGACACGAGGGAATAAGGAAAAATAATTGTTCCAGGAAATAGAATTAAATTGCCTTAAAAAGTCAAGTCCAGACTTGAAAGAAAGAACTGTGTGTATATAAATAATATTTATATCATTAAAAATAAACATAATTTCCTGATCATTGTAGAATAGTTTTGTCCTTATCCATCAGGAGACAGGAGTGTCCCCTTGGTTTGAATAGCTGTGAATACTCCATCATGTCTTTTGCTGCTCCTTGCCTCCAATAACATTACTTTTTTAGTTAATTAAGCTATAAATTGCTGCCAGTTTTTAAGCTTATATTTTCTCTCAGAATGATTTATTTAACATCTTTGAAAATAGTGCAGTCAGCTGTTTTTCAGCACTTATTTTTTTAAGCTCAGTCTACTTGATTCCTTAGATTTCCTCTAACAACGTGTTTCATTCTGACTCCTTTGGCCATTATGACTCTTCTGTGCCTGATGTTGTTTATTCTGCCACTTGTGATTCTGTGAACACATAAGATCTTGATAAATGTCTTCATGTAGCTTTAAAAATATTCATCTGAACATTTAAAAATCCCCACACAAACTCAGCTTTGAACAACTTCTTTGACATTTTCCATTAGAATTTACATGTGACATACACTGTGATCTCCATTTATTTAAAAATGCATCAGAGCTGGTGTGGCTGTAGGACTTTTGGCAGTTGAAACAGAAGTGACTGTGTTTGAACTGTACCCAGATCAGTTGTTTGGTCACTCATTCAGTGTGAGTAGAGTGACTATCAGGGGCAGTAACTTATGTTCTTTAACAATTATGGGATTATTTATTTTTGCTTCAGTTACTGATAAATTTGAGAGCTCAAAATTATGAGTATTGAGGAGCATCACCTTTCATAGATGGAAGTCTGTACAAGTCTGGGTGTATGTGTATCGTCACTGCCTTCCTCACCTTTCTTGGGATACCTTTTTTTAATGAGCTGCTCTTCTGTGAATGTTTTTAGTTAATTGAAGAAAGAAGTTAAGTGTGTAATCAAGTGCACTTCATACATTTAACATAATTTCCCCCTTGTTTAAGCATTGTGAGAAGCTCAGTTTTGTAAGAGGATTGCAGTGGTCACTCATTCCTGTGCTCAACAAAGTGCAGAAGGTTTGTGTGTGAGCCCAGTGCACACAGTGGCCATCCAGGTCCTCAAACCAACAAAGTTACCAAGTTTGTCCTCTCTTAGAATCTACAGCTGAATTCAGAGAGCTGTTAAGGTTGGAAAAGACCTTTTGCATCATCAATTCCAACCATCAACCCAGCACAATAAACCATGTCCTCAAGTGCCTTAACCTACATGTTTTTTGAACACTTCCAGGGATGGTGACCCCACCACAGTCCTGGGCAGCCTGTTCCAGGGCTTAACAACCCTTTCCATGGAGTTTTTCCTAATGTCCAATTTAAAACCTCTCTTGGCACAACTTAGGCCATTTCCTCTCGTCAGCTGTGGGTCTTGCAGCACAAGCCTGCGGTTTGTTAGTGGAGCTAAATGGGTCCTGTACACAGCACTGCTCCTTGTTCTTCCCAGCTCCACTTTTCCATATGCAGTCCTGTTGTAGACTCAAATTGCTCCTCTCAGTTTACCAGAATATCTTAAGACAAGTGTTGTTTTAATGCTGTTCATCTTTTTTAACTCATTTGCATCAGCATGCACTAGCCCTAACTGAAGATTATTGGTATTAATCTGCTTTGGCCTGTGCTACTGTAGCTCTTGGTTGCTGCTGAGAACTGAACCTTTACCGCTTTGCTCTTTTCTCTCGTAGGTCTCTGAGCCAGGGCAGCACGAACTCGAACATGCTGGATGTGCAGGGAGGTGCTCACAAGAAGCGTGCCCGCCGCAGCTCGCTCCTGAACGCCAAGAAGCTCTACGAGGATGCCCAGATGGCGAGGAAGGTGAAGCAGTACCTGTCCAACCTCAACGTGGAGACAGATGAAGAAAAGATCCAAATATTGTCACTTCAGTGTGAGCCTGCATATAGCACTTGTAAGTACAGTGAGCTGGAACAGCAGTATGATCCATGGCATTTATAAAAAACATTGTTTCTTCTCTAGAAATATTCCCTTAAACTTTTTCTCCAAGGAGAAAATGCTGTAGTAAGTGCTGTTTTGTCAGTTCATGTACTGAGAGCTTTGGCAAGACAAGCATATGCGTTTGGGTTTTGGTTGAACTCAAAAAACTTCTGTGATGTTTTTTATTTTGACCTTTAGTTCCCAAAGCTGTATGTCTTTCCATCAGTCTGGCAGGAAATTCAATAGTGCAGCAGCTCTGGCAGTGCCCTGCTGTCCTTGCACAGAATTAGGAAGGATAAAAGTAGTGTTTACCATATGAACAGCAAGAAATGAAAAGAGACAAAATCAATATAGAAACTGCAATGGATTACACCTTAGAATAAATGAAGATTGTTGAGAAGGAACAGTTAGGTCAATATTGACTGATGAGTTTGACATGGCTTGACAGTCAAAAACTGAGGACTACAGCAGGACAGCTCCCATAATTTGAGCTCCTGTCAAACAAACTGTTGTCTGACCTGCTGTCTTACACAGTTCAGTAAATCCTTTTTTAGAAATGAGAAATTATAATTGCGTTTTATTTAGATACTCTAGAAGTTTTCACTTTTTTGAAAGGCAGATTTGTTTCAAAATAGATGAGTGACAACCATGCTACACAAAATAATGCTTCCTTGCTTATCTTTTGTCCAAATGCCGCATTTTAGAGCTTTTTTTGTCCTCAAATACCATTTTGTCTCTGATGAGGTGAGTTCAAAGTGTAGGAGACTAGGAGATGGCATCTTGAACATAAAATTTTAAGTCCTTGCCGTTATCCAGTATTAAGAATGCAAATCCTTGTTATTCCCTGAAGTGCCTTCTTATGCAAATTTTCTTTTAGCCTTTACTTTTAAATAGCACTGAAGCAGGAAACCTGGAAATGGCCATATTTAACTCCCTTTTTAAAAATGTGAAATTCTCTGTATTGGAACTCTTGATGGATGATCTAATTGCAGTCATAACAGGTACCAGGCACAAGAGAAAAATGTTATCAGGTTGTTTTTCAGTTGTTTTAAATAAATCAATTAAAATCTTATTTGCACAGTGCTAGCCATAGATATTTGGAAGTGAAAATAGGGAATAAATGCTGACTGTTCTACTCCATGTAGTTAATCAAATCAAGTCCTTATTTTCTTAAACATCAGAAAGGAAAATGAAGGTTAAGTGGATATACAAATAAATATATAGTGGAGTGGCATAATATTAAAATTACCGTTTTTAAAAACTAGGGGAAGAGCCCCAAACCCCAAAAAACACAGGTAATAGATCCAGTTGAGATTATACTCGTTGTTGCAGAGCTGGGAGAAAGAATGGAGGAGTAATGTGGAGCATGAGGGGGCTGCCAGTTCCTCATGGTTTTAAATCTGATGGAGTGAGAGCACTGACCTGTCCAGGGATGCTCCTCCCCGCTTGGTTGGATTCCCCACGTTCAGGGGTTCAGCTCCCCCATTTCTTAACTCGGTAATAAGCTTCCAGCCATGCTTTTGGAAGGAGTGAGCAGCAGTGACACTGCAATCCAGAGTGCCAGCAGAATGGAGGGAGAAATCAGGTGGCCTTAACTTCAGAGTCTGTGAATTGATGTGTGATTAAAGCAGAAGCTGAAGCAGTGCCTGTGCTGTAAATCACTTGTGCCACCTAGTGAAACGTTTGATGCCAGTTGCAAAACCACCTGATTTTGAAGGAGGTGCTGTTATGCAATTGCACTTTATGTGCAGACAATTAAAATGCAGGCTTGTGGTAGAAATAAACAACATTTTTTGATATTTTGATCAAGTCCCTTTATAGCACTTTTAAGAGCATAGGGCTTTTTTTAAAGCTATTTCACACATCATCTTCAGTGTGATCAGATTGTAGTGTTTGGACTAGAAATGGTTTCAAATACAATTCATCTTCTTGATACAGTGGTTCCTTTGTCTGGATGGTTGTACTGCAATAATTCTGCAGTTCAAAGTGCTAGATATTTATATGCAGTTTTTGCCTAACAGTGACAAAGAATTTAAGTGAGAGAAGAGGAGGGAAATCCTCTGAAATGTCTCCAGTGCCCATGAGATCAATTGGTCAAACCACTAAAGCCCATCAGCATCAACAAAACCGAATGAGTCAAGTTCTTCAGGTCCCAACTGTGAATTTGTACCCCAGCAGGAAGAAGGGACCGACAAAGGATCATGTCACATTCAGTGAGTATCTTCAGTTCACCTGGCTGGGGAGGTTAAAGATGGGAGTAAACAGGAGGGAGGAGCTCTTTGTAGCTGGATGTGGGTTAAGTGAGATGCCTTTATGCTTCATTTAATTAATTCATTTTAAAATAGCTGGTGTATATTGCTGTGTAAGAGAGCATGCTGTCTTCTTAGTCATTTGCACAGTCTTTAATAACTTTCCTTAAAACAGTTAATGGTGAGGTGAAATCATTGAAACAAATCAAAGACATTTAATATTTTAACCTCTGGTACACCATTTTAACAACATTATGGTCAAATGGAGCAACATATATTGTTAGTTACTCTTAGTGAACGTAATCTTTTTCTGTCTCTAAGTTTGCTACTTCCAAAGTAGTACATTCTGTATTAAAAAGCTTTTGTCCTATTTACATAACTGTTGTGTCATTTGAAAGATACAATTGTGGGTTATTAAATAAAGTTAGTTGCAGTCAGTAAATGAGATGAAATTATTTTATAGTATATTGGGGATCAGTAACCTTTAAAATAGCTTCAGAAAACAGTGTATTGCAGCATATAAAATACCTTTTTCCGGCTAGTATATATTTCAGTTCTCCTCTCAAATGCCTTTGCAGTTTGGTAAGTTAGAGAAACTTTTCTCAGAGGTGTTTCTTCATTTCTATGTGGCGGTCCCTGTTGATCTAACAAGTTATTGAGACCTTAAAACAACTCAGCACTGTATCCTCTGCAGGATGGTCTAATAGTGAATAAGAAGCACCAAATCATGCGTGGGACACTGGTTTTGCCAAACTGGCCAAGCTGTGGATAGCGCCCATGAGTGTTGATTTGAGAACTCCTGCTTGTGAAGGTCTTGAACTGACCTGTTGGCTGTGACACACGTGGTTTTTAACTCAGTCCCAGCAGTGCCATGAGCAAGGATTTCCTCCAAGCTTTATACTACACACAGGGTTTTTTTTACACAGTTTTGTTTTTCAGTCCTTTGCCAAAACCACAACGATTGTATCCCTTGCAGTGGTTGCAGTTGGGATGTGGATGTTTCAGCACACTGCAGATGAGCAGCCAGCAGTAGCAGTGGCCACAGTTGATCTGATCTAAATTTAAAGAGAGACTGCCGCCACATGCAGAATTCTCTGAGCATCTGCTGCTCTCTTTGCTGAATATTCTGATTGTTCAACATGGTGCTTATTTGTAGCTTAAACAGAAATCAGTAACTCAAAAGAATAATATGCAGTAACTGATCCCGTTGTTTTCATAGGTACAGGCTCTCCACAGAAGTCATTGAGCTTGTCTGAGGAAGTAAGTAGCAAGAAACAAACAGATGACACTATGTCCATGGCATCCTCTTTGCACTCCAGCCCACCTGCTTCTCCTCAGGGCTCCCCACGCAAAGGTACGTGTGTGTGTGGCAGCGTCAGTCCCAGGAACTGGAGCCTAAACCAGGGTGGGCAGTGGCAGGAATATTTGTTGGTAATGACATGTAAGAGAAATAGTAGTTTAGAATACTCATGTCAAGAATAAAATCATGTCTTTCTGTGAATAGACATGATTTTCCAATGTATTTACATATTTTGGACCTTTAAGTCACTTAGTATTTCAAAAAAGGGAACAATTGTTTTCTTAAAATACTGCCTAAGTGCTTTTGACAGAATTTCCAATAGTTCTGAAGTGCTGACACCTGCCATCATGCCAGTTCAGATTTAGCTGGCCACTTAAATGGGATTTGCAAGCCTGGGAATTTCTTGAAGATGGCAGTGTTGGACAGAAACTGCAGCTATTGAGAGAACTTTTGGTCTTGATGAAGGTAGCTGGAATATCAGGTGATTAGACAGAGCTGGAGGTAGAATGGTGTCCTAGTTCTCCAGGGCAGGTGGTTTAGGCTGCTGCAGAAGTAGTGGATCCATCTAAATCCTCGAGTCGCTGTTCATATTTTTTGTTCTTGTGCACAGGGCTTTGTATACATCCCTGTCTCTCATGATGCCCTGAGAATCCCTTTATTTTTGATGTCTTCATCTTAAAAGACCTGCATCACTTCATCATTAGTCAACCTTGGATGGGAATTCATTTGAAATCTCTTAACACCACTCAGCAGCCAGCCCGGCTGGTCGGTGTTGGATGGTGTAAGGCCTCTCTCCCTCCCTTCTGTGCTGCTTTGTCTCACTGACAGCCCAAAGCCACCGCGCTGGCATGGCATGGCACGGTGACCTGCTGCATCTTCTCACCCCTCTCAGTGGGAGATCAGGCTGGTCCGTCCACTCAGCCTTCACAAAATCCTGTTTCCTTTAGGAGAATGCCACTTACCTTACTTAAACACAGCATATGTATAAAAAGCTTAAATACTTTGGTTGTCAGACCTTGCTCCACTGAGACTTCTGAGCATCGCTTACAAACGTGTTATTTTTGTTAACTTTTATCTGGTTCTTTGAAAAGAATGTTTTGTTTCTTTGGGATTGTTTCATTAATTCAACTTGCTTTCAGCATATTTTTAGCACTGATCTCATTTGATTGAGGTGATCTGTACTTTGTTGTATGTGTTGTGCTAACAGCTCATTGATCTAAAATTAGGTGTTTTCACAGACAGCTGAAAGACATAATTTTAGGCATGAACACATTCCACTTAATCTTAGATTTAATTTTCTTTTGAGCTATACCCAAGTGATATACAAATAGGATTGAAGAAAAAAGGATTTAAAATTAGGATGTTATTTTTGTTTTTGTATATCTCATCATCTGTCAACATCTGTCTGTGTCTACTTCATTGTAGTTGGCAGCATCCAAAGGTCGGAGAACTGCAGTCAGATGAATCTCTCTGGCTCTTCCTCATCACTTGCCAGTGAAACCAGCAACAAGAACAGTGGACAGCGCAGCTACGGAATAGGTGGGGCTTTTTTACAAAAGCAAATTCAGAGGATTTGCCAAGCCAGATACAGTTCTGAGAAAAGCACAAAGGCGGACAGAGAGAAAGAGAGTGGAAAGGCAGAAGCTGAGCATGAACCCACGCGAATAAAGGGATTCCCGTTTAGAAGACTTAGGGAAAGAAGCTTCTCCAGGGAAAGAACAGCTTTTACAGTGAAAAGGGAAGCAGAGCCCACTGAAGCCTCAGAAAGCAATGAAAACCAAAAGGACAAGGACATTGATACTCTGAGTACTGCAAGTATCTGTAGCAACAGCAGTGTGTACACATCCCACTGCCTATGCCCAAGGCCTAGGAGAAGGAGGAGTCAGACTCCATAATGTATTTTTAGAAGAGAGACTGATGTCCGTGTTGTCAGATATCCTGAGTTTATCTGAGTTATTTTGGCATTATCCATTTATATGTTTAAGGTGTTTAATGTGCTTCCCTTCCAGATGTTTCTGTCAGTTCTTTATAGCTAATCAGCCTTACAGTGCAGTGAAGACAATAATGTGAAGTTTAGAAAATCAAGAAACAGGTACAGTGTCAGTTCAGTTGCTTAGTGTGCCACAAATGCCAGTGAAACAGTAAGTTCTGCAACATTTTCTAATCTGACAGTCCCTGAAACAGTGTGAATTGAATGCTCACTTCCAGCGTTGGTGTGTATTCCATTGGTCACATCTTCTGCTGACCTTTTCAGCCCAGAAAATACTTACATTTAGTCTCTTTATAAACATGTGCCATTATTTTATGGCTCAGCTTTCAGGAAGTGTTAATTTCTTTAATGAATAGGAACCCTTTTTCTCTCCAGATAGTTGAAGTTCTTGAAGAACAGTGTCTTAAAATTAAGACACACTGTGAGAACATTTCTTACTGCAATAGAGTTGTGTCAGTTTAAAGAGTCCCTTAAGAAATGTAAAGAATATGAAATATTAGTTATTGCCAAAGGAAAGGAGACAGAAATTTAATCTTAAAAATGCCGCTCTTAAGTATGTTTTTTTCATTCATAAGGTTCAGTTCTGTCGTTTGATAATATTGATATTTAGTGCTCATATTTGCTATTAAAATCTTACAGCAATAATCAAAGTTAAGCTGTGAAATTTCAAATTATGAACTTTAGGCTCAGTGTCTGTATGCCAGTGTCCTCACATGCCATAGTGTATCATCTCTGTGTTGTTTATGGACTTAAGGTCATCAGTCTTCTGTATTAGGTTGTGTGTGTATCACTGGCACGGCTTTTACACTGTCTTGTCATTTCACTTCTTCACCTAATCAATGTAATTATGTGGCAGTCCAGCTAAAAGGCACATGTGCAGCAATTCAGGAAAAAAAGCTTAGCTGAGGTGTTGGATATATAGGGCTGTATACCTTATTTGTGTCTGAAAGAAGTTATTTGAGGGTAAACCAGGCAGAAAAAAAAATGCATTACACATTTTGCTCTGAATGTGGTGGGGGTCTTCAGCTGTTCCCCTTCTGCGGGAACAACGCTGGAGTCTGGTCCAGCTCTTGCCAAGGTTGTACTTCCTGCCTTTGCTTCCTTCTCTGTTAGTTTTGGAGCAGATAATGAAACTGAAATGGACCATATGGCTAATCCCTGAGTGCTAATAGCTGGCTTTTACCTTAGCCAGTATCTCCTCCTTCACTGCCAGAATCTTTTTTTTCGGTCTTGCATGGCAGTATGGCAGAGGGATAGTGGGAAGTGTGCTGCATTTACACAAAGAAGTCAGCGCTTGCAGAATTGGAAAGACCTAATCTGCCCACCCACTACTGGTGCAGTAGCTGCTGCTCCTGGTTGTGCAGGTTCAAGCTGCTGCTCTGGAGAGCAGTGGAGTTGCAGGTGGGTTATTGGTGTCCCTGGACTTGCATTAGTAAATCAGTGCTGGATGCTGATAGATGCTAAAAGCTTTAGTACCCTAAAATCCTCAGTGGACTGATGGTATGCAAACAAGGTTTGCTTGTTTTTCTTTCAAAGATCCTTGCTGTAATATGTGTGTCAGTACTTCCTTGACCAAGACATTCTCCTCTCCTCTCATGTCCTTAGGCTATGCCCTCATACCCTCCACTAAATCCGACAACTTCTCGGACTCCAGCCACAGTGAGATTTCCTCCCGGTCCAGCATCGTGAGCAACTGCTCTGTGGACTCCATGTCAGCAGCGCTGCAGGACGAGAGGAGCTTGTCCCAGTCGCTCATTGTGGTGGATTCAGGCGGGGCAGAGAGAAAGGAGCATCCTCAGCCACTGACAGATTACAGCCAGCCCTGCCCGGGGTAAGGTGCAGCTGGGTCTGGTGGGGTTGGTGTCCTGGAGTCAGAAGGGGTGAGGAGGCTCTGGCCAGGACACAGTTCTGCACTCCACTGTGGTTGTTAAGCTCTTGCTGGAAGCTGGAGCACTGGCTGCTCTGTGTGAGCCTGTTTCTATAAGAAGCTTACAGCATTACTTGGGGAGACAGCAGCTTGTTCCCATCGGTGGGGTTCAGTGGGTATTTCTTGCCGGAGACTGGAAGTGTGTTAAAAGCCAGGATGATACTTAGCAAATTAGTGCCGTGGTGAGACACAGCAAAAGAACAACAGGATATTATCAATTCTCTCTGAGTCAGCAGTGCCAGTCACTTAACATGCTCTAATGTGATTTTTAAGGATTTTTCTAATTATCGTTTTTTGCTTAGGCAGACTGGAAGCTTTCTGCCGCTGTCTTCCTGACATTTTCCACCCAAGAGCTCATGTTACTTCGGTGCAATGAGAATTTGTGCTGAAATGATGCTTTGAACTGGAAGTTTTTGGATTTTTCTTGCTAGATGTAGCACCTTGATGCATAGGATTTAATATGTCTTAGTATATCTTGGGATAGCATTGTCTGTCCTCAGATGTCATGAATTCAACTAAATGAGAGATGCTCCTTACATTTCTAATTTTTCCAGCACGTGGAATAATAGAAACCTTTGGGCTGAAAGGGACCTTAAAGATCATCTTGATCCAACCCCCCTTCCATGGGCAGGGACACATAGCTCAGGGTGCTCCCAAGCCCATCCAGTCTGGCCTTGAACACTTCCAGGAATGGAAAGAAATGAGCAGTTTGGTTTATTTCATAGGCTTAAAATAGGAATTTAAAGATGTGCTTCATCAAAGAAAATAATTCCCTCTTCTAAAAGGCATAACACACACTGAGTTCATGTTTAGTGGTTGTTCCTTTATTCCTTGGTTTCAATGGGTTGTGAGGGAAGAAAGTCGATTTTATCCTAGAATTTACAAAATAGAAAAGAAAGGAAAAAAAAAATTTCTTGCACATATCTAAGAAACATTCCTTGATTTCACAATGTGTCAGTAAACTGCTGAGGGAGGGTGTTGAATTTTAATGTGCTGCCCATGCATTTGTTAACACACCCAGAAATAGTTGGGAGACTTGAATAATGTCTAGCAATCATATCTTCATGCATTCTAAATTTATACAAACCTGGCTTTATTTCTCCCCCCTTAATTATGCATTTAGAGCGATTAGAGCTTTCAGCAGACATTTCTTTTAAAAAAGAAATTTTGGACTTTGCTTTTCAGAATCTGTCACTCCAGATCGTTCCCACAAATGCTATCTATGCCCAGTGTTTCCAAATGTTCTTAAAATACAGCTGCCACCACTCTGTCTAAACAACTTGATGTTACTGCCTGTGAAGGGGCTGGATTTTATTCTAAATATTTATTTTGGTTTTAGTTTGTAAATGTAAAGAAGAAGGTGGTAGCAGACTAAAAGTAAGAATTAATTTACTCCTCTGCTTTCTGTCAGACACTGTTTCTGTGTTGGTAGAGTAAAGCTTCTGTGGGCCAGATTTGTGGATCTGGGGTCAGGACTGGAAATGCATGTTGCAAACTTGTTATTCCCTTGGGAATAACTTCCCTGCTGCTGTGTGCAGTAAAGGGTTGGGAGTAATGGTGCCTCTCATCAGTGCTCCTTTGTGCCCTGACCTTGCTGCTCACCTGTTACAAACCTAGAGTTGGATCCAAGTACTGCTCTTATTTTAAAAGCTTACAGGTGGTTTTTTTCCCCGATTTCTGTTGTTTTCCAATGTAGCTGGTCCATCACTAGGCCTGCTCTGATCAGAGGGATGGCATTCACATCTTCCATGAGCAGCGAGGAGATCTCCCACGAGCACATCACGGTAGAGGCAGCGGACAGCGGCCGGGGAAGCTGGACTTCATGCTCAAGTAGTTCTCATGACAATTTCCAGAATATCCCAAACCAGAAGAGCTGGGATCTCCTCAATTCTTACCGTCACACCCAGCTGGACGGCCCTATAGCTGAAGTGGATCCCACAAACTGTTACTCTGAGGAGGGTTACTTGTATTCCGAAGCCTTTTCCAAAGCCAACAGGCAGTCGAAAGCCAGCGTGGAGCTCGATCAGTCTCGGCAGAGCTGGGCCTCCTCCAGCTCCCTGTCAGACACCTATGAGACAAACTATGGGACAATTAAACGGAGGGGCCTCGAGAACTCCACAGCGGAGCAGACGGAGGTTTTGGACTCTAAACCAGGCGCTGATACAGCTTACAAAACTGTTACTTCGAGTACAGAAAAAGGCCTGATAGGTAAGCCAAGCCAACAGCTCGTGGAAGCTGCTACATCTGTTTTTCATTTTGATATTAAGTTGTTAAGAAATGACATCAGCAGGTCTGGGGCTGTCTGGCATGTTGAATTCAGCTTCACACGTGGTTGTAATCAGAGCACTGCACAGTGTATTTTCAAGCCACTTTCTTTCGCATTAGGAATATCAAGATAATAAACAAGTGCACTTCCCCATCACTTCATGGGTCTGCAGGAAAACTGTCTTCAGGAAAATGTCAGGCACTTTTTCTCTGTGGTATCGTATTTTTTTTAAAAATTCTTTTCGTGGTGTACTCATCACTGTAGATGTTCCTCTGACAAGGATCAATGATCCCATGCTCCTTACAGTACAGACTTCCCAGGAGCCCAGAGGGAAGAGCATGACTGCAGAGTGGTGTGGAGCTCACTTGCCTCTCTGAAGCTGGGGCACCTTTCATCCACAAGGCTTTGGTCTCTGAAAGCTCAAGGGCAAAGCAGATTCCTTTCCTGTCTTTGCTATTTTAGGGTGCCATTTATTTCATTATACAGCTGCAGTTTGGCTACTTATGAAAGGAGAAAAGCTTTAAAACGTTCTTTCAAATATGCATAGTTCTATCAAGCAAGATATTCTTCCCCCATCCTAGTGAGTTCAGTGGCCAAAACTAAAGGAACTGGGTTAGCAGCAAGATAAAACATGGAATGCAAAGCTTTCTAAGACTGTAAGTCAAGGGTGCTGCTGAAATGCAGTTTAATTACCGAGTGGATTGCTGGAGGGGTTTATGTTATCAAAGGTAATTGCCTGAATAAACATTGCACATAGGGCGGAGGTCTTGGATTGCGTTCCTCCTTCTTGGCTTTGGAGAAGAAATCGTGGTGGAGCCTTGCAGAAAATTTGCTCCCAGCTCATTGCTGGGCCCTTGCAGCCTTTGAGAGCTGTTCATGAGCCTCTGAGCTGTATTAGGAGATGGCAAGTTCACTGTTCACTACCTGCTGCCTTTGCTGACAGCTCTTCCCCTTCCTTTTAATTCTTTTTCCATTTTGCACTGTGCAGCTGTGAGGAGCACTCCCGGTGTGCTGGAGTAGGCCATGTGTATGTCTGCTCGAGGAAAGATGTGATACAGGTAGATGTAATTCCAGGTTGTGCAAATGCAAATCCATTAGCTGTTCACCATCATGCAGTATACCCAAGATATGTTCACTTTATTTCACTGTTTGTAAAATACTGTGAATTGGAACTTGACAAATTATTGTTGCATTACTCCACCAGACTAAAGGTTAGCTCTAGGGAGCCTGAAGCTTTCTCCTTTGAAGGAGAACGTACCCACCCTCGTCATTCCTCCTGCAAATCCAGCCAAGACTGAAGGTGAGGAGAGGACCCAACCCTTCCTCATACCTCCAGGGAAGAGCAAACCCCCTTCACTTTCCCTGCTTTCTCACAGAGACCCCATTCAGAGCTAGTTAAATGAAAATAAATCTTGTATTTCAACAGTGTAAATCTCTGCCTGTACCCACGTGTATCTGCTAAACCCTAGACTGACTGAATTTGGGTTTGGTTGTTTTACTGTCAGCCCAAGCATGAGCTGAGGCCATCAGGTATGAACCATTTGTGTTCCTGATACCAAAACCTGGAATCTCACAAGTCCACAACACAATAAGAAATGCTCCTTTATTTTTCATCCCTTCAGACCCTGCTAAGATAAGAAACTCTTACTTTTGCTGAAATACATGGAACTAATGAACATGCACTGTTAGAATGGATCTACAAGAAGGATGCAAATTCACTTAACTAACAGATGAAAAAAAATTACCCTGGCTTTGAAACTCCTGTTGCAACACGTCCATGGAAAAAAGCCCAATTTAACATGCAGATGAGCCCCAGACCTCGGGAGGGAGGGAGGGGAGGCAACCTAAAAAGAGTTAAATTTTGGGGTGAGAGCCTCTGTGCCTTGAACTGCTGTTGAACAGGGTAGGAATGGAGAAGATGAATTATATGGCAGGGACATTGCAACTAAATAATGTTGGTTGTAGCCTTTCCATGGCTGCAGAAGGTATAATGCAGCTGTTCCAAAGGCTGTTTCCATGACTGCTACTGGTTATTTCTCACTTGTAAACCGAGAACATAGTTTAAGATAAAGGTACAAAAGAAAACAAAACAAAAACCAAAGGAAGAAAGTAAGAAATGGAAAGTGTGGATGTGATAAGGCATTATTCACTATGTGAAAATGTAAAATAATGCAGGCTCACTATACTGTCTGCCTCATAGGACCAGTTTTATGTGATGCTATTATTTTTCCTCCTATAGCATAGCTGGATGGTTTCATGTTTTTATACACATCAGTTGATATGGTGATATTTTATTATAATGAGTTTCTGTTAAGCCACTGACCTCTTGGGTGATGAAGTAGATGCTGGAAGTCAACCAGCAGTTCTTGCTGTCAAACACCAGCACACTGTGCAAAGTAACTCAGGGCTGGTTGCCTTAATTCCTTCTGTTTCAGTTTCCCAGCCTGCAGCAATGGCAGCAGACTTGGCTGTGCTGGCTCTCCATCGCCCTGGAGGGCTCTGGAGCATCCCCTGGTGCAGCAGGGCCGCAGGAGTAGGGACTGTAATGAGAGCTGTTAATTGCAGTCTGAATGCACACAAGCTTAGGGTCCTGTTTCCACTCAATTGGCATCGCACCTGAGGAGTTAATGGGTTCTCTTGCTACTCTGACTTCTTAAAATAAATAGAAAACAGAAATGAAGGCCTAAATACCTGCTGCTGTCGTTTATAACCAGTGTTTCTGCATTTGCATTTTGTTATCAGTTTCTGTTTTGCCATTGTAACATTTCATGATTTTTTAACGTTTTGTTTCCTTTGTTTTTTCTTCTTTAACATTTCCATTGCTTATTTCTTGTGCCCAGTGTACTGTGTCACCTCACCTAAGAAGGACGATAGGTATAGGGAGCCACCGCCCACCCCTCCGGGATATATGGGGATTTCTTTAGCGGACATAAAGGAAGGATCGCCCCACCACCCACACCTCAAACCTCCAGACTATAGTGTGGCAGTGCAGAGGTCAAAGATGCTGCACAGTGACCTCTCTAGACTTCCAGCAGCTGCTCTCGGTAGTGACCCGGTGGCCTGTGTCTCCTCGAGGATGCCTCAGTGGCACGGCCGGCAGCCGTCCAGCCCCAGGCTAGCAGAGCTGCCTGACGCAGATAGTGAAGAGGATGGTAGGTGAACACCTGGCTCGGGAGCGGGGCTGTGCAGGGTGCACTTCACAGCGATGGTTTGGGCTTTCTCTTGGGGCGTTCTTGGAGATCAAAAGCGGATTCATCTCGAAATCCGCAGTTGTGTTGGTATGGCTGTGTGCACATGCGTGGCTGTGTATGTCGTGCATAGCTGTGTGCATGTACATACACGTTTAAAGCAAAGAAGAATGCCTTCCCCTTAGAACAAGCATGTTGGCACCAAATAGACTCAAATTATATATAAATAAATATATAAAAATATACATGTAAGATCTCCCAAAGTATAGCTGAGACACTTAAGAGCATGTAGATTTTTTTTTTTTTTCTTTTAAATCTATCCCCTCTCAAACAGTGATGGGACACTGACAGGCTACATGTGGAACAACCCAGCCTCCCTGGGTTGATTAACTGGTGTCCCAGTGGTTTGGCTGGCATCAGGATGATGGTCTAAAAGAAGTGATTTGGATTTGATGGAGTGAACTTGTTTCATTTGTATTCAGGTGTGTTGGCATTGAGCTGCCTTGTGCCTCAACAGATATTTTTGGTGGTTGAGTTTCAAAATATTGAACAAAATAATAGTGAACTTCTGTTCTTCTGGAGAGTGCATTTGATGAAACCTGTGTTCTCTGCCTAACTTGGCCTGACAGTGTCTCTTCCAGTTCATTTTTCATGATCTTGTTTGAAGCAACAGCCGATGCTGCCAAGCACAGCATCTTGGAGTGACCAAAATGTGAGACGATTTTCTTTTAAAGACTGCTCTTATATTGTGTCAAAACTAACTTCAGGTCAGGGGAATTTCTACTTAATTGTTTATCTGCTGATTTGCTTTTAATTTCTGTGCATTGATGTGATCTCTCTGTACCCTTTGCTGGTGAACTCATTTTTTTATTAGGATGTTGTGATCATTTCCTTCAATTTCAGTCTGATTTAAAATGAGCCTGTATTTAGAGTAAAACAATTTCTGATGCAAAATGATTATATCATGGCCTTTTAAAACACGTAAGCAGTATTTAACATATATATTAGTACTGCAGTTCAAACTTACAGTAAACATAAAATTGCCCAGCATTAATTCCATTGTGTTTTTGATGTAAAAAATAAGGAAGTCATTGCTTCAAACATTTTAATCTGAATTTTTCTGAGCTAAATTTAACTGTACACTTTTATAGACACCTATTTTACTATTTTTGAAGTGCTTGGTTAATTTTATTTAGGATTAAATGTTCACTGCATGGAAATTTGCTGGCTTTTTTTCCCAAATCCGTAGCTTTTGGCATACTGAGAGCTGCATGCTGATAATTTTTGGAGGATCTGGGATTTTCTGTTTTGCAATATGTCTTTATCGTATGACCATCATACCTCAGACTGCAGAAGCTGTGGCTGCCACATCCCTGGAAGTGCAAGAAGTCCAGGTTGGATGGGGCTTGGAGCAACCTGGAAGGTGTCCCTGCCTATGGCACGGAGTTGGAACGAGGTGGTTTATAAGGTCCCTTCCAACCCAAACCATTCTGTGGTTCTGTGATTGCCTGAAGGCCTGAGAAATGGTGATATGGAATTGTAGTGATCAATGATAAAGACAGTGAAAACACACTGCAGAAGGGGTGAAGTTGTCACAGACCCACTGTGATCACCTCACTGGGTGCTGCTCTGTGCCCTAAGTGCCCGAGGTGGGGACTGCTGGAATAACTGCCTATTTCTTTATCTTGTTTTGCAGAAGATGAACAAGTATCAGCAGTTTAACCCTTGGGCTGTTTGTGTAAAGCACTCACAAGACAAGGGATGTGGGGAGAAGGACTCATGGTTCTGTTAGCGACCGCTGACAACTTGCTGCTACTGACCTCAGACCTTGCCTCTGTCACAGACCAGATGGAACGGCTTGGATCACCTCTCTACACCTTCCTTCACTCTGCCACCACCACCACAGAAGCTATTTCTGCCTGTGAAATAGAAAATCCTGTTCAAAGAGTGTGCTGACTGCCTGGATACCAGCACGGGTACCCAGAGATGGACCGAGCTTCGTGCATTGGGGGAGGACCAGTTGTCACCACCATTTGAAACTTGGAAGCATTTTTCTGTATGATACCATATAATCCTTTGGTAGTTTCCATTGTCATTATTTTCTACATGACTGTTAGAAGTCTGAGAGTGTTATTTTATGAACTTAAAAAAAAAAAATTATCAAAGTGTCAGCAAAAGCGAAGGACATTGCTGAAGTATCTGAAAATAATTTATTAATTTAATTTTTTTAATGGGAATTTCCTTTATTTGCGTTGGGAGTGCTCTGGTTGGCTAATACAAATACTTAGTCAATGTCACAGTAAATTAGCTACATGTCAACTGTTGTGCTCTCGAAATAAACCCAGAAAAGTAGAAGTGGGCCATTACCAGGTGCAGAGATTTCTAGGTTTTAGAGTGGGTTTAGATTTAATATGAGAAAGCCCAAAGCCCTGCAGAGCAGTGTGTGTCAGGCCAGCACTCCTGCTGCTCCCCTCCCACATGGACACAGCAGAAACCTCCTGTCCTCCAAGGATTTTTAGAAATTTTTTTAGCTGCCAGCCAGCTAAGGCAGTAGTTGGTGCTCTCCTCCCTTCTTAAGGAATGTTTGAAATGTGGAAGCTGTAGCTTACGGGGAGCATTTGGGGAGATCTGAAGCTTTCCCAAAAGATTTTTAACCGGGTTTTGCCCTGCAGAGTTCAACATGCAAAGCATGTTCTAAACCCCAAAACTCTGCTGTGTGTTGTGGTTTTTAAGATCATCCCACACATCCTGGCCTTGTCCCAGAGTTGCACAGGATTTAGGTGCAAAGGTTATCTTTGAAAAAAATTATAAAAGAATTATAAATCACCTACATTTCACAATAAAATATGTGAAATGGAATAATAAATGAGACAGTGCTTATAGAAGAGCATAATGCATTTTATGATGGGTTAAAAAACCCTGTGGTGTTTATCTGGAAAATACAGATGAATCTCAAACCATTTTGTTTTAAATCCTAGTTAAAAATCCTGGTGTTGTTAATGTCAATGACAGTTTTGACTTACAGCCAGCCAGTATTAACCCATGATCCTCTAGTCTGACTATGGTCAAAAGAATTGCTTCTTTGATTTAAATTTAGCCAGCCAGAGTACAGAGGGATAGAACTGGAAATACCTACAGGTTCTTTTCTTTCTTTACTTTCTTTCTTTTCTTTCTTTCTTTCTGTACATGACACCCCATTCTAGTGTTAAAATCAGACATGAATGTGTGAATATGTATTTAAACATTTAATTGTAAATCTTTGTTGTGATGTTTACAGCCTAAGCTAGAAAGATGATGTTTGTCATTTTTACAGTGCCTCAAAACTGATTTCTATATCCATAGTTGTGAAGAGCTTTAAGGGTTTTTTTTGTTTTTTATTTTTTACCTGTATGTGTGCAGGGGTGCGAGGTGAATGCAACATTTTTGGAAAATGCCACAAGTACCAAAAACAACCCAAAGCCTTTGATGTGCTTTCTCCATAGCAGCTCGGGGCTGATGCAGCCAGGTGGATGTGAATGACCCAGCCTGTGTCTGCCTTCAGAGCAGTGCCAGGTTCAGCACTGCCTGGAATGTACCTGTACTGATTGGAACAGGGAAGGTATAAACGAACAGTGGTGCTGAGGAACGGGATGCCTAATTTGTAACTCATCGGTTGGCTGTATGAATTTTTGGCACAAGTATCTGAGAAGCAAATGGTTGAAAAAATATATTAAAATCCACTTGAGGTATGGTATAATAGATGCATTTTGCTTTCTCGAGGCCTTAATGAACATAATGAACCTGCACAGGCCTTAATGACTAAAGATTAATGTGTCAAAGCAATGCAGGCAGAGCTAGTGTTTTCAGCACATGCAGTATTGATCATAGAACTGTTAAGCTGATATTCCTGTGGGATGTAAATCCAGGTCCTGCCATCCCACCATCAGCTGTAGTTTCCTGTTAAATTCTACATGGAAACAACAGGCTTTGTATTCCATCAGAAAATCGTCTGCGTTGTGCCCGGTGAATGAAACCCTACGGTTCCTTGGCCTTGGGGGGGGGAGCTGCAGCTAATTCCAGCCTGTTGAACAAAAGTATGGGGGCTGGGGGTTACTAAAGTGGCTTCCTTTTCCCCCAAAACCCAATAGTGCTGTCTTTGAGGACGCAGGGACCCTGTGGGGAGGGGGTCGGGGTCTCCTGGCAGTCAGCAAGAGCAGCTGATTAAATTCCCCATCCAAACATGGTGGTTGATGGTGTTTGCACATCAACAGCATCCGTCTGTTCCACAGGGCTTGGCACACACTGAAGAGTTCTGGAATGAGTGAAAGTCTCGCTAATCATATTTTCCTAATAGCCGACACAGCTGGTGTACATAAATCATGCATAAACGATGGACAGATGAGCTACTCCTGCTTCTCCTGCCTCGCAGTGTGGCTTCTCTGCTGCTCCTTGCTGGGGTTTTTCTTTCTTTGTTTGTTTTTAACTCAACCGATCACATTGATTGGGGCCAATAGCCAAATGTAGTGTGTCTGGTGTGGGTTTGAAGAGACATTATCCCTTTTTTTTGGTAATTCAGACAGAAGCAAGATAGTGGTTAGTTCCTGTTGCACGCTGCTTTGTTGAAGTGATGTTGTCTGGACCACAGATCCCTGACTTGGTACCTCTGCCAGGTTCTTCTAGCTCGGGCTCTGATGCTGATGAGCAGTTAAGGTGCCTCACGTCGTGTTCTTCCACTGCCATACCTGGGTTTGCTCACTTCCTTCTCATTGTTTGCTCCTGACTTGTTGGTGAAAGATGCATTTCAGATTTTTGTGATTTAAGCACGCAGTGTTTTGTTATAAATCTTAAACTTCCAAGTAATTCCTGAGAAAGCAGTGTAGATTGATAAAACTGAATTGGCCTCTCCAGTTGCAGAAAGGGGAAAATGAAATCACTGAACCTCTGAACACTGAGTTCATCTCTCAGATAAACAAAAGAATGGAAAGGCAATGGCTGTGGATGTTTGCAGTTCTTGTTTTTGCAATGTGAACACATTTTGGGTGTTTGCCAGCCACAGGGCATTGTAAGGCTTTCCTGGCTCCTTCCTTTTGCCTCAGATAAGTTTATAGGTGTGGCCTCACCTTGAGTTCTGTTTGTGATTTTTGGGCACCACAATATGAAAAAGTCATGAAGCTATTAGAGAGCATCCAAAGGAGGCCATGAGGCTGGGGAGGGGTCTGGAGGGGGGAAGCCTTATGAGGAGTGACTGAGGGCACTTGGTCTGTTCAGCCTGGAGGAGAGGAGGCTGAGGGCAGGGAGACTTCATTGTGATCTACACCATCCTCCGGAGGGGCAGCACCGACTCTTCACTCTGATGGCCAGTGACAGGTCCCGAGGGAGTGGCCTGAAGCTGTGTCAGGGAGGTTTAGGTTGGGTATTAGGAAAAGGTTTTTCACCCAGAGGGTGTTTGAGCGCTGAACAGGCTCCCCAGGGCAGTGGTCACAGCGCCAGTGCTGACAGAGCTCAAGAAGTGTTTGTGCAACTCTCGGGCACAGGGTGGGATTGTTGGGGATGGTGCTGTGCAGGGCCAGGAGTTGAACTCGATGATCCTGCTGGGTCCTTCCAGCTCAGCAGATTCTGTGATTCCAGGTGAGTGATGCTTCACTGGGAGGCCGTCAGAGCCCATTGCTTGGGATGGGGTGTGCTGGGGCTGCCTGTGCCTGCCCGAGGCAGAGGATGTCCCCAAGGGCTGAACCTGTCAGTGATGCCACTTGCAGAGGAGCCTGTGGGGTGTCAGGGGTGTTCCAAAGCTTCTCTCACCACCTCCCAAGTCATTTTACTGCAGGCAACAGTGGAAATACAACCCTCTCATTTAAATTTTTATAGAACATTAGAATTTTTAAAGGATAAACTTACCACTGCCTTTGCAAAAAGAGAAGGAAAAAGGGATACTCTCTCTTTAGAAAAGCTTTACACATTATATTTTAGAATGCTTGTATAAAGGGTAATCTATCTTGAATTCCCAACCCAGCTTTTGCTTCTGTTGTGCTTTTTATTGTTTTATCTTTATTTTTGATATACCTGGAATGCAGTTTAGCTTGGTATTAATTAAATTCTAAATATGTGAGCATATTGGCAAAACTGCACAGATGTAATGATATTCCAATAGCAATTGTACTGCACAAGTCAGTGATTGTAAAGTATTCTGTAACAAGCAATGTTTGTCTCCTATTTTTTGATACCTCTTACACTTATGTCTTTTAGAAAGACAGTGCCTCTGTATGCTTTTTGTATTTTTACTGAGTGATTGTAAATATTTGTTATATTTTTGGTTAAGAGAATGTTTAAAAGTACTGTTTATTATCCAATCTATTAATATGTTGGAATCAATAAACAATCAACATATATTAATTGTTTTCAGCAGCTCTTTTCTGGCAGCCAGTGGAGGATGGAGCTGAGGTGGCGTGGAGCTGGGGAGAGCCTGGTGGGAGTGATGCTCACCCTGGGATCAGAGAGGAGCCACTGCTGAGTGATTTTGTTGTGTCTTCTCTGTGAGAACAGCACAGACCTGTGATGTTCAGAGGGCTGGAGCACCTGAGCACAGGCTGAGACAGCTGGAGTTGTTCAGATGGAAGAAGAGAAGGATCTGTGGAGACCTTAGAGCACCTTTCAGCATCTATAAAGGGCTCCAGGAGAGCTGGGGAGGGACTTTGGACAAGGGCCTGGACAAGAGGGAATGGCTTTCATCTGAAGGAGGGCAGGATTAGTTTGGATTTTAGGAAGAAATTTTTGCCTGTGAGGGTGGAGAGCCCTGGTACAGGTTGTCCAGAGAAGCTGTGGCTGCCCCTGGATCCCTGGAAGTGCTCAAGGCTGGGTTGGAGGAGGCTCTGAGCAACCTGGGACAGTGGAAGGTGTCCCTGCCCATGGCAGGAGTGGGGGTTGGACTCGATGACCTTGAAAGGTCCCTTCCCAC
The DNA here is from genome assembly GCA_013400915.1 of Pardalotus punctatus. NCBI lineage: Eukaryota > Metazoa > Chordata > Aves > Passeriformes > Pardalotidae > Pardalotus > Pardalotus punctatus. The sequence continues at coordinate 701,242 of VZTX01006339.1, read as the reverse complement.
CCAAACCATTCTGTCATTCTGTGATCTTTTCCCTTCCCCTGCAGCCACATCACCCCAGGGAGAGCCCGAGGCCCTTGGGCAGCGTGTGGTGCCTCCCAGAGCTGCACCCTGTGCACCACGTTCAGATGGAGCTGTGTGCCGGCAGGGAGGGTGCAGCCACATCGTTGGAAATGCTTTTTTCACCTCATTTTTGCAGAGGGCCCGTGGGCCCTGGCCACCGCAGAGTGGTGCTGAAGGTGGGATGGGCAAGGGGAGCAGGAGCTGTGCTGGGAGCCCCTGCCCTGGCTGGCATGGCCCCTTGTGACTGCATTTGCCCTCCATTCGTGTGCTCATCATACAAAAAAGTATGATGGGAACTTTATGGGTAAGGACTTTTTTTTTCAGGGAGCAGGACACTTGTGTAATGGGTTCTTTGCTGGCAAACAGAGCCTGCAGCTTCTTGTCCTTTGCTCCCCCAGTGCAAATGGCATTTTCCTCCCTCCCTCCCTCCCTCCCTATGCAGCCCCTTTCCTGCCCCGTGCAGGGGGATGGGGCTGCACACGTGCTGCGGGTCAGATGAGAGCTGAGCTTTATTTTCACCATCTTACTCCCCCCAGTGGGACTTTCCAGTTTTAGAATCACAGAATGGTTTGGGTGGGAAGGGGCCTTAACACACACCCAGTTCCAACCTTCTGCCATGGGCAAGGATGCCTTCCACCAGCCGGGTTGCTCCGAGCCCTGTCCAGCCCTCCTGCTTTGTTCTCAGAACCTTGTCCAAAACCAGTCTGGTTTTGTTCCCAGGAATCTTTGAATTTGGGCAGTTTCTGGAAGGTGGTTAGGTTTTTAATTTGTTTGTTTGTTTGTTTTAATTTTTATTTACATTTCTTAAAACTTCCATTCTTATTGGAGAAGGAGCAGAGCTGCCACAAGGTTTGAGCATTGCCTGTGGTTTCGTGAGCTCTGTGAGCTCCTGTGCAGGGGCTGTGCACGCTGTCCCTGATGCTCAGCCAGCATCAGCACCCTGGCAGGTGGCACTGGGACATTCTGGGGTTCTCCTGTTGCTCTCCAGCCTGGGCTGCCCTGGACCCCAATGAGGCTCCTAAAGCCATGCGGTGCAGGAGAATGTGGGGCCTTAGCTGGTGGCTTTGCATTTAGGACTTTTCAAGGCTGGCTGGTACCTGGTCCCAGTTTCTCCCTCACATGCCTGGATGATCCCTTTCCATCCGTGATAGTTATCCCACCCTGGGGGAGCCGTGTCCTTCTCTCCACAGCTCTCCATCCACCTGCCAGAGGGAGGCTGTGAAATGTTTTCTTCCCATGGCAGAAGGGTCAGCAGCTGTTAGGACAATGTGGGAAGGCAGCAAGAAGAAGAATGAACATTTATTGGGAAGAATGGCCAATTGCTTGTTACACTGCAGTAGTGCCGTGTGTTATTTGCTCACAGAGAAGTTGAGAATTGTCCCTCCAAAGCAAAAGTGAAAAGAGATGAATTCCCTCTCTCTCCACAGGAGATGGCTCACCCAGCAGATGCTGCCTGCTGGAAACCTGCTTTCTCTGTGCCATAAGGGAGAAGCCAAGAGCTGCCCTGGCAGCATCAGGGTCACAGCCCGAGGTGTCCCCATCACCTGGGGACTTGCCAGGAGGGCTCTGCAGGCAGGGTCAGTCGGTGCTTTCAGCCATTCATCATTTATTAAGAGGGTAAAATGTGCTGGAGAGACCATGTTTGAGCACCAGGAGGACTAAAACCTGTCCCTGCACCATTCATCCCTCTCGGTTGAATTCCTGCACTTTTGGGGCTGGAGTAAATGGATTTCTCCTCGTCCAACCTTAATTCAGGAGCAGCACTTCAAATCTGTGGTGTTTGTGCTGTGTGTTTTCAGGCTGTGGCATCACTTCTTGTGGTTTGACCCAGAATTTTCAGTATTTTTAGCTTTTCTGGAGATCCAGGTCCTGGAGGCACATGATGATATGAACTGATGATATTTTGGAGGGGGGAGGGTTATGTAAAGCAGCTCTTGTTGCTACGAAAACCTTGAAAATACACACTATAAAAAGAATTCTTTTAAATAAAAAAAAAGGGTGAAGGAAATGAAGACCCATATTGATTTAACCTGCCCCTGGCTCTCATCAGCACTGAGCTGCTGGCTCCTGATGCTGAATTCCCACAGCCCATCAACAGAAAAACACAAAGTCTTTCCCCAGGGTACTGCCCTGAAGACTTCTACTTGTCTGAGTGAGCCAGCACTCCTGGAAATGAAGGAAGAACCAAGTTGTTTGTACAAGATGAATGTTAAATGGGCTCCACAAAGATTTCTGTTCATTCCCCTGGATTTGTCAGAGGAGGAGAATAATTACCAGTGACACAGTGCTGCAAGTCAGCCTTGGCTTGGGAGAGAGGGAGAAATATGGTAATAAGTGAAGTTCCAATGTAGATGTAGTTGCATTTAACACTTATGAGTAGCAATAAAGATGAAGGTTGTAATTGTATGTGCAATTTTAAAGCTTACAACATAATTTTATATCCTCAAGCATCTGTTTTGGGATCAGAGCTGAGTGTCAGATAACTGGCTTATTTTTAGATCTATCAGTTAGGCACCATCAGGTTTATTATAAATCCAAACTCATTTATAAGTAAACACGACTTGGGTTGAACAACTCCAGTGTGATGGTCCTGGGGATGGTGTGTTTGGAGCACTTGGCTGTTCAGCAGGATCTACTCCATGGCAAAGCTCCTGGCTCCAGAGGGAGATGAGCCTTGCAGGAGGGTGACAGTGTTTTATTTGGGAAAAGCTCTTCTGGGATATCAGGAGTTCATGGAGGCTTTTGTGGCCTGCCTGCCCAGGATTGTGAGCACACCTTGCCTTCAGCTCAGTGTATTGTATTTTTGGGCAAGTACAGCACCAGTGCTTGGCACAATGAGATGGCTCCTCTGCTTTCTCTCATTTTATTTTCAGTGTTAGTACTGAAACTGGTGGAGGGGAAGGTCTCGTGGTGGGCTTCTGCTTGGAGGACCAAAGAAGTGATGAAGGACCTGGTATTAGGAGGGAATTCTTCCCTGTGAGGGTGCTGAGGCCCTGGCACAGGCTGCCAGAGAAGCTGTGGCTGCGCCTGGATCCCTGGAAGTGTCCAAGGCCAGGCTGGACAGGGCTTGGAGCAAGCTGGGGTAGTGGAAGGTGTCCCTGCCCATGGCAGGGGATGGAATGAAATGAACTTTGTGAGTTTTATATGGGAGATGCTGTGCAGGTGCCATCGAGTGGGTTCCCCAGGCTGCTGCTGCAGGTGACAAAGGTTTCAGAGCTTTTGGGGAGCAGCAACACTCTGTGATTAGATGCCCCATGGGTGCTGTTCAGGTGGATTTGTCATTGCTTTCCCAGCTATCTCCTGGTGGGATGCTGAGAACTCTTCTTGTCTTGCAGCTTTGTGCCAGGCTGTGGTGCCTGGGCAGGCTTTGTGCTCCCTGTGCAGGTTGTCACCTCACATGGGGTCTTTTCCTTCAACTGCATCGTTGTGCCTCTGCCCTGTGTCTCTCACCAAGTAGCCTGGGAGACACCTTGGCCATTTGCCTTCACTGTCTGCAGAGGGAAGTAATTCAATTTAGTAGAAGTCACCCTCCATTTTACAGCAGTAGTAATTAAATGTGATTGGAGTCGTGACTTCTAAACAAGGCCGTATGGTTTTTTTCAATGAGATGTTTCACATCAAGGAAGACAAACAAAAAACCAAGGACATGCAGAAGAGGTGTGAGATGTGAACCTGTGACCTTTCCTGGGCTCCCTTGGTGGTGTCCATCACTGGGGACACGCTTCTGCCCCGGCTTAATTAAACAGTGCTGCACTAATTGGTGGGAGACATCTCCTGGTGTTAGAGTACCTCGTTTCATCAGCATAGGAATGTTTTTAAAATGAAAGCAGTGGCAGAAGCTGAGGAAGCTCTTGGATCCCTGCTTCCTTGTCTCTGGAGGAGGCTGCTCCATTGCAGGTCTCCTCACAGCAGGATGAGGAGGAGGGTGCTTCATCTGACTTTGCTGTAAAACCTTTGCTATGCTGTAGAGACCTTCATGACTAAAGCTGATATTAAAAGTAACTTAATTGTCAGGAAATTATACAGTTTAAAAACCAGGCCTTTGGTGGGGTTTTCAGAGGTGCAGAAACCTGGTCAGTTGGAAATTAGCCAATTAAAAAGACTTCATTTGGTCAGGGCTCTTCTCCTCAAGCCTAGGGACAATATACACCATGAGATTCAGTAGGTGATGCTTTTTATCTGTGCCCTTTCCTGTCATGTGGAAATGTCACCTGGGGCCAGAGGGGGCCCTGGGAAGAGGGATGGCAGCACTGGCACCTGCTCTCCGGTGCCTTGGGCTGTTTGAATGTGCCAGTGTCACCCTGGAAGGTGTGAGCTGGAGCCTCATGGGGCATTGAATGTGCAGCACTGCCCTGGAGCCATGGGGTGGGTTTTATTTGCAGGATTTATTATTCCATGGGAAAGGAATGTTGTCTGGCACTACACTGATCCACAAGGGGCAGTGGCGCTGCTCCAGAACCCACTGCTGACCAGCAAAGGTGGGGAGGATTAGAAATGTGCTGGCTTAATATTTTTAAAATCTGAATCATTGTTTCACAGATGGCTGAAGTGGCAGATCCAGAAGTTCAGCACTGCGGTTCATGTGCCGGGGATTTGGCACCAGGTGCTCACATGAGTGACGCCAACACCGATGACTTGCAGGCATCAAATGTTTCATCCAGCCCTGTCAAACAAGCAAAGTGACTGCAGGGGACACCCCACGGTGCATGTTAACCCAGATCTGCCTGTGGTGCTGCCGCTGCCTTTGGTTTGGGGCTGGCTCTGCCCTGTGAGCAGCCCATGCCCAGCAGGAGTTCCTGCTCCGTCCCCGCTGGCAGCTGGGGCTGCATGTGGAGAGTGTCAATAGCCAGCCAGGCTTTTCACTGGGCAAATGATGTGTGGCCAGCTTGAATTCTTCAGATCAATAACTCAGTGACAGGCAGCTCGAGCGCTTGGAAATAGCATTAAGCTCGACACCGCTGTTCTGTGTATTGCGGGGGATCGAAGAACACCAGGGCCTGAATTGCAGAGCTCCATCACCGTGTCAGGGCTGTAAGTGTGAATATCAAGTGCTGTGGGAGAATGGGGCCATGTGTGGCCTCTTTGAAAGGTGAAAAGGAAATGCTGAACTCTTGGACTTGCCAGCTGCTGGGGAATGGACGTGGGAGCTGGGACCAAATCCCACCAGTGACCATATCTGGTCACTTTGCCCATCTGTACTCCCTCCAACAGCTGGGGGAAGGACAGGAATGCAGAACAGTTTGGGTTGGAAGGGACCTTACAGATCATCGAGTTCCAACTGCCTGCCATGGGCAGAGACACTTCCAGTCCAATGGGAATTGATGTTCCTAAACTAGCAGAGAAATAAGCCCTGGAAGGAGGATGCAATCCCTGTACATTGCCGTATCTGTTGTGAGCAGCGGGGAATTTGCCTGCCTTATGGCCAGGATCCACAGGAAACTCCTTCTCCACTTAGGCTGATGATAACTGTCATGCAACAGAATAGTGTTTAATCTCTATCTGGGCTTTTTTTCATCCCTCAGAAGAAACAACTTTTTTGCTCACATTCCTGAAATTCAAATGCGTGGTGAGTCAAGCATGAAGATCCAATGGCACAAAGTTGATGTAGACCTTACAGGGGCGTTCTTCAAGATTTTATTCCAGATTGTGCATTTAATCCAGTGTAACTGGTTCTTAAATCCTGTCTCTTCTAAAAGATATTTAAAGAAATGTGAATTTTGAACATATTCCAGCCAAAGAATAAATTAAAATGCCATACCTGAAATGTTTAAATTATTGATGCAACCTAGGGCTCCTGTCTTTCCTTTTGCATTTTAGTTATTCTAACTGCTGTTCTTTTAAAAGCTACCACTGGTTTTAAAGCATCAAATTATTGTCTTTGGGAAGCAAATGCCTAGGGAGGAATTTTGATATTGCTTTTGCTAATTGCTGGGAAGTGAAAGTTAAGCAAGATAATCAGGCGTTGAGTGGAGCTGGCAGATGACAGTCATTACACTCAGAAAAGTCTGGTGTCACTTGTGAGAAGGTTTAGTGCACCAGTAGTAAAACCAGCACAATATCATTAGAGTCTTTATAGGAAAAACATTTCAGAAGCCGGCTCTGAATCCCAGTGATGTCTGTGCAAACACTCCTGCTCACTTTTAAAGCCTGAATAAAATCCGAGATGATTGCTAAGCTACTTGTAATGTCTCCAAGGTCAGAGGAAACTCCCTGTATGGGCTTATCTGCGTAAAAGGAAGGAGATAACACTCCACCAAAAAGCCAAACTAACCCTGATGCCTGAAGAAACAGCATAATAAAAGCCTGCATAAAAAGGGAAGTTTGAAATTGTGATGGAACATGTCTTTTTTCCCCACGGAATGTGAGCATCTCTACCAAGCTCAGCAGTTGAAATGACTCTGTTGAATACATGTTGACTTGTGTCCTTGTTGTTTTGTCTTCAAGCCCTATCTATATGTATATCTCCAGAAATCAATGCATATTTATTTGTTTGAGTTCTTGCAGCCCTTTAATAGATGTCATCTGCCTGTGAACAAAGATTTTCCGTGGTGCTGCCTCCCCATCCCTGCCGTCAGCAGCCTTTGCTGACTGATCAAGATGTAGCCTCATCCTGCTCTCGTAGCCTGAGGGGGTTTTTGCAGCTCAGTGGGGTTTTGTCATTCATTTGGATGCTTTGCCAGTGTGTTGTGCACCTGTACAATGTCAAATACATATTGCCCACAGCAGCATTTAATAGACTTCCTGATGTCAATGGAAAGTCAATAACTGGAGATCTTAATTGCAGGACGTGTTTGGGTGCTGGCTCATGGATGATATTTTCTGTGTCAAATAACTTCAGATATTTGGAACAAAACTAGAATATTGTTTTCTCTATGACCCTAGGAAACAAAAATAACACCGTGAGCTGCAGTGGTATAGAGTAATGTTCATTTTTCCAGAGAAAGAGCTGCAAGATGGGTCCTTTTCTCAGTACAATAAAACATTTACCAAGTTGTGCCAGTAAGCCAGTTTTGTAGAATAAAAGGAAAAGCTTTTGAGGATTCTCATGTGTGAGATCAGAAAGGAAAAGGTGATGTATAGGCAAAAATACTGATTAAAAGCTCCATTCATCCTTATGAGAGGAATGCAAAATATCCCAATGTGGTGTGTTGCGTGGAGGAGTGTAACCTTTTAATGTAGTTGATTATTGAGCTACTACTATCCTAAATCAGCCAACAATTGAATGTGGAACTAGCTGAGGCTCAAATTCTCTCCCCTGATTTTCAGAGCCCTCCACTAGAATTAATCCTGTCAATTTGTTAAACCAGGGCTGGAAATCAGCAGTTTTAAGTCCCCCAAGTTGTTTCTTTGGCATGGAGGAAGGAGGGGCAGGGGTACTGATGGTATCTTCACTTTTGCTTTACAGCTGAAATCTCGGTTAAATGAAACCCCAGGGCAAAACTGAGTGTAAGGTGTAAATATGGATGCAGCTGGGCATGGCAGGGACAACGAAGAGCAGAGCCCTGACCTCCAGGATAAACATTCTTTCCTTTGTATATGTACTAAGTCCAGTTTATTGTGGTTTTTAGAAAAAAAATGATGTTCTGAGACTGCGATAGGCAGAGCTAAATCCAGATGTGGATGTGGCCAGTGGTTTTGGGCTCTTGACTCCCAGCCATGATGCTGGCAGAGCTGCTCAGACCAAAAGATGGCACTATTTTTCTATTTCACTGCAAAGCAAATTCCTCTCCAAATCAGATTCATTCACTATCGAACCTCTCTCAAAACCACTGTTTTTCTGAGGCTTTACATACAGTAAAGTCTATTATTGTGAAGGCCAAATTGCTGCCAAAAAAAGCCTTCAGCTAAAAAAATATATATCTATAAACTAATAACACATCATCCTGATGAAAAATAACACACAGGGAAGGCGTTTTTCTCGATTATTAATGGCCAATGTTTGTTATATTGTTGTGTTTAGTCCAAGAAGCCTTGATAGAGAGAGGCAGCTTTTCAACATGAATGGTACTTCAGCTGGCATTTTATAAATTTTACCAAAAAAAAAAAGGAGCTCTGGAATATTTAAACTCCCTGTTAATATTAAAGAAGGGAAGCTGCAGGCTGTGGAGAGGGATCAGATGTGGGATCAGGTGGCAGTGCTGCCATCCCCAAGGACAGGAGAGCAAAGCTCAGGGTGCATTTAGGGGCTCCCTGAGGTGGGAGCACACCCAGCACAGCCCTGGGAGTCCTTGGCTTAAAGAAATTCAGATATTAGCTAAGACAGACTCTAGGTCTTGCTGCAGGGGAAGGTTCCTGATCTTCAGGTCATTATAAAGTGTTCTTTCCTCTCTGCCAAAGGCAGGAGTCTGCCCCAGAGCTCTGCACAGGTCCCACAGCGCCTCACCTCTGGTTACCCAGCTGGATGGATTATTTAGGGTCAGCAGAGGATTTAGACGCTTGATCATGGTGTGTCAGTGTTGTCTTTGATGCTACACTCTGGCTGTCCTTTTTCTTCCCAGGGAAAGCATCACAACGTGGTGTCTGTCTGGAGCAGGGTCCCCTGGGTGTCTGGGGGCACTGGGATGTTCTGGTTCCCTGGGGGTCTGGGGGCACTGGGATGTTCAGGTCCCCTGGGTGTCTGGGGGCACTGGGATGTTCAGGTCCCCTGGGGGTCTGGGGGCACTGGGATATTCTGGTCCTCTGGGTGTCGGGGGGCACAGGGATATTCTGGTTCCCTGGGTGTCGGGGGGCACTGGGATATTCATGTTCCCTGGCTGTTGGGGGGCACTGGGATATTCTGGTCCCCTGAGTGTCTGAGGGCACTGGGATGTTCTGGTTCCCCGGATTCCTTGGAGAAGCTGCTGTGATGCAGAGTGGGTTTCCTCAGCCTGCCTGGGATAACCAGCAGCAGCATTTCTGTCTTCTATAAAGTCCCTATAACTGCCTGATGCAGCTCAAGAAATGAAAAATTCAAACTGAAGGGAGCAACAACACCGGGTGGAGCTCACCGGAACTCCCGTTCCCTGGTGAGGTCACTTAGCCCAGCTCCTTAATTGGAGGCAATAATGCAGCATATATTTCATCTGGCAGTGTCTGTGTTGCAGCTTATCAAATAGGCTGGAAAACTCAAGAATAGCAGAACAGCAGATGAAAGACCTCAGCAAAGACAAAGGGATGAGAACAAAGTTCATTTCATTAAGGAAATGCAGGAATAAAGGAAGAGAGCTTTTCAGACCAGCCTCATTAAAAGCCTAGGCAAATTAGCGACATTATGGTTTATTAAATATCATTAAGCCAAGGACAAAAACTCTTCCTGCAGAATGCTTACAGCAATAGCAAAAAGAAAAAAAAAAAGCTAAGAGACACTGTGTTTTCTTTTAAGTGCTGCCCTTTAATGTAATTCTGAGATCTCTTGGTTTTAGCTCTCAAAACATTAGACCATTTACTAAACATAAATTTGGAATTGAGCTGTCTGTGTCAAACTTGAACATTTCAGTCAAAGATCTTGGGAGGTCTCATAAGTTCAGAGAAGCACCAGCTAGTGACAGTATTCTCCAAGAGTCCATTTGTGGGGAAGAGAGTCACAGATTTTTCTTTTTAGTTTTTTTTTCTTGAAAGCTAATTTGCAGTGGTACATGTGCAAGTGCATGCATATTGATTTTATTAATGAAAATTAAGAAAGTACAAATCTGTCTCTGTGGAGACTGCAGGGTAGGGAGAGGGAAGGTTAATCACACTTAGCGTTTCCCAGGTTCCACGCTCAGGATTCTCTGCACACAGGCGTTGTGTGTCAGCCCCTGATTGGGATGCAGGGCTCTTTCTGCCCGTCTTCTGTCTCTGAGCTATGGCACACATTGCAAGGGAGATAAAACAGAAATAAAGATCCCTTGGCCAGCTGATTGCAATGCAAACTCAGAGCCATTTGGCACAGACCCTGGACTTGGGCACAGACCTGTTGTCAGCAATTAGAAAAGGGAGAAGTGGTTGGAGTTGCAGGCGCAGACGTTTCCTAAGAGCAAACCAGATATTGTGAGATTGGTTTTGGGCACAGAGGGCAGGGAACAAATCTGGTGTGAAATAAATGAGATTAATACAGGTGAAATTTCATTCTTTTCAGCTGATTCTGGTTGACAATGACCCACTGATGTGCTGGAGTGGAAAAGCAGAGGAGGATTTGCGGTTTGCTGCTACACAAACTGAAAATGGGACCATGAGTAAGTTGTGATTATTGTTATGGTTGCCACACAATCATCATTCCTGCCAAAGACTTGGACAAGCTTTTCTTAGAGCTGACTTGCACGTGAAGCTGCAGTGGGATTTTCAGGTCTTGTGCCCCACTGGAGTCACCTTCTGTATGGCCCAGGGCACGAGAGGGAGCCTGCACAGGCTGGCAGGAGTGTGAAGTGGCAGGTGAAGGATGATGGAAAGGAAAGCCAAAGTTCTGGTCCATCTTGCCTGGCTAAAAGCTGCCTGTGTGTCTGTGGATGAAGTGAAAGCAGTCCCAGTCAAGAGATTAATGTGCCATCAAACCACAGAACCCACTAAGGGGCAAACTGCTTTTCTGAGCAAGCTGGTCCAGTGGAAGGCATCCTGCCCATGGTAGGAGGGCTGGAATGAGGTGTTCTTTAAGGTCCCTTCCAACCAAAACTGTCCTGTGATTCTATGAGTGAAGTACCTGCTGTTGCTGATAAGCTGAGTGTGCATCTCCGAGGGTTTCTATTTTACAGGGGCAGTGGCCTCTCTGGTCACCTCCTGCAGGGATGGTAAAGCTGAATGGCTCTGCTGGATATGGGGCATTTTCATGTTTTCCCACTTTGTTCCCAAGCCATGTGGTCAAAGGACCAGCTGGACACACAGGCCACACAGGGCACAAGCACACAGCCATGGGTGGGGGCTGGAATGTGACAGAGATGTCACTTGTGCCACTGCCTCTTACAAAGCCCAAATGAATTCTTACAGAGGTTGACAAAAATAGCCTCATTTGCATTAATTTCAAATCCCATGAGGTGCCTGTCTTCATTTTTAGGCACCTAAATACTCCTGCAAATCTCCCTCTTAGTTCTGCATGAGCTGGGGACTGATCTGGCACATCAAACTTCAGCTAAAACAGTAGTTCCTAGATCTGAGCAGTTTCTAAAATGAGAAGCAGAACTTCTCAGACATATGCTGAGGTCAAAATTGCTCATGCCAGTGAGAAAGTAATTTCTGGAGATATGCAGATTTTTTATTTTTAATGTATTTTTAAGGGCTTTTGTTGCAGTTGTTTTTTCATTTATGCTAAAGCGAGAGGCAGGAGAGATTTCTATCAGCAGTAACACACTGGGAATTGTTTGGGTCAAATAATTTCGCCCTTTTGTTAAATGTTGCTTTAGGAATATTATCACATCCATTGGTTATATTAGCAATCTGTTTATCCAGGTAACTGAGAGGCAAATGTAGCCTGCCAGCTTCTCAGGAAGACAAAGACAGAGTGGAGAGTGTTTATATGATTCTGCATATAAATGACTTATTTATTTTGATAAGATATTACAGAAATCCAAAAGAGAGATTGGACATACAGCTGTAAAATACTTGTCACCATGAAATAATGCCCTTTCTGTGCCTTTTGGTGATACCAATCCAGAAGGATGGCTTGGCCAGATGGATCAGAGTATCCCAGTGGCACCAGGGTCAAATCCTGATACCCCTCCACGCTGCCCTAGGGTTGTGTGAGGATACTTGAGCAGGTTCAAGGGCAGCTCTGCTGGGCCTCACCACCTCCTTATTTCTTGGGGGAAGAAGGGGGTGGGGTTTTTCTTGTCTTGATCAGCATTGCAGTGGCTTTGCTCTTGCAGTCTGAGCAGGTTGAGGTCTGCTAGGCTGCAGAGCTGCTTGTCCTTAGCCCAGGTCATTCCCACCTCAGCGCTTCCACTTTGGTGAATGCAACAGCACTGCTGAGAGAGCTCTGCCCTTTAGCTGTTTCTGAGTATTTTGAATGTTGCTAGAAGCAATGCATAATGTGTTACTAAGTTTGTAAAAAAAAAAGAAAAATTAAAAGAGGAAAAAAAAGAAAAAAAATCTCTCTGAGAATGAAAAATTGCTTAGAATCTGCTGTCAAAACAGTGATGCTACAATGCCACTTCTGCAATTACAGGGATCGTGCATGCTTGAGTGATGAGACTTTTACATACATGAGAAATATGAAAAAGGTCTTTTAAAATACAATTTAGTTTTACTTTATAATTATGTGGAACCAGGATGATGCATCACAGAGATATCCCTATGTTCAAGTATGAAATTGTTTGAACATTTATTTTTATCCAGAAGCGGTGCCATGAGCAATACTTCAGAATATTCTGAATTGACTAGAATTATATTAGTCACATTTTTATTATAAAGACAGTAATTTATGCAGGTGATTTAGAAGGTTTTGATTTTCATCTCTGAAGAGCTGAAGGGTCAAAACATAAATTAGAGTAGCACATGGTAGTGCTGAACATCCAGGCTATGTAAGTACTAATGGTGCTAATATGTTTTAGTAAACTGTTAAATGGTGTTGTGTGGAATGGAGAGTCAGTACCCCTGAAAAAAGAGGTCATGAAGTAGTTGATAGTATGGAGGAATTAATAAATATTAATTAATAAATAATAAAACATTAATCCTTTTAAAAATCATCCTGGGAGCCTGATTCACAATTTGGCATCACAGTTTGTCAAAACAGCAGAGACACCATCACTTTTTGCAGCCTTGTCTGAAGGAGTAGAATCAGCTTTTGTCTCCCTGGAAGGTAAAATATCCCTCACATTTTAAGAGTTACTGTTTGCAAAGAACTTAAAATGTTAGTTTTGTTTTTTTTTTCCAAAGAACTTCATATGAAAGGGACTGAATACCGTAAACAGGATCATTACTCTGCACACCACTGTGTAAAAGCTGCAAATTGCCTTTTGTCTGGAGTGAAACAGGCTGTACTTGCCATGCACACCTGCTGACTGCTGAGACTGAACCTGAAGATGCCTGCCCATAATAAAAATAATAACACCAGCCAAGAGGTGTTACAGGTAAACCAGCATTTCTTGCACTGTATGGAACAGCATAAAGACTTGATAGCCTTAAACACTGCTTTTCTGTTGTTACTCTGAGGTGCAGGCTTGAAAAGCACGGTTTTACAGAATCATGGAATCATAGAATGGTTTGGGTTGCGAGGGACCTTAGAGAGCATCTAATTCCAACCCTCTGCCAGGGCAGGGACACCTTCCACTAGACCAGGTTGCCCCAAGCCCCATCCCACCCTCACATTCATTTTGGGTGTCCTCTTCTGGGCACCACTGACACAAACACGCGAAGGCAAGGACATCTCAATAGCACGAATTGCTTACTGACAGTATTGGATTGCTGGATAACCATTTGCTTAGGGCAATTACCACTAATTATTTAACAGAATTGGAAAAGCAGAAAAATAATCCATAAAGGGTGCTAGGGACACATTACTGCGTGATAATGGGATTTTACAAGATAGACAAAAAGTACTCAGCTCTAAATGTGTCTGTGGATGTACAAAAAGAGATATGGATTTTTGTTACTTGTGATATTTCATGAAAAAAACCCTAAATACTGCCTTGTATTGAGCATAAGATTAGGTTTTGGCTGATATTTATTTATGGAGGAAGCTCTTCTTGATAATTTAGAATGCATGTAAAGTGCATCTAATTTTATTCCCCCAGATACACACATGAGATTCTGTCTAAGCTAAAATTAGCCAAGTGTTTTTTTGTCTAGACCATCTGTAGATGTAATTTTATCTTGCAGAGTACATGCACACCCAATTGTAGCATTTAATGACTTGAGCCTCTCGTCCCCTCTGCAGGGCAGGAAGGAGAAAATGCTCCATCTCAGATCTGTGGGTTGGATTTTCCCTCCCTTTTGGTCAGGGTTTCTGCTTTCTACCCCAGCTACCTTCCTTGACAAATGACCTGAAGTCAGGCTTATGGGGGACTGTGACTTTCTTTTGTTGTCCCTGCATTTTTCATCTGTAAAAGGAGTGGAATGAAACCCATTAAGATCACATGGCTGCTGTGAGGATTATTAAATTAAAAGTGGTTTTGGACTGCCAGTTGAAAGAATGTCCAGGTATTGGCTGGTATTATTTCTGGGCTCTACTCAATTTCTGTCATTAATTAAGATGGCATCTGTATTTGGGAGTTTGACCATATGAAGATGCATGAGCAAGAGTGGCTGAGCTAGCACAGCAGTATTCTAATTATTTTCAAAAGTTCATTAATAAGCATGAATTACAGTTTTTTTATAAACATTTTTCATAATTGGAATTCTCATTCCAACAGTTCGCTTTGTTGGAATCCATCAGGAGAACAAGAAAAATCTCCTGGTTTAGTCCTGTTGGTGATGAATGGAATGAAGCCAGTGGATTGCAATATATGAGGGAAACTGATCCCTGGAGAACTGTTTGTTTTTTGCTAAGATGGAAAGTCCTGTTGGATGAGGTGTCTGTGGGCACTGCTCCCATTTCTGCAGGCATTTTGCATGAAGCTGGCCAAGCTTTGTTTACTGAGCACCGCTTTTAATGCAGTTATAGAGCACAACTGCTGTGCATCAGTGCTGGACAAAACCCTCTGATAATGATGATTATCTTATATTTATTTACCTCCAAATCTTCCATTTGAATGGACCCCCATTGTGTTGATTCAACATACTTTAATCTACAGAATTGCCCCAAGCCCCATCCCAGATTGCATTGAAGCCATAATATTGTCCTGTGAATCATCTTTGCATCTTGTGCTTTGGACAGCTTGAGCTGCAGTGAAGGCTCATGGCTTGGCTGGAGTGAGACAGTGACACCACCTCAAGGTGGAAAACACAGGAAGAAGGAGCAATGCAACGAGCTGGCCTAAAAAAGCAGTACCTCTTCTTTGACTATGAACTAAGATTGATTGAGGAATCCTCGATAAAGGAATTTAACCACGTAAATTTGATTTCTCTGTTTAAAAATCCTGTAATTAGAGATTTAATTCAATCACTTGATGATATCAGGTGTTTCCAAGGTAGCACTGTCAGATGCTACTGCTAGTCAGCATGTTGTCAGAATGCTGCTACTTCCTTCAGAAGGTTATGCAAAACAGCTGCGTTACCAAAAATAAGAAAACTGAAATGTTAAAATGCTGGGATTGGACTCAGCTCCCTGAGAACGAGACTCTGAAATGCTTTTTATAACCTCCTGCTTCACTCTCTTCATATTGACTCACATCATTATGCAAATGCCATAAATTGCAATAAAATCAATTAAAGTGCTATTGAGTCTCATAAAAATATGTACCCATTAGTTTGCTGCTGAGACAGTATTTCTGCTCTGCTTGCTTTTGGCCAAGGCAGGGAGGAGTGCACAGCACCAGGAGCACCGGGTGCCACCTTCCCCCAGTGCCAGAGCCCAGGTGACCAAAATCCTGCTGGGAATGCTCAGCTGGGGAGGGCTTTGTGCTGGGTGCCAGGGAGGCTGGAGAGAGAATTTTAATAAGGGCATGGAGTGACAGGACAAGGGGGAATGGCTGTAAACTGACAGAGAGTGGGTTTAGATTGGGTATTAGGAAGAAATTCTGCCCTGTAAGAGTGGTGAGGCCCTGGCACAGGTTTTCCAGAGAAGCTGTGGCTGCTCCATGCCTGGGAGTGTTCAAAGCCATACTGGAGGGGCTTGGAGCAGCCTGGTTCAGTGGAAGGTGTCCCTGCCCATGGCAGGGGGCTGGAACTGGAGGAGCTTTAAGGTCCCTTCCAACCCAGATCAGTCTGTGATTCTGTGATTTCCAGCCCTGCTCCAAAATTTGACCGTGCAATCACTCCTCTTCTAACAATGAAACTGCACCCCAAACAAAGGGTCTGAAACACCTGCCTGCAGGCTGCAAGACATGCTGTTATGAGCCATAAGTGGATAGAAAATGTGGATTAAGAAGTAAGTCTTTGATATTTGTGTTTCCTGGAGAATTGTATCCTGACTGTGCTTAGGGGTTTGTTCTGATCCCTTCTCTGTAGTACCTTTGTCACAGAGAGCCCTGATTAATATCTTAAGTTGTTAGGTTTTGGTTTTTCTTTCATCCTGCTGAGGCAAACTCTACCCACAGAAAAAGGAGGGCTCTGCAGGATACTGTGCAGTGTCTGGGTTTTACATTGCTTCGGGGAGAACTCCTGTAGCTGAAAAACTTCACTACCAGGCTGGGAAGGCTAATGCCTTTTCCTGCAGACCACAAGGACTAAGTCACAACAACATAAAAGTGATGCAGCAAATCACTGCAGCACTCTGCAGTGCAGAACTGGTGCCATTTTTGTGTGCAAGTAAGGTTTGCATGGACCTAGTTGGTACCTGAGCTCAACAAGATCCTCTGGCAAACTCTTCTATTCGGTATTGCTGTGGAAAGAGAGAGAGTCTGGTTTTGTCCCATCATTTTGAATAAATAGAGGTCATGATACATTAGGAAATGCCACCCAAAAAAGGCAATAAAAATTAGATGAAGGGAGGTTTATGTAAAATATGTATGTGCCTCTAACCCAGGAACTGAGTAATGTCATTCTCTGAGCACTAATTTGAAGGAATTTTACTTGAACATTATTTAATGTAAAACTGGTGTATCTGCATTGTTGTAGACAACCTTATCTTATTTGGATTTAATGAGACCTTAATGTGAGTGTCCAAGGCCTGACCCATCTGAAGGGTAGCTTAGGAGAAAGTGCAATTGCACTATAAATAATTCACTTTGGTGCCTTGGCTACCATTCACCATAGCCCTTTTAATACCCCATAAACTCAAATGTACCATGCTATTTCTCTCCGTTTCAAACTGCTCTCCCAGGGACAGCAAACGGAATAGCACCATCAGACCATATGCTGTGGAGACCGGGGAGAGCATGAAATTGCAGAGGTACCGACACGTGCTGGGTTTTTTTGGCTGTAAAGTTCACGTGATAAAACACAGCTCATTCCTCTGCCTCTGTGTAATATGCATTGAAGAAGTTTTAATATCACAACTTCTGTGTGGGATGCAATGTCATCTGGAGTGAGGAAGGAGAGTTCTCCCTGGGTGTTTTGGTGAGCAAAGAGCATGCTGGTGTTTGTCCTTGCTCAGCTGCTGCTGAAATGGAGAAAAGGAGCCAGTCCTGCCTGATGGGCAGCTGTCCTTGGCTCAATAACTTAAGCATGATTGTTTCTGAAGTGCTGGTGTTGCAGATCTGGCAGAAGTTTATGGGAATGGTGAGTGATTCAGACAAAAGATGCAGCTCTCTTTAAAGCCTTGTTAGTGTCCTTGCTCATCCCAAATAGTCCTGTTCAGTGACAAAATTCTGGAGATGTTAGACCCAGCAGGGTGAGTGTCATGCAAAGAGAAGGGAGAGCTCAAGCCCCAAGCTTGTGTTTGCATCAGCATCCTTTGTCCATCTGCATTGAGATTTAGTTAAAAAAAGAGGGGTTCACCACAGCCCCTGTGTGCAGAGCCCCAAAGTTATCACCATGACCTGGTTTCTCCTTCTTTCCCACCCTCCCTCCCTATAGGTTAGTGAATGGATTTTGGGCTTATGCTGGAGTGAGAGGACTCTGGCTTGTGGGCACCTTGAATTTAGTGATAAGGAATCCCAAATGAGTTTTCCCCAAGTTACAAAATGCATGGCGCCTCTAAGGTTATTGTCCCATCTGGCAGGAGACCTGGAATCCCCACTCTGCCTTGTACAAACCTGCATTAAGCGCTGCAAAATCAGTCCATTCATAATTCATTTTTGGGTCTAAATCTCAGGATGAAGTTGAAATTACTAGAGCTTCCTGGAAGGCAGCCAGGATTTGTCTTGCCCTTTTCTTTTTCCTCTGGAAGAATAAAACCCTCAATTAGGACAGAGAAAGTAAGGCAGAGCAGTGGGGGAAGGAAAAAGCTAGAGATGGAGGGGGAGGAATGCTGCTCCTGGACCACAACTTCTTTTTGAAGGTTTTACAGATAAAAAGTTGCATTGGGCCTGGCATGGAGCGGATGTCTTGAAGGATGATTTCGGTACCAAATCTCAGCTCCTTTCTAATCAAGCCTGGTATTCCTATTCCCAAACATACATTGGCCTTCCTTCTCTTAGTGTTAAATTAATTCTTGTTTTCTCAATTTCTCAAGTTATTAATTATTGCTAGAATGAGGTGTGAGAGCATGGCTCCACAAGTGCTGTCTGATGGCAAATTCCAGGTTAAGCTGAAAGCAATTTCCAATCTCAAGAACCTTCCAAAAACATCAGTGACTCAGTTTCTTGGGTTTTCAATTATTTCAGTTTGCAGTTTTTCACTTCTGACTGTTTTCCTCAGCTGATTTTCTAACCAAGCTCTGCCCTCCCAGTCCTGAAAATCACATATTACACCACAAGACTCATCCTCTCTCCAGTGCAGCACTTGCATTTAGTACAATTCTCTCTGGAGTTACTCATTTGCCTTGGTTATTACTGATTAACTCTCTCTTGTCTCACCACCAGCTCCTCCTGCTTCTTTCTGCCAACAATGGCAATCCAAGGTTTGTAAGGTAATTGCAGCTTCCATGACCTGTGATGTGAAAAAGGTGATGGCAGCACTGTGGAATGAAACTAGGAGGATGAATTGGGCACTGAGAAAGGAAAATGCATCTTTTTGCAGTCAGTCAGGTAATCAAGAAAGGATAGTAATGGAAAAAATGGGGGTTTAATAGTCTGGTAGTGTGAGCAGAAGGGAGGTGAGTCTGTCCCCTGCTGCAGGTTCAGGCAGATCCCAGGCAGATTCAGGGTCCCTGGCAGATCCCTGGCTGGTGGCATGTCCAAGGCCACATGGATGTGTCCCCTCTGAGAGGCTGGCTCTGTTGATGTCTACACCAGTGTAGTTAGCTCATCTTTGGAGACTGATGCTTCTGAATTCTGCAAAAATACTCCATCCTGTGTCTGACAACAGCATCACTTTTTATCACTTTACTTGCTTTACTGTAGCTTTCCTATAAGCTTTGGGGTCAAATGGGCCCCAAATGTCCCCTGACCCAGTGTGCTTTCTTCCACTCTGTGTCACAAGCCGTGAATGTCACATCCTTCTGTTGCAAAGCAATAAATCACACTGCCTTCTGACCATGGGGATGGTGGAAGGCACGATTAATATCCTGTTGTTGCTGGCTGGCAGCAGGTTTTTGGCATGTTGAAGGAAGCCAGCTTTGTAATGGCTTAATGCCCCCTTGTTCATAAGCTTAACATTAAACACATGCTTAATAAATTTGTTTTCTCAAAGGGAGACCTGCAGCGAGTGACTGAGAGCTGGACTTTTCTAGGCTCTCTGCTTTCACTGGCTCTTTCTATAATGCTGTGGAAAGTAATTTAAATGTCTCCAGTATGTAAGTTTACCCAACTGTAAAATTGAGTATAATAAGACTTGCTTACTTTACAGCTGAGGTTTAATTCAGTAATGTTTGTTGTGAGTGTCAGATCTCATCTAGGAGGTATAATAGGAAAGGTGTTATAAATGGGCAGCACGGGGGGATGTCCATTAGCAAAGTCATTGTTACAAGAAAAATCTGGCTGGAACAGAACACAGAAATCAAACAGCAGCTGACAGAATCAGATAATTATCTTTCCTGTAAAACGTAACCTTCCAGATAACGAGATGAAGGTGTTAGGAAGGGAGCTGGTGTGACAGAATGACAAGTGTCACTATCTGCCTGGGACAAACCCACGTGTCAAACACCAGCCCCATCCCACCCCTGTTGCTGTTGGGATGTACCTGCCTGGCACCTGCCCAGCCCTTTGCTCTGTGAGCTTCTTCAGGTCAGCGTGGCAGGAAAACTTTGCAGGGCTGGGAGCCCTCCTGCCGCACGCTCATCTAGACCACAAAAAATGCCAATAAGAGCAATACACTTATTTTAGCTCAGCTGCCCTCCGGCAGCTTTGTTATGCTGAACGGCCCCGTTGAGCAGAGCATGTAGTTTGTTTTAAGTGCACACATTTATCACCTTCATGGGTGATTTATAATATGAAGCACATTCAAAGAATACAGAGCGTGGTTTGTCCTGCCATAAAGGTTTTTGTTTGTGTTTGTGTTCCGAGTGCCTGTTTGCTGCAGAGCGAATCGCTGGGGGGTTTGTGGGAGGTGGTGTTTCGCTGAAGGCTGTTGGTTTTTATTAAACTCCTCTGTGTTATGTTAAAGGCTGGAGGACAGCCAAAATGGGTCCTGTCTTGGTTGGCATACGGAAAAACTCATTGCCTCAAGGTGCCAAGAGTCCAAAAATTGGTAGTAATGGGGTGATGAGGGATAAATTGCTCTGAATGTAGGTGAGAATAGAAAAAGCAGTTGTGGACAGTGTGCACTGGGTGAAATCTGGTTGTGCCATATCAGAACAGAATCTGGTTCCAGCACAGACAGGCAAATGCTTTGGGGGTGGTTGGGGGTAGCCATCCTTGTTTTTCTTCATCACTCACGTGGAACCATTAATCTAACTAATCCAACTAATCATATGAAAACCCAGTTTTGACTGTACCAGGGATGGTGTGGAGCTAAGGCTGTGCAAGACATGTCTCCCCATGACTGCTGCCTGCAGAAGTGACAGCTCTCTCAAATGCTTTAACTGAGGAGGTTCCATCTCTAATTTGGCCAACAATTACTTTGTAACATAGAAACCCTGAGTCCAGGTACGTCTTTCTTATCCTCTGGCTCTCTGTGGCTTTCCTGCCCTAAGAGTTTTATTTGTTTGCCTGGCTTCACAAACAAAATTTACCTAGTCCAGCTGAGTATTTTAGATTTATTTGTGAACCATGTGGTGTTCAAATCAATTGGTGTGAGTTGTAGTAATGTCCAGAAGCTGTAGCTGTTTAAATTATAATTATCAGATCAATCTGGCAGTCTGGAAAAGGTTCTGGTTCTGCTTTTCTAAAGAGTTCAACAGCTACTTGCACTTACCATGTATTACAGTCCTTCTTTTGAGTTTTATATTTCATGCTTCCACTACATAGCTCTTTGTTTTCAGTGTCAGGAAAATGTGTCCCACTTCTCAAAAATTAAGGGCTTCTAAGGGCTTCAATTAAATCTGACTTTCTAAAGAGTTTTCTCTGCTAAGGGTCACGTCCTCTGCTTTTCTTCCTCAGCCTCTCCTCAGTGGAGAGTTCTGCCGGGAAAGAACTGTATCACTGACTGTGATAGTTGTCAAGTTACCCTTACAAATATCTCCTCTGTATATTAATCTTCCTGTTGCACGTTGACACAAGCCGGGGACTGACTGCCTGGATGGAGGGGGGAGTTCCCCTGTGCCTGGCTTTGCACAGGGCTGTGATGGGGACATTGCAGAGACTCCTGAAAGCTGCTGGCCAGGGACGTACTGAGGGGCTGGGCTCAGATATGCCTGACAGATGCTGTGGAAATGACCTTCAGCCAAGCCTCCCTCTCACACACACGGCAGGGTAGGATAAAAGATGGTGAATGGACGAGAGGACGACACGCTAAATAAGCAGATAAAAATAACAAGTTTGAATTCAGCCAGGGCTCAGATTTCAATCTGACAGCACAGTGCATTTCATTGCATTAAAGGGTAGGGGATAGAACAGGTCTGGTCTCTTTTCACAAGTGTAGCACACTGGACAGGGAGATCAGTCAGCAGCCCCTCCGTGTGTGAGGACAGGGCAGGGACCTTTGGTGACACAGAGCACGACCCAGAACAAGACCCAGAACTGGACTGTGGCTACAGGGACCTGGCACAGGTGAACCCTGCCCTATGGGGATGATGCTGGTGGTACCATGGGCAAGGAGCTCCAGCTGTACCCACAGGCAGAAAGCAAGCGGAAATGCCCTGGTGTGCCAGAGACATGGTGCCAGTGTGACTCCCGAGAGAGGGCTTAAAATTGAAGATAAATCAAAGATATTGGACCTCAGGAATGTGCTGAATGATATTGCTGCTAAAGGCAGCACCACAGAGCTCTGACCTACACTTCCTTATGCGGTTTCTCCCAGCAAATCCCTTCTACCATGACAATCTCTTTAAAAGTGCTGCTGCTTCTCATGCTTTCTCTCTCCTTATTTATTTTGAATGTTGCCTAATTTTTATCTCAATATCCAGCTGACCTTTTGCTTTTGCTCTTCGTCTTAAGACAGTCTCTGAATTCAGTCTGTCCTTTGTGAGTGGTGTTGGAAAGCCCATGAGTGCACCCCAGTCTGTCTGTGCTGCTTATCCTTTTTCAAGGGAGCACTGAGGAGCCTTCGGCTGCCAGCCTGGCTGTTTCCTCTGCCCAGCCTGGCAGGGACCAGCAATGCCCATGAGCAGGTTGTCAGAGGTGAAACACAAACTTTTATGCACTCTCTGTAAGTGTTAATGAACCTTGTAAAGCAAAAGCTCAGTGAAGTATACCGAGCCCCAGCTGTTCTCCGTGGGGAAGACAACCTGGCAGAAATTGCATTGCTATTTGCTGAAAGATTCTTTCATTCCTAAGGCTGGTGTGGATATACAGGAGGTGGTTGCAGAGGGAGATGCTTGCTAAGGGATTGCTGCCCTTGGAGCACTTGGCTCCTTCCAACACAATGATGTTTCCTTCTAAAAATGTCTTTTTTCTCTATTTTTCTTTTAAACCACTATGCCTGGTCACTGCCCTCAATTCCCCTCTAGTATTCTTTCTGATGTCTAGGAGGGGAACCCAGTTTTATCCAATGCAGAGAGGTGCACTTACAGGAACACAGAATGGGTCAGGTTGGAAGGGACCAGAGTGGGTTATCTGGTCCAACCTCCCTGCTCAAGCAGGGTCTTCCTGGGGCACACTGCACAGAATTGCATCCAGACGGTTCTGGAACATCTCCAGTAAAGGAGACTCCACAAACTCTCTTCCCACAGTCAAATTTTGGGACCAGTTTGTGAGTCTTTACTGGGCAGAACCAGGTTTTCAGTAGTGCATCTCAGTGTGCTTCTGGAGAAGCTCAGGGTTTTTTTCCCTCTCTTGACTGACTGGGGCTGACATAAACACCATAGCTGACATTTTTGAAGTGATCACAGAGAGAACTTGGAGCTGAGCTGAGCTGAAGGACAAGGATAATATCCACTGCAGCAGAGGATGCATTCGCCTGCTGCCAGGTGCAGATGGCAAGTCCTAGGACAAAGGCAAAATGAAAGGTAGAGGAATGGAGTGACACTAAAAGGGGAAATATCTTTCTTTTGATGTCAATAACTGAAATATTAAGGCTAAGCAGCTTCTCTGAGTTAGTTATTAATAACCTACAAATGACAGTGAATTGACGCTGCTAGCCTGGCTGCTTGCCGCTCTCATGGTAAGTATCTGTTGCATAAGTTAAGATGGACATCTTTATTTCAGTTAAGTTATAGGAAAGAGGCAGGGTTATGCTCTTACAAGCCACCCACCAGTTCAACTATTCAAACAAATAATTCTCTTGATTCACTCTAATACTTAAGACAACAGGAAGCCCTTTAGTTCTTAGAGGAAAAAATGTTCCAGCTTTATATAAAATATTTTTGGCATGAAAGAAGATCTACTATCATCAGTTATTTTTTTATAGTTATGAATTGTTGCCATTGCAATTTTTACATTGGATATTGCTAGAGAAAGAGAAGATATGATATTTCTTTCTGATGCTGTTTTGTTTTAGTAAATTGCAAGTTGTGATTTAAGTTTCTGCATTCAGGTTTATTTCTGTCTCCCATTGTGAGAATATAATCAAAAATGCCTACTATTGCTTTCATTTTTAAGAGAGGATGGATGAACCAGTTCACCTACATGTCCTATATGAAGTTAAATATATATTTTGATAGTTATTTTTTTTCTTTAACAGCAAAAATATATTATTTAGTACAAGAACCAAAGATGAGATATTCCAAAGGTGAGTTTCTTACTCTACAAATTCCCAGGCAATAAATGAAAGAATACCCTTCAAGTGAGGTGAATTCTAATCTTTCTTCTGCAGATGAAGTGCCCCTGGACTAGTCATGAGACTGAAAAAGGCATCTATGTCCTTCATCTTATGTAATCTTATGTAATATCTGACTGGGGATCACTAGATGGGCTTCAACACATTTTGACTGCATTTGATAGCCCATATGTTTAAAATTTGCTCATGTAGCCATATGTTGAAAACTTCCCCAAAAGCTGCTACTTCTTATTTTTAGGCTGTTTTTAAGTTCTAAGAAAATGACAGTCTAATGGTGTGACCCCTGTTACTCCAGACTGTGCCAAACATATTGTAGTCAGTTACTCCATGGTGACCCTAAAGAAATGGGAAGTGTGTGTGAATGTTAGAGAAGCAGAGAGAGAAGCCTGGCAGGGAGGAAAATAAAGACAAGTGTTTGGAAGGTGCTGTGATTATTATCTTTCTCTTTTCTTGGTAATAATTGTGCAAAAATTTTAATTCAGAAAGGAAGGATATTATAATTGATAACCAAACTGTAATCTCTCTGTACAAAATGTTGTGCATCATCAGTAATACAACCCTATCCATATGCATAACACCGTAATTTTATATTCTCATCTTTAGGGCTTGTTCATGCTCTTGCATGCATTAAGTCTCTTCCTGTAGAAATTTTTAGATTATGGACCTCTTTTAAGGTTGTCACCTTCCTTTTGAACAAAGGAGATTTGAGATGAAACTCAGAAATTATCAGTGGTCACTTCCAAAGGGGCATTCACTTGTGAGCCATTCTGGACCAACTGAAAGGTGAACAGATATATGGGTGGTAGGAGCTCCTTCCCATACTTTCATGTGCTTGCAGTGGCCATTGAAGCTGAATGAATAATGCAAAAAAGTGTCTTTTCTTCTCCATTTTCTGCTCAAGAGTACAATATATGCTCCCATCATATTGGAAATGCCATTTCCCCCATCTCTTTGTGCAAGTACTGAGCAACTTACACTGAAACCAAAAGGCAGCAACCCAAAAGTGTGCAGAGGAAACCACTTTCTGAACTTAAATATATTCGAATATGGACTATGGCAATGTAAAATGTCTAATCCTTCCATCAGTGCTGAGTCTTTAGTCTACATGCTAAGTGGGAATGCTGTGTGCAGAATTTAGACTGGAGACTTGAACCTGATAGAGGGATTACCCATCTGATATGACAAAGAGGAATAACCAGTGTTGTTAGAGTTAACAGAAAAACTTTCTGGAGGGAGATTTAAAAGCTCATGCTACTGAATTTAAACCAGTATTTCTCCAGGTGTGGGGCAAGCAAACATAGAATCATTGAATGCTTTGGGTTGGAAAGGACGTTAAGGTTTATTTAATTCCAGCCCCCTGCCATGAGCAGGGACACCTTCCACTAGACCATGTTGCTCCAAGCCCCATCCAACCTGGCCTTGGACACTTCCAGGGCTGTGGCAGCCACAGCTTCCCTGGGCAACCTGTGCCAGGGCCTCTCCACCCTCACAGGGAAGAATTTCTTCCTAATCTCTAATCTAACGCTGCCCTCTGTCAATGAGAAGCCAGCACCCCTTGTCCTGTCACTCCGGGCCCATGGAAAAACTTCAATATAGCACAGACATAGCACCCAGCTGTCTAAAATGGCTTTGGTTCAAGTGGGACATCACCTGCAACCATGATTAAACGATGTTTAATACAACAATCAGTAAATAGTTGAGTGTTCTGTGCTCTCTGTGCTCTCTGCACTGACACCAGAGAGCCGACACTCTTTGGTTTTGTGTCTGTCTGACTAGAGCAGTCTGAAGGTAATTTTCCAGGAGTTAGAGCAACCACAGCACAATTAGTATGCTGCCTCAACATATCAAGGTTTCTGATGTGTGTGTGTATTTTGCAGTTTTTCTGCCAGAAAAGAAGTTAATGTCGAAGTGCTTTTTTTGATGCTTAGGCATGTTTCAAACACTCGCCATCAGACTGATACATCTGAACAAACAGAGGAAATTCGTTTATAAAGCTGTTAGAAGAAATATTTGAAAAATATAAAACAAGCTTTATCTGCTATTTCCTGTAGCAGAGTGAAGCTCTGCATGTTCTCCACTGTACTGCTTTGTTCTTGCCACCCTCCATGGCACCCTGGGACCAGGCTGGCCCAGGATCAGACTGCCCAATTCTGGCAAAATTGGAAAGAAATTTACTTTTAAATTCAAGTCATAGCTTATAATATCCTTAGGCAATCCTAGGAGGCTTTGGGGGCTCATCTGGGATTAGCAGGTTCAAAAAGCCCAGAATCAAATTATCTTCCATTTAACTTCACTAATATCAGTCAAACTATTTAAAGGACAGGTTTTGTTGCTGGTTTAGATTTTTATGCCATAAAGACACTATTCAGAAAACTCTAAGAAATAAAAATAAATTGTTTTAGCTCCTGCTGGAGGTGGATGTCTGGGTCCATGCCATGATGAAGCTGTGCCCAGTGATGGAGCAAGTCAGTCCAAGGGTCACCACTCAACATGTCCAACAACCTAAAATCAGAGCTGTTCTCCCTCAAAGAGCTGGCTAAAGGTCTGTAGTTCTGATGTACCTTTGGAAATAAGAGCTCTGACCAAAAGGCAGAGCAAAAACAAGAAGGGGCTGGCAGCTGGAGGTGAGGCAGGAACCCTCCTTCCTCCTTGCTCTTGTGATGCATGGACAGGCTGGGTGCATGCTAATTTGGCTAAGAATTGTTTAAAATTTGCTCTGCTGACCTGAAGGCAATTTTTTTCTCAGTCTCAGACCTGAGGGAAAATGAGAGAAGTTGTGCTGGGCATTATATATGGAATAAAGATGTGTATATCTATATCTATATCATCGATGTCGATCTATATCTATATCTATATCTATATCATCTATATTTGTTTATATATCTATATCTGTATATATCTATATCATCTATATCTATATCTATATCTATATCTATCTATATCTATCTATATCTATCTATATCTATATCTATATAATCTATATCTATATCTATATATTGTTATGCAGTTCCTGAACAACACTTTTGGCCTCATGCAGAGTTTGAGCTGAGAACAACCCCCAGACAGCAGCTTTGATTTTACACCTTGGAGAGGCACCACAGCAGAGCTCAGGAAAACCCAGAAGATATTTTGCAGCAGCTTCTTGCCATGGGGGTACGTCATGTGGGGGAATTCTGCAGGTGTGTGAGGTTTGCTTGGGCTCTGGGAGATCCCCCCATTATGTGCTTCCCCATTTCATCCCTGAAAATTAAAGTCCTTTCTAGCCCAGTTTACTCAGCCACAGGATGTATTTAATACCTCTTTGAGGAGGTTAATGCAGCATCAGGAGGAGCTTCCCAGTGCCCTGGGATGAGTGGTGCCACACAAGTGCCAAGCACTTTTATAATAAAGCACTTAATAACTAAGTGTGCCTCTCAGAGAAGAAAATCCATGAGTAACTCTCTGCAGTGGAGAGGGCACTTGGTTTTGTATTGCTGTCACTGCTCAGTGAATACCCCGGAGAACTGTTTGAAATGAGTGTGATATCTTCGAGGGAGATCAGGGTACTTCCAGAGGGATTTTGCTCAGAAACCTGTGAAGCTTCCGTTCCGATAGCTTTTGACGGCTTATAGCTTTCTCTATTTCTGTCATAATCATTCATTAGGCTTTGTCAAACTGTTCCAATTGCTATAGCAACTCTAATGAAATCTTGCTCCCTAAATAGCCACGCCAATTTTATCAGGTCAGAATCTGCCCTTTCCAACTAATTCACTACCTTTTTCACTGTACTTTTTTCCTCTGAGTAGAGAGCTTGCAGCGAGAAGGAGCCCAAAATTATTAACCCAAATATTTTTTTCTCTTTTCAGCTTAAACCAATTTTTTTTTCTTTTTTAAAAATCATATGTGTATTCCTCTAATGTGTGGAAAGACAAACCCTCTGGAGTAGCAAGCCAAAACATGCCTCTTGCTCCTGTGAATACTCTTGCTGGCTGACCTGAGTTTTTAGAGCAAGACAATGAAAGCTCACCATCATTACAATCCAGCACATGTAAGATTTCTTTCAAATGCCCTATAAATCCAGGTAGAGGGTGTGGTGTGTATTTTATGATAAAATTTCTACTATTTCACTGCAGTGAGATCTGATCTGGCTTGAATTCAAACCCCCAACAAGGCAGTCTGTATTATATTTGCAGCACCCCGAAGCACTTAGTCACCCCTTTCACATGGAAATCCAGGACAGAATTTTGCAGTACCTTTGCTGGCATGTGAGCAGGTCTATAATTGAATAGTAAATGTCTCTTTTGCTGCTTTCCTTCTGGAATAATATCTCCTGTGCAAAAGCAAGATTTTCTTCCAGTTTCTGCCAGTGAATGAGCTCTTTAGGTTGTTTAATTTAAAATAATTTATTTAACTTTATGGGTTGGAAGGAAAAAGATGAAAATAAAAGATGAGTGGCATGCTCTGCCCCGAGTTTCAGCTGCGGCCAAACAGCATCAATAGATATTCCCCAGCTGGACAGAGATGAAATTATTCTCTTTGGCTGGACAAAGAGGTTTTTTGCTGAACGAATGACTGAAGACATACCTATAAATGACAGCACCCTAACAATAAAACCACCATATTTCACAAGTTTTGAACAGAAAGCAGGGAAATGTGGAATGAATTCGGCAGCTGAAATAGTCTGCCTGATGTGTATTAAGGTACTTTGAAAGGGTATTGTGAAACTTCCATTATATCTTCCTACATTTTACATGAGCAGACACCTTCCTCTTGCCTATCTTGTATATGTTTCTCCACAAAAGGAAGTGAAAAAACTTTCTCCTTGCTATTGGAGAAAAATGGTCAAGCACCCTCTGAGACAGTGCAAAAGTCCCCAAATCAGAAAATTGCCTAATAAGCACAATGCTATCAAGTCTGGGCTAAAGTACTATTTTCATTTTGCTTGCAGACCCTCATAAATTTCAACACTGGAATTTCATCAGGGATGAAATTTTTGGGTATGGAATTTTTGAAGATACTCAAGGAATGGAGTGGAGGCAGATCCCCAAATTTTGCTAATACTCAGTGCCAGTTTCATGCTTCATGTTTTTCCTGTTACTCCTTTCTTTTTTACTTCCTGTTACTTATTTTCTTTTTTTCCCATGTACTGTGCTGCCCTGTCTGCCTTGCTCCCACAGCTTTGGTGGGACATTGCATTCATTGTGTGCCCTCTAACCCCTACCCTGGGAGAAACCTCAGCACAACCACTTGGGAGTGGCCTCAAGTTGCACCAGTGGAGGTTTGGGCTGGGTATTAGGAAAAATTTCTACACTGAAAGACTGATTAAACATCAGAATAGGCTCCCCAGGAAGGTGGTGGAGTCACCATTCCTACAAATGTTCAAAAAATGAGTAGAGATGGCAATTTGTGATATGGTTTAGTGGGCAAAGTGGCAT
Organism: Pardalotus punctatus; assembly: GCA_013400915.1. Lineage (NCBI taxonomy): Eukaryota > Metazoa > Chordata > Aves > Passeriformes > Pardalotidae > Pardalotus > Pardalotus punctatus. The sequence continues at coordinate 671,927 of VZTX01006339.1, read as the reverse complement.
TTGGTCAAAGTGGCATTTGGAACTTGACCTTGGATCTCCTCTCCAACCATAATGATTCCGTGATTCACCTCCCCAGAGGATGGCATAACCCAAATGGCACTGCCATCCTCTGTAGAGTCTTGCCCTGTGCTCTCAAACAGCCACCAGGAGTCTGGGAGGCAGGAGCAGCACTCACTTTATGATGGTAAAACACCACCAGAATGCAGCAGGACTCAATAACAGAAGTAAAGTTGGGTTGGAGAGCTGAGGGAATATTGGTAACCCGATGGAAATGAGAAATCTCTGGCCTGACTGCAAGAACCCCCCTGGCTGATAACCTTGATGAAGCTGCCCTGGGCTGAGCACTCACTCGCCTGCAGCCGTTTTTAATTTCTTCCCCTGTCTGCTGAGATTTCCATCACCCACCCACACATCCTGCATTTAACCAGCACACTGAGCTTTCTGGAGATCAACGCTGGTGTTGTTCTGGGGACACACCATGTAAATGCCATCCAGTCAAAGTCTGACCCTACTGGAAACAGTGCCTTTGTAGGAAGATGGTGCAGGTGAACATACGTATTTTGTGGAACTGCCAAAACCATTATTATTTTACATTGCACACTGGTAGCAACCCATCAAATGAAAGGAGAAGGCTGGAGGCAGGGGTGCTCAGATTTCTCTGTGAGAGCAGATGCAGAGAGAAAGGTCTGCAGGGCAAAGTCAGGAGGATCATGTCTGAAATCAAAGCAGGGTCTGATTAAAGTGGGAATATTTTGATGCTGGGGGGATGTAAGTATAGGAGATGACACAAAAGATCTCCAGAAGCAATGTACAGATTCAAATGGTGATACTTTAGCGACTGGAAAACATGGTCTGCAATGAAAGACAAGAATCTGATTTGCACCCCAGGAGGTTGGCAGTGCCACAATGATTGGCATGGTTAAGTTGAACTTTGAAATTCTTCTCAGAAAAACACACTGCCCTAAATTCTTTTTTCTCTACTCATGTGTTCAATTAGAAATTTGTTCACTAAATACTTTATAATGATCTCATGTCACCTCAGAATCTTACAGGAATATGCTGGTACTTAGGAACTTTGCTTCCCTGTGCTCCAGAATTTTGATTCCTTTTGTAAGTGTCCTGAGCTTATTATACATTTAATAAGCTGCTCTGGCTGACTACATCATCTGAAATCTCTGCAGTTAGAAAATGCTGCTCTGCTTTAGCTCCTGCTGATCATGACAACCAAGCTGCTCACATTGCTTGAATCACTAATCCCATGAAATAACTCAGTGTCACTCTCTAGAGTACATAAAAAACCCTAAACAAAACCCTAAACTAAAACGTAGTGTCAATCACAGAGAACAGTTATACATTAAATTTTAGCTGTGGGGAAAGAAAAGCCCAAATCTCTCAATTTCACTCATAAAAATCTCTTTAGTGGTGAGTTTGCACAAACTGCTGTCTAATTCAATGCATTCATGACATTAAATTACCATTTACCTGTACCTGTTCTTTTACCCACAGCCATTAAATCTGCCTCAGCCTATGCCCACCTTCTCTGACAATAAGGTAATAGAACTTCTTCCTCTCCAAGCCAGAAAGCAATAACTTCTTCCCATTACTTTTTTTTTTTCTGAGACAGGCACTAAAGAGGAATTGAGACATCTCCAGTATTGAAGATTACTTGAAAATAAACGTTTTGCTGGCTAAAAGAATTCCCTTGATATTTTCTGTTTGCCAAACCACATTTACATTTCTAGTCTTATTTAACTAGAATTTTTCCCACATCTGTTGCAGGAAATTAAGGGTTTGTGTTCTGGAAACTGTGTTTCTGGAGTTAACTTCTGAAACTGGGAACATCTTGCCAGAAAGGAGGCTTCTCCCCTGTACACCCTCTGTCTCTCCATGCATCCTTCGGGATGTAAAAGCTGCCTGGGGACAAGTTTCTAACCATCAGGATTTCAAGGAACTTGTGTTCAGCTTCTTTTTTCTCCTTAAGTGGCAGCAGCTGAGCACAGACGTCTGGATTGGCAACAATTCTGAACCCAATTAACCCAGTTAATGGCACCACAGCCCTCCGTGAAGTGAGGGATTATTGCAAGCAGACGTGGCATAGCCACTCACCCCTGTCGTGTGCCCTCATGTCACCGAGAAAATGAGTGGAGGTAGGAGCCACCAAGAGAGTAGCTATTATAATATCGTTAATTAAGCACCAGTAGGAAGTTTGCCATAAAAACAGCACTAATCTTCATCTATTTCTCTGCCTCATATTTGGCACTATGTTATTATATCACATAAAATAGTCTCAGTCCAGCATCTGGGCAGCAACTTCAGGAGATGTGAACATGAAGCAAGATGAGAGATTCAGGAGGTGTTGCCCTGCCATGGGGCATTCACTGAAGTCAATGTGTGGCGAATTCCAAACAAACAGCTCCAAAGTTTCACTGGGTCACTCATTTCCACATCCCTGTGATGGTGCGTCGTGTGCATTTTAGACCAGGACAGCAAGCTGGAGTAGCCAGGAGCTGTAACCTGCCTGGACCAGACAACTTGAGGTGTGCTGATTTGCAAGATTGCACCTACAACCTGCTATTGCAAACTGGTGAATGGTTTCTCAGCTTCACAAGGACCGCACAAAGCAGGTGAAAGCAAATAGCTGATTTTTTATGTGGGTCTTCCTGCAATCCCCTCTGTCTCTTCTGGTTAACAACGGCCGCAGCTGATCTGTGTTACTGATGGATCCCTGCAGTTTTACACAAGTAGTTCATACAATTTTCCCCAAATTAAACAGCTCAGGACTCCTGCCACCCTACGCACTAGTTCAATTTCCCCCTGGAATTAAACTCCTTTTTTTTCTGTGTTGTATCATGAGGCCCATTTTGCTGCGGGTTAACCTGAGCAGTGGAGTGCTGTGGGAAATGGCACAGTTGGGGAGCAAAGCTGCTCTTGCAGAAAGAAATGCTAAAGCCATGTTTCAGAGGAGATTTTAAGAAAACTACAGATAATATCCTGGCCTATATTATCCATTCAGATAAAATTGAGTGTAATCCTACCCCTACTGCTACACCACTAAATGTATTTAAAGGAAGAGATTTATTTCCCCTCTTATTATCCTTCTTTTCTCTTCTCCTCTTGCACTCCATGCTACTTAGAAGTTCAGAAATAAATAGTTTAGCAAGAAACTTCTGCTCTCCCCCTCATGTCTGGGAAATTTCGGGGGTAATGTTCATCGATTTCAATGCTTCCTTCCCTCTGCTATTATGATTCAGGGCTTCAGGGATCCCTTTTGTTGGCAGGCTTTAAAGGTTACTCCCTTTAGTGCCTTAATACCTCTTACTCTAAGGTTATTCTGCCTTTTTTTTCCTCTTAGAAGTCTTCAGCTTTTGTTTTAAATGACAAATGTCTCTTCTAGCCCTTTTGAAGAGACTTCCTCCTTTTGCCCTGCTTTTCCAGCTCTCTGTGTTACCACATCCCATTTTGATCACAACTAACTACAGCAATTATTACACATTCTTTAGATGTTCTGCTAATTTACAGCCAGCAATGAGTGGGGGCCATGACCAAGTAGGTCTTTCTGCATCTTTATCAAAATTCAGGCTTGACCCTATTCTTGGTATTTTGAATAAATTTGTTTTTAATAACTGAGAAATTGAGCCTTGCCAGGACAACAATGCTCATTATGTAAATTCTAATCCAGAACAGGCAGCATCACTTGGATTTTGAGTTGGCAATTTTCTCTGATTCTCTGCCTTCAGGACAGCATGACCCTCTACCTCCTGCTGAGCTGAGATCTCTGTATCACTTATCCCTGTGAAAAGGGCAGAATGTAATAAATTTAATATTTGAATTCATTATTTGTTGCTTAGTTACATATGTCATGAAGGAAAAGCAGTAATATTGCATGATTTATGTAACTAAATGACAGTCCAAATTTTAAGGCTTGAACATTGAATATTCATGCCATGTTTACGTGAGCTATTATCTACAGGGGGGAATGTCAAGAATAAATTCAACATCTTCTCTTGAACATTTTAAAACAAATAAATTATTAGTTAGTCTGAATATGTGGCTGTGTTTTACGATTAAATCTCTAAGTGTGGTTGTGCATAGGGTAACTCTTGGCTTGAAATTTTCTCGCCATGGTGATGGACAGATTCTGCTCGCTAAATTCTGCATATTAGAGTGAGAGTCTGCACAGGCACAAAGTGTGCTTTAGAAAGGGAAAGAATTAACTATTGAAGCATAATACCTTCAGTTCCTCAGGGAACAGTGGAAATGCATTTCCCCTTGTACCGAGTACAAAATATTCCCAGGACAATAGGAGAGACTTTTCTCCAGAAGAGCATATATTTGGGAAGCTGAAAAAGAAATGCGTTCACCATGACAAATGTACAGCAGCACGTAAAAAGTACTGTCTCCTGAAATAAGGAGATTTGCAGAATAAAGAGCAAATGCATTTTCTCATTTCTTCAGATGAAAAGGTACTAAGATTTTCATTTTCAATTGAATGTCATAAATTCTTCTCCTTAGGAAATAATCTATAAATTGAAAAGATTTATCAATTCCCCTAAAATGCACACTTTTCCATAATATGCCAGGCAGTCTGTTCTGAGCAGTGATCAGAGATAGCTGAGCTGTTCTTTTGTGTCCATTTTTGCACACAGTCTTGCTGTAGTCCAAGAGGATGATGCAACATCTAATGAAGTTAATAAGAACATTTCAACAGAGTCTGGATCAGGCCTTTAAACACTAAATATAGTCTCTAAATGCAACTTTGTGCAGCCTCCCATTTATTTTTATTAATTTTAAGCTTGTTCTGTCCTGCATGTTAGGAAAGGATTTACACTAATCTGACAAGTACTGAATGATTTGGTTTAAATTTCTGGCTGCTGCTGTAATGTCTGGAAGGAAGACAAACCATGTCAGCTTTGTTATGCGATAGAATTAAAAAACTGGAATTTAAGCACAGTCTCAACATTTTTGTTGTGATTTTTGCTACCTTATAAAGGCAACTACCCTTCTGTGTGTTGATACATATGTGAGAACAGCACAAAAGCCTTCCTTCCTCAACAATGCCATTCTGAGCTGTGTCACTGAAGAGAATTTATTTATTTATTTATTACTTCTATTTATTTTTTTCAAGTGTTCAAAAAACAAGTAGATGGGACACTTTGTAGTATGATTTAGTGGACATGGGAGTGTTTGGTCAAAGGCTGGGCTTGATGATGTTGGAAGTCTTTTCCAACCTTAATAATTCTGTGACTTAGCTTATTACAGGACACCACCTTGAGCATTTTTGTGCATGAGCTGGAATATGTTTTTTCAGCCAAATTTCATTTGAACCAAGACTGGTGCAACAAAACTGAGAGTAGGGGTGGATAAAGCAATGGTATTTAGGGAATTGTACACGGCCTTGAGCCAGTGCAGCCTGCAAGCCCCATGAGAGCAGCTCTGCTCACTCATCTGGAATTCACTTGGAAGCCTGAAGGAACTTCAGGGCTTTCCAGAGACTGAAGGCTGGCTTGCCTGAAGAGTTGAGTCATTTGACTGTAATAATCAGACCTCATATTGACTTCATGATGAGCAGGACTCTGTCACAGGGATGTAAACAGTCTGGGAGCTGATTTGAATGGATGAACTCCACCATGACTCAGCAACAAGGAGTTTTGGAGAAGCTATGGACCTGTTGGGAAGTATAACCTATAGAAACCATCTGTGAGTGACTGACTTAGGCTTTAACTTCAGTGTCCTCAAAAGCCATGAATTATGACTTTTCTGCTGCACTTCAAGGGTCAGAATTCTTTGTCCTAGTCTCCACCTCCTTGTTAAAAAAAAATGGCTTCCTACATCTCACCAGTGAGGTTTCCCATTCCTGATGCCATATTGCTTCATTCTCTTTGGGCTTGTAACGAATGTTCCTTTGTCTCATTTCCCCCTGTTGCTGTTCTCCCTCTTCCAGTGCTTGATTACCAGGGACTAAATTTCTGAAGTGTATTTAAATGCTTAAACCTTTTTTAAGCACCTGACTGACTTTTTTCCCCTACTGTGATTAGGATATAGGTCTAAGTGATTAATCGGTCTTCTTGAATAATGACAAAAACGTTGCATCAGCATGAGAGGATCTAACCTTTGAAAAATTCCCCCGGGAGGATCCACTTCTGCTGGGGATTTCACTGCCAGTCAGAGCAGTTAATAAAAAAGGGAAAGCCAATAACACTGCCAGAAGTTTTTGCCACATAGAAGTCAGAGAATCAGTTAGAGGCTGTCAAATGTAATGTATGGCATTATTAATATGAAGAATTTCAGCTCAAAATGGGGCTTACTGTCCCAGTGACTGGGTCATGAGGAAGTGGCTGAGGAAACAGGGAGTCTTCAAGTGGAACATCTAGAGGAGAGCGCTTGAGCAGACTTTGCAAAGTCATTAATCTCAGTATTTCAGGAGGATGGGAAAGTAAAAGATAGGAGAGGAGATATTCCAGCTGTAATTCTGGGTGTGTTTCAGCATGATGTGCTTTGGGATGTGGGAAGCCTTTCCCTCCTGCTGGGCACTGTGGGCTGTGGATGCCTGGACAATGCTGAGGAACAGGGTAGGAACCCACCCAACTCCCCATCAAGTCCTCTTGGCCAAGGCACTGACATCACAAAAGACAATCTTCTCAGCCTTGCCCCAGCACTTTTTCTCCCCTTTTTAAAAATGTCACCGTCTGAAAACACTGGCTCAAACCATGCAGGAATTTGCAATGCCTTGTAAGAATTCATTACGCAGTCATCTTTTCATAAAGCCACACACTGTTTATTTGTTTAAGTATTTGTCTTGTTTGTTTCGTATAAATGATCCCAACTCTTGTTATCTAAACACGCTGTGTAAATTCATCTCTCATCCAGTGGGATGATGCTCTAGTGCAGCTGCTTGGAAAGCTGGTAGCCTAGAGAAATATTCATAAGGCATCCTGAGCCTAAAAACAGCTTGGTAACCTATGGAAGCTCTTCAGCATCTTCTGTTGAGTGCACAATTTGTTTGACAAATCCCATCTTACTTATTGTGTGTGAATTACCTACCAAAAAAAAAAAGGTGTTTTTTAATACATTGGTTAGCTTTAAGTAATTTCTCAAATCTGCAGAGATTTTCCTGTGGCTGTTTCATGTCAAGATATTTCTTTGAGCGCAGAAGGGACGTGCTGGGCTCCTGGTAAGCCTTCATTCTCTGATTGACCATAACCCTTGGAAGCAAACTTCTGCTGCATATGTTTGGCTTCAGAAATATCTTTTCATGAAAGTTTCCAAGTTTGTCAGGCAGGTCTGTTGCATTTCTTGGTACTCTGGGCTCCCCAGACAACCCAGGGACCTGGATCCATCACTGGCCCAACTATGAGACTGTGAGGCGTATGGAGCGCTGAGCCCTCACAGGAGTTGAGGCTGAGAAGGAAAAGTGCAGGACTTAGTAATAGTTTTGCTTATATAAGCTCAGCACCAGGTTTGTGTAATCATTTTAAAGCAAAATTGATTCTTATCCTGCTGTGTTAGAGGTTTGTATTTAATTTAATTTAATTTAATTTTCTTACATTAAGGGCAGCTAACACAAAAAAAAAGGATGGTTCAGGTAAAGTTAGCTGCTTTCTTGTGACTTTTAGAAGGAATAGTATTGCTGCCCCACTGTAGAGGAGTGAAGGGCAGTTAACAAAGCAATCAAAAACGTACATCTCCATTTGTTTTGACCTCTAATAGTTCTTTTTGACAGCAATACCAGTAGGTATTAGGTTTTAGATGGCCATCAGGTTGGGGGTTTTTTTTGTTGGGTTTTTTTTTTTTTTTATGGATCAGATTTTATTTCTCTAACTGTATCCCTGCCCCAGCAGTATTAACTGGTCAGCCACAACTTTATTTTCTCTCATTATGAGCAGGAAGGAAGGTCTGTGACAAAATACCCATCTGGAAAACTCTTTAGTACCAAGACATGGATTCATCCCACGAACACTGTGACCTTTCCCTTTCCCTTTCTTTCCCTCTGTCCTTCTCTCCATTGTGTCTCTGACCACTCTCTATAATTGAGCTATGAAATAGGAGAAGATTTCTCTTCCCAAGTAAAGTGAGATGAAGTGTTCCTCCCTAGAGTCTGGGGGATCGTTACTCTGATATTTTGTGTTTGATATAGATAATCTCACAGCAACAGAAGGGCACTGCTACAAGCTGCATGTGTGTCCTGGGCCATCTTCTTTAACTCTCTCATTGCAAGGGATCATTTGTAAGATAACAGGAAAAGCCCATTCTCCCTCTGGAAGGTTTCCCAGCTCTCTAATTGGTGATTTTTTTTTTTTTCCTCATTACATGTCGTGGGCTGTTCATCAGCTCCTGCCTGAATTGCAAAGTGATTTTGAAATGTCTCAGCAACTTGCAGGCAGAGTGCCCTTGTACCAGGGGAAATCAGAGAGTATTTACTTCCTCAGATACTTTTCCTCATAATGTAATTGTGCAGCTTTTCAACAAGGATTTAAAATACTTGTTGACACAGCAAGGAAGGTCTGTTCTGCTTTTCATCCTGGTTATACTTAGTGTCTTTAGGGGATGCTGTGTTTCTCAAGAGTCTAAACTTTCAAGATTTTAAAGCTCTTTGTGCTAATAATATTTGTCTTATAATGCTATATTAAAAAAGGTAAGAGTGAAGTGCAACTGGGAAAGCATTGATGTGGAGGATTGCTTCTGCTATGCATAGCAAAATACCAACTGTTCTTTATGGTGTAAGACCACATAACTAAAATTTGAAGTGGCATATTGCATTAGATTTCCTCAAGATAAAAATCGTACAGTGTGCTTTTTGTGATGTCTTTATTTCAGTAGCATCAGAGCATCAAAATATTACTGCCTGCTGATCATCTGATAGAAATTATCCAGCATGCCTTGAGTGAGACAATATTGAGTGCATAAAAATGTTCCTATTTTCAGTAAATCCTGCCAGTGACAGAGACACTAATTTGGTTACTTTAAACCTTGTTTGATTACAGAAAGGCTTTGGCAACAGACCTGCAAGAACTAACGCAATATGATACAGGAGACCCACTCACAGTATTTTTAGTTAAAACCAGTGGGGATCAAGGCTCTATCATTCAAAGTGTGATGCACCATATATTATGTGTGGCCCCAGTGTGGGACTGAACTCAGCTTGGGTTTTATGTCAGAATTATCTGGATGATGTATGAACGCACGGGGCCAGCTCAGGGCTGTGTGCTGGCCCCGGGAGGGGAGAAACAAGATTGCACCAGGATCTCAGCACCACCGGAGAACTTTGACTGCACTTTTTTTTTACAAGAACATGTAATGATAGGACAATGGGGAAAGGCTTTAAACTGACAGAGGAGAGATGTAAGTTAGACATGGGGAAGAAATTCTTCCCTGTGAGGGTGAGGGGGCCCTGGCACAGGGTGTCCAGAGAAGCTGTGGCTGCCCCATCCCTGGAAGTGTCTAAGGCCAGGTTGGACAGGGCTGGGAACAACCTGGGACAGTGGGAGGTGTCCCTGCCCATGGCAGGGAGGGTTGGAACTAGATGAGCTTTAAGGTCCCTTCCAACCCAAAGCATTCAATGATTCTGTGATTTCCTGAGAAAAAGATATTGCCTGAAGCCCATAGGCTGGGATCAATCTAAAATATGTCTATTTTCTCACCTCACAGGCTGCTAAGTGTGGCTGAAGAGCTGTGGAGATCCCTGTCTGAAAGCTGTTCTCCCCTCGTTGCTGTGGAAGATATATGACAAAGTTTTGCCCAGAAATGACTAAACAGCAATGGTCCATCCATCTGCCTCATGAATCCCAGATGGAGAGAACTGCCTCATCCCATCCTGTTTTGCTACAGTGATGCACAGTGTGAGATGTCAGACTGCACATTTGCCTTGTGACTGCTAAGATCACTGTTAAAAAAGGGGGATTTAAAACAAGGATTGCTTGAACCTTCAGTTAATATTGGATTCATGGCTGGAGCCATGGCTGGAAAACTCTGCAGTGTATCTTTATGTACATGGAGGATAACGCTCTGAAAGTACAGGAGTGCTTTTTAAAAAAAGCTGTCTGGAAACTATCACCAAGATGTCCAGTATGGAACAACTAAGGTTTTTGCAGCTGATTGTGCTCTACAGAAAGAAATAGAAGTTATTTTCACTCCAAAAGTGCAATATGCCATTGGGGTAACTGGCCCTCTGCACGTGGTGCTGAGGTCTGGATCCACAGTCATGGCACTACCCACAGCTGCAACTGGTGGTGAGCATACTGTTTGTCAGAATAAGAGACAAATTGCAGGATTTTTTCAAATCCTTCCAATATATCTGTGAGCATGAATGACACTGTCGTCATCTCACTGGGTGTTAGAAGTGCTACCTTTTTGATATCTTTTGGTGTTCAGCTGTATCTCTTCATTTGAGCAGAGAAATATTTCTCATGCACCGTTGTGCAGAGATAAACCCACTGTTTCTGGTGTGTGTGTGGGTCTGGGAGGTACTGGTGTTGCTGGGAGCCTTTGTAATACATTATTTCTGTCTTTCTCTAAAGAGGTGCCTATTTAAAATCTGAATTAAAATACGCTGTGCAGGCAATGAACAGAGAAGAGATTGCAAGCTCCTTCTTGGAGGCAATACTTCAAATATTGGAAAGGGAGAAGAAATTGCATCTATAGTGGTGGGATTATTGTTGTTTGGGGAAGGGCAGTGATTCCAGGGCTCATACAGGGCACAGCAGTGGGCAGCCACCCCCACGGGCAGCTCTGATATTTGGTTATTACTGGCCCAGTGGTCACTCCCCAATGACAAAATGTCAGGATTAAAAGAGGAAGCAGAATTAACGCCAAATCAAAAATCAGGCGGAGAATTAATCAAGGAAGGAAACTCTCCGGATTGATTACACTGAGCATAAATTCCACCTAGATGGCATTACTGAAACCAGATGAGGAGATGGGTATGACTGGAATGTTAAAGTCATTTTTTAATGATTTATTTAGCAAGATCTGATTGAGCCAAAGAGGGGGGGGAATGACACTGGCAAAGATGTTGGTCCTTGTGAGCTAGTGACAGCTCAGAAGCAAGCGACCTTTTGGCACTAGGGGTTAAATATGAACAGATAAAATGCAGCACTGGGTATTGGTTATGGCTGCTACCAACCCCAAATCACACCCTCAGAAAAAGCACAAGTGGCTCAGCTTCTCATCTCCTATAACACAGCCCTTTGTCATGCTACAGTCGCATACAGGCTAGTAAAAATTAGAGTCTTCCAGTTTTTTAAGTATTGAATCCCAAGAAAATGCCATATTTAGACATTATTTTAACAGACCTGGAGAATATGATCACCAAACAGAAATGTAGCACTGGCTGAATGAACACCACTGTAGTTTTTCCATTTCCCAGCTTGGGTCTCGTGTGTTCATGGGTACAAACCCCCCAGCACATGTGAGTGTGCAGGCATCTGCAGAGCACACTCAGACAGAGTGCATTGGCACAGCCAGGGTCAAAAGCCAGTAAGGATTAAAAGAAAAAAAAAAACAAAACCTTAAATGTGAAGGAATTTAAACCATTCTAATTATCATTCATGTTACTTTGGTTTCAAACCCACTAGCAGACACCAGGGAAGTAACAATTAGGTGTTCAGAGACTGAAGGATAGGTCAATTTAAGAATAAAGAGGTTGATTTTCCAGCAAAAGATATCAACAGAATCTCATTTAATTCAATTCAAACATTTCATTTTATTAGGGGTACATTTGCTATGGTACATAACTCTGGTTATCCCTATAAAGAGACATTAAGGGCATTTTGCCATTAACTCTGTAAGAGAGGGTGAAATCGAAAATACAGCACAAGAATGTCCTCTTGAAATTCAGATATAAATCTGAAATGTTGTATTTACAGATTCCAGGAAGATTAGTCTACATATGGCAACAAGGAATGCTCACCATTACAATTGATGGATACAAACACTTGGGAAAGTGTTTGTGTGTGTGCTTTGGCTTTAAGTTAAATATCAGAAGATCAGATGGAGAGAGAATAGGGCAATAGGGCAATGGGTCTGTGTGTCACCTCCTTGAGTCACTGAGGTCCAGACACTCGGATGCCGAATAAAGAGGAGAAATCATGGATTGGATCTGATCTGTATATCCAGGTAGTTTATATAGATATCTATATAAAGTATATACACCCCAAAAATTGTATATATTTTGTGATTGTGCTACTGCCTATGGTTTTCTGGCCAGTCCCACTTCCCTGTGTCCCCCTGGTCCCTGGGCAAACTGGGGGGGTCACTGCAGCTCTCACCTTCAGCTCAGCCCTCCCTGGTGCTCCAGTCCTTTGTGGCTCAGCACTGGGGAATGTCCTCATTCACTAAAAATTACGTTTTTGTGTGATATTTATTTCAGCTGTTTGTTCTTGTGGTCCTTATTTTCATTAATGGGGACATGGGCATGGGCCTGTGTGCCATTACTTACTGTGCTGAATCAAATGTGAAATGGTAACTTGGGAAGATAAAAGGCTTTCTCATGCTTTATCAGTTCTCCAGCTAGCTGGTCCTGGATCTGTCCTAAGCTTTAAATATTTGCATTAAGATCCAGATTGCGAGTAACTGGTCTCAGAATAGCATGAAACAGGAATTTTAAATGGAAATGTGGAATGGAAAATGTGGCATTCTGGAGCTGGGCTTATCTGAGCACGCAGCAAAGATGCAGTTGTCTGCTAAAGCAGCGGCTCCGCTCAAAGGACGTTCAGCAGGGCAAGCTGGATGCTTTTTTCCTGTCTGGAAAATGCAGGCTGCCTTCCTGCCATCTTCCTTTCATAATGCATTTTAATCAAGTCACAGGATGGTGAATTTGCAGTCAGTCCAAGCCAGGAATCTATAATCTCATCGAAAATTACTTTATAAATAGAAACAATTTAATACCTTTGTATAAATTTATGTCCACTATGTGGCTGGGATTTAATATGAAATGTGATTTCTGTCCACCTGGATGGAAAGTGGATAAATAAAAGCTGCAGGAATGATTCAATTTGTTTTTTCCTGGTCATGTGGGGTGTGTTCATCGTGTTGATTGCTGTTCAAGGCAAGCACATTAATGAAGCACCTTCTCTCACATTTTCCATAGCAAAATCACATTAGTTGAAACAGTTCGCATACGAGTGGTGCTATATCATACATAATGAGGAAATAATTAAAGAACCAGACTTTCCCATCAAAATGTGCCGCTGTGAAAGAGGAGCCAAAGCTGTTGCGGTCTCTGCCCTCTGTTTCCATGCTTCCATCTGTGAGATGCGCAGGCAGGGGCGAGCGCTTGTGCTTGTCCTGCCCAAAGCCCCTGGTGTGACCTCTCATAACCATAAAGCACTGGCATCATCATGGAGCACAGGCAAGGTGGGAGCTGAGGGTGAATGTTTTTGATAAACTCATTTAAATGATGGTGTTGAGCTGTTTGCTTGCAGCAAACAATGCTGCTGGAAGTGTCTGTCTGACCAGGGGCCCCTTGCACCAGGTGAGAGAGGACGCCCCGAGGGGCAGGACTGGACCAGGTTGAATTCCCAAGCTTGTATTTGCCGTTGTGAAGACTGTAATTTTGTCTATATAATGTTTGTGTTCCTGAGGGAATGGCAGGAAGCTGTCAGGGGAGGTTTAGGTTGGATATCAGGATAAAGTTCTTCCCCCAGAGGGTGGCTGGGCACTGAACAGGCTCCCCAGGGAACTGTTCACACCACCAGTCCTGACAGAGCTAAAGGAACATTTGGACAATGCTCTCAGGCACAGGGTGGGACTCTTGGAGTTGTTCTGTGACGGGCCAGGAGCTGGACTCAATAATCCTTGTGGATCCCTTCCAGCTCAGGAGATTCTATGATTCTATACTTTTGTGCATGTCTGTATTTCTAATCCCTCTTTTACACCTTGGAGGTATTCTCCTGCAGTCCTGCACGGATGATCAGCTGCTCCCATGGATCAGTAGATCTGGTGGAGGCAGACATGCAAAAATCAGACTTGCTAAAGCCCAGGAGTTGAGGAGGAAGAGCAGAGGTTTCTGCTGCCCCACAGCACCCACGCTTCAGCCTTGCCAAATGATGGGGATTTCTGGGGGCTGTGGAAAGGACAGAATGGAGCCACTGAGTTAAAGGTCAATATTAGGGCTGGGAATAAAGGATAGAAAAATCATGTTAAATAAAGGAACTGCTGACAGCAATGGGAAATGAATAATTTCATAGAGCAGCTATTGCTGAGAGCTCTTCCAAAGGACTGGTGGAATTACTCATTGTGCTAATTCAAAGTTACAATCCCAAACCCTGGCGACTGCTGATAAGAGTAAGATCAGCACAACTCGCTGCTACCTGAAAGCACTCAGAAAAGATGTGGAATAGCAAAGAGATGGGGAACATGTGCTGGGGCAGTGTCATCCTCTGCAGCAATGGCAGCACCAGGCCAGGGGCTGTGGTTTGGTTTTAAGGTCCAGGCCAAGTGCGGACAGGGTGCAGGAGCTCACAGTCGTTACTGCCAGCCAGGGAGAGCTTCACAGAGGAATCGGCAAAAAAACCAACTTATGGTCAATAATGACAAAACCAACCTTTTAATTTGCATCCACTAAGTCTTTTCTGTCATTAAAACATCTGGTAATTGCTGCTGTAATTAGGTCATGCTCTGTACCCTTGAAGGCAAGCAGTAAACCTAAAAGAATTAGGGGAGAATTTGTTTTGGGAGACATTTATAATCATGTATTTAATACAATCACAGAATGGCTTGGGTTGGAAAACAATTTAAAGCTTATCTTGCTCCAGTCCCCCTGCCATGGGTAGGAGCACTTTTCACTAGACCAGGTTGCTCCAAGACCCATCCAAGCCAGCCTTGAACACTTCCAAGGGTGGTGTATCTTTGAAATTCCAGCAAAACAACGTTAGTCATAAAAATTCTTTTTCATATCCCTTGGTTAGTTCTTCCCTGGGCGAAGTGGCCAAACTGGGAATGGCTGTGCTGGTTTTGGGGGTGCAGTTCTCCGGAGGGAATGACCAATGTGTCACTGCATGCAGCTCCAGGTTGTTACAGAAGATAATATCTCCAGGTTTTATGTAAGTGATTTGCTTGTTATGTTTTGGAAAAATTTTCCACTGAAGAGACCGTAGTTGGGACGCACTATTCTTTGTATATAGACAGGTAAACTTGTCATATAAACATATATATATGTGTGTGTGTGTGTGTGTTTATATATGCACACATATATATACATGTACTCATGCATATATGGCAGGTTATTTTATATGGGATATTATTTGAAGGTAGTGCCTAATGTATATTTATTTTTATTATTCACTTTTTAACATTTTCAATTTAACCATGCAATAAGCCCAGTATGAAGAGGCAGGGCTGTGTGCAGAGCAGCTCTTTCCCTTTCTTTTTGTGTTTACACACAAATTTATGTAATGCAATTAAGGAATGAAAAAATGCCATAGTATGTAGGTAAAGCTGTATTATTTTTTTAAAAGTATATGCAGTAAATCAAAAAGCAATATTCAGACTAAAAGGAAAGCAAGAAGGAACATTTCTTTTTACCTGGAGTACTATAGAAGTCTGAGGCAATTTTTTTTAGCTTGTGTCACCCTCTCCACATATAATCAAAGATCTATGAAATGAAGCAGGATTGGGGGCTGAGCTTTTGTTTCATGTCTTCTTCTTGGCTCTCTTTATCCTTTTTCATGCCTCAGCAACCTATTTTTTATTTAATTTTCCCAGAGCAGTCAAAGACAAAACACGGATTAATGAGCCCTGAGAGCAGCTGAAACCTGCACTTGGGTAACAGCACCGAGAGTAGAAGTGTCCAGATCATGGAGATTGCTCAAAGTTTTACTAGATACCTGTGAAAAATATAGCTCCAGAGATGATAAATCAACATTATAACTGCTGGTTATTATTAACTTAGGTCATTGGCCTTTAAAGAAGACTTTGCTGCCTAAAGTTAAATGTTAGAATGTTGAGCTACAATGAGAAAATGGGATTTGGAATGGTGGTGTATCACACAGGAATTATTATACAGAAAAGTTTTAAAAGCATCCCTAAGGTACACTGATCTCTCCTCTTCTAACCAAAATCCTCGTTCATGCCTAGACCCTTTCAATACCTGTCTGATCTACATTTACCTCCCTTTGTCATGACCTTGTTAAGGGTTCTGCAATGATAATGGAACTGCAGATACTTTCAAAGATAGCATTAATTCAAAGATAACTGATTATTATTGACAAATATATAAATTTATAATTTTATATTTATTTATATATGTATTTATATATGTATATATTGTGTATTTTATATATATAAATAATATATATAATATTATAAATTAAAAATATATAAATATATATAAAAATATATAACCCCCCCCCAATAATTATTGACAAATAGACCCAGCATAGCTCTCTGCAGTGTGGGGCAGCTCAGGCTGGGTACCCTGGTGGTTTTCCATTGGGAAGAGAATGTGATGGTGTCCCCAGAGTCTGCCCAAACTGCCCCTGCCCATGGTTGATACCAACTTTTCTTGTTTAAAAATAAATACTGCAAGTTCCTCACCTTTGTATTTTTTAAGCCAGTTCTGTTTATTATGCTCATAACCATCAGACCAATGACATTTGCATTTTGGCCTAGGAGAAAAAAACTACATTTATTTTCATTAAGAGGATTATTTCGTTCTTGTCCGAAACAATGCAGCAAAACATCATAATTACACTGAGTGATCATTGTGAGTGTAGCCACTAATTAGTGACCAATTTGAGGAACAAAAAATCCACTTGGGAAACATGATAATTACCCACATATTTCTTTGGGTCAGGCAGCCATGTTACATCAAACACTAAATTTATTATTCCATTTAAATAATTTTGAAATAATTAAAATTCTGTTGTGCATCTGTCTGAGCAGATCCAAAGTACAAAATCATACATCTAAATTATGAACTAAATGGAGCATTGCCCAAAAATATGAGTAGTGAAGTACTTTTCTACTTCTGAGGCAAAAAGGAGTAAATATATATTTTCCACATCACAGTTTTTCAAAATAATTACTATTTGATTTCCATTTCTTTTCCTGTGCCTGAAAATGTGCTAAAATATAGGTCCAAACAGTATTGGGAAAATGTCGGTATCTCTTCTGGTGGCTACCTGGATTTCCAGGTATACTTGGATGCAATACCTGGGCCAAGGACAGCCTTGACTGATGACAGCCTTGCAGGGGATTTAGTTTATTAATGCCAATATATAAAAAATTATATTAATATCAAAGCTGGATGCTTATTGAGTGAGATCTACCAGATGTGTTCAGTCCCAGAGAGAATCCTGTCACTTCCGTGTCACCTCCTAAACCTTAATTCTCAAGATTAAAGTAAAATGTGATCTCATTTCAGTATTTCCAAGGGATGAACAAAAGATGCCTGCGTTAAACTCAACAAAACAACATTTTGGAAAAAAAAAAAGTCACTTCTAGATCCTCCAAACCAATCTGAGAGCTCAATATTTTAATCTGACATCAGTAGAATGGCAATAATTTGGAAAGTGTCCCAAATTTCTTCTTTAATTCTCTCTTCCTCCTCAATATATAGTAAATCCTCTGAAGATGCTTTTATACAATATGTATGTTTTTTTCTGGGTTAAATCCAATGAGCTGGAAGCGGTGAATTTTTTTGCTTTCAGTGAAATTGGTATCAGCAGTGTTCACAGGAGAGAGCATGTGCTGTGTCTACTCATTTTTTGGATGTTTCCAGGGAGGGTGACTCCACTCCACCCCTTCCCTGCGGAGTCTGTTCCACTACTTAACCACTATTTCAATGATCAAATTTTTCCTAGTATTCAACCTGAGTAACAGGAAACAAACCAGATGAAACAAATATTATTTTAACTTTGTAAAATGGACCTCTATTAGTGATTTTTTCAAACACGGTTGTGGGGGGTACGCCCACAAACCAGGCTGGGCACAGCATCACCCGCTGTGATGTCACTTGTGGTGACAAATCCATCCTGTTTGCAGAAGTCAAGCATCCCTGATCCTCACAAGCTGGCTCATGTTCACCCCCAGCATCACCCCTGTGCTCCCTGGGGTGCTCCACAGGGAAGGCACAGCAGCATCTTTCTCCCATTTCAGTGTTTTGATGTTTTTCCCCCAGTTCCCAGCAATTCCACTTTTCTGCCTCTCTGCCTCTCCAGGGTTTTTGCTGACAGGACAGAATGCTGGTAGCAAACACATTATTCATTGTGATTGAATGCCTAGTAATTACGTTATATTTTTTTTCATTTCTCAAATTAAACCTCCTAACTATTAGGAACAGATGTTAAATTCGGGACTCTTGTTGATTGTTAGTGTGACACACACATGAAATGTTTTAAATGAGAAGGCTGATTGAATTTTAAATATGCTGATCACACTGGTGGAATTGAAAGTAATTGAAACTGGGAATAGCTGAAATGTTTCCAAAAAGAGGAGACAGAGATGGGGTTTGCTTTTCAAATTCCTGATCACACAAATCATGTTAAATTCTGCAGACTAAATACAGTAATTTGCTGGATGTTCTAATACCAAACATGAGACTTACATGGTTGTTACTTCAAAATGGTAGAAAAATTTTTTAAAAATAAGGCAAAAATCTATTTTCAAATCAGGACTTCAGATATTACCTATATGTTTGTAGGAGCTTGTATTTTTTTTTCTTTTTGTGGGTTTTTTTGTGGGATTTTTTGTGTTTTTGTGGGGTTCTTTTTGTTGTTGTTGCTTTTTTTTCCTCTCTTTTTTTTTTTTTTTCCTTAGCTTTTTCAGTAAAATTACATATTTCAGGAAACTGCTACCAAGGAAGTAGTGCCCACCATGAAGGCTGAGCTGACTCTTGCAAGTCCTTTCACCTTTAGAAAGCCCTAGATCCCTTTCCTAGCCTGGAGAAGCTGATGGTTTCACTCTGCAAGGCCTGATGGTGAAAAGAAGTGAGGAAATTATTCCAAAGCACCCAGTCATGAATCTCAACCTCTCGGCTGGATGTAAGGGTAACCTCTGCTGGTGGAAGTGTTTTTAGTTTTTGGATTTTACTTCTGTGAATAAGAAAATAAACCAGTACATCAATGAATTTATGAGAAGATTGCCTATTTTATTCACAGTAGAAGATTCTGCAGCATTACATTTTCTAGTCACCCTATTGCTTTGACACCTTTCTGCTGGACCAGTGAAAACTCTGGAGTGCTCACTGGGGCTGACAGATGGATTCTGCTCTCACACTTGCCCTCATGGCACCAGAGGTCTGGCACAAAATATCAGTTCCACCAATCTATGATACGGATTGTTTTCCAGTTATTGGAAGTGTCTTTAGATCACTTTCCGATATTTAAATTAGCAAGATGCATGGGTTACATTTAGAGTTCTGTAACCTGACTGCAGGATTTATGGCATACAAGGAAAGGAAATCTGAGTTTGGCAAGTGATACCGTAACAATTGCAATTAACCTCCACAGCCCCCAGGTAACCTGGGGGCGTTGAGTTTAAATCACATTGCTTTTAATTAAGTTTAGTGGCCAAGTACTGCTTTTTTGAAAACACTTTACTGGCATTTCTTCTGCAACAAATTGCTTTAGAGCCTGAATGTTGGTGCCAGCTCGACCCCATGTGATCTAGTGCCAAGGAAATCCAGATTGAGCAGGGACAACTTCTATTTGTGCCAAACCACTCTGGTATATGTGTACTCTCCTCTTACATCTGATACAATTTACAGATTTATAACACTTGCTGAACTTCTCAAACCAAGAAAACTTCCACTGAAACGGTAAATTGTTGTTGCATTGAGCGATCCTTGACAATCTCTTGTCCCTATATGTGCCACATTAAAGCAGCCTGGCACCGACAGCAGAGAAAGTCTTCTGACACCCGGTGTCTTCTGGGGCTGTCATGCTTTATTATGCTCGTGATCCATGGAGGAAAGGTTGCTAATAGCAGACATTCACCCACTGGTGGTAATTGCTGTGAAAACATTATTCAAGCTGATTATGTTAATGACAGAAGGATGAGGTGCTGCCTAGAGTTAGTACAGCATCACCAGAGATGCTTTATTTATTTAACTGATTGATCACTTAAAGGTCTGTAAACTGCCTTCTCTGTATAATAACGCTGCATAATCATGTACATGCAAATTAAACAATCCACAGAGCTAAGGCAGAATGGTTGTCGCGGATCTGATTTTCATGTAAAATCTCAAGATTTTTATGGGCTTATTTACATAACAAGTCATGGTCTAGTCTCCTTTACCAGCATCAGCCTGATGTGGAGTTGGCTTCAGCTGTAAATTTTTATGGTTTGAAGCTAGTAGAATATAAGAGAATGGTTCACATCTTTTAGTAATTTGAAATACATTTTTTATTGAAGAAAACAGAGTAATTTTCTTCCAGCAGAACAATCTCTTCCCTAAAAATATGCTGCTTGCACACTTTCCCAGGGCAAGGTTATGACTTTTCTTCTTCCCATTAATGCTTGCAGACTGCTCCTCTAGGTGTATTCTCTTTCTCACCAGAAAATCCACTGCAAACCTCTGGGTCTGAGCATCCCTGATCCACTGGAGCTGGGGGTGAGTATAACTCACTCTGCTCTCAGACTGGTTAAATCCAAGTAGATAAAAAGATCTTTACATAGATGAGGTGTAGGACTGACATGTCCTCCAGCTGGAAAAGTGCAGCAGAAACAGTCAGAATATTTCTCAGTGCAAATGGTTCAGTCAAGAGGTCTTAATGGCTGGACTTGGTAATCTTAATGTTCTTTTCCAGCCAAGTGATTCCATGATTTTGTGATCTTGAGGGTCTCAACCAAATTTGCTGAAAGTGATCTTTAAACCAGACATGGCTGAGTCAATGAAGAAATTGTGGTGGGGACGCTCCAGGCCAAGCTGGGAGAGTGATGCAGCGCTGACCCAAACCGATGGCCAAGGCTCCTCTGCTTCAGGACCAGCCCTGTGCTCCCTCTGGGCTCAGCCTTCAGGCTCTCAGCTGCCCTCATTACACAGTGACTGGATTTGCAATCAAAGGACAGTTACAGCAATCCCATTTGTATAATCTTAAACTCATTTGATCACGGCCAGAGAGCTGTAGAAATAGATTAATAGATTTTCACGTTCAGAAGAGGCCATTCCCCGTGTGACCTCTATAAATGTTTCTACAGAATTCTACATCTTTTGAATCTATTGTTGTGTTTGACAAATCTGACAAAATGGCTAAAACCAAACAGATCTGAACAATTTACCCTCTCTTTCCTCCCTCCCTGCCCCATCTCATGTAGAAGCATTCTTCTTCCTTCTGCTTTGCAACCCAAGGCAATTTTTGCATTTGCAACCCCTACCAAGCTGCACAGAGGATACATCACAATGCTACACCATTTGACAAGTTTTCGAATAGTGCGGCCAAAACTTACATTTATGTCAGTCTGTATTAAATCTTTCCTGCACCTTTTTTAGCTGTTATGACTTTGAACTTCTACAAGAAACAGAAACACGCGTCCTTTACAGATTAAGCACATAAACCTTTGCTTAAACATTCTTTAAAAAAAACAGTGTGTTATTGCAAAAAGTCCCCAGTTGCACTCCTCTCTCATTTTAGAAAAAAAGACAAACCCAGATGTTTGCTGTGTATTCAAAGGCTGAAAGAGAAAGCAGGTTTACTACCTTATTTTCCATCTTATTTTTTACTAGCTAATTCAGAGCAGAATGGGGAAAAAAAAACAACAAAGCAGAAGTTAATGTTTTGACATACCTCAGTTCTCTCCACCTTCCCAGCATCTGTGTTACTTAATAAAAAAGCAATCAGATGGACAGATGAGTTTTCATGGCTCTCTTTGTTCTACAGACTGCAGGGGGCAACATCTGTTTCTCCTGATCCTTTTTCCCCCTTGAACAGGAAATTAAATACAAATTACTCAATTAAAGCAACCTGAGGAATTAACTTAATTAAAAACCAGGAAGTTCAGGCTTGAGTCTCTTCTCCTCTGTCCTTTGGAAGGTTTTTGTGGCTGAAGCTGAGGCAGTGGGAGCGCAGCCCCACAGTGGCCGTGCCGGAATCCGATGCTCTGACAGAGCCTGTGCTTGGGTGCACGTCGGAATCACCCAAGCTATTCCAGTGCTGTCAGCCACTATTGATTAAACTGTATTTGATATTGCTATTGGTGACTGAACGGTGCAGATCAACTTCATTCCTGGCTTTGAAAAGGCAGTGATAGTGTTGCAGCTTCCCCAGCCGGTCCATTGCATGAATACTGATAAAGTCCCCTCGGTCCAGACAAGAGTCATTAAAAACCCAGTTGAAATGCTGGTGATTCAAGTATTTCTGAGGAGAGTTTGCTGCTCTGAACATCCCTGTGTGAGCATCACATTCTGATATTCGGAGCACAAATCATCTTTCCAAATAAAAATTCAATAGCTCTGCCCAGAACTACCTGTTAAAACTCAGACAGTAGATTAAATATTTACTTGTTCCTCCTCAGGATCCTCTGGTTAACCAGAAGAATTTAAAGTGGTACTAAGTGCTGAGGAGCAGCTGGGCAGCAGCCCCAGAGCACCCAGATCTGGGGTGGTGTCCCCCAGCTGAGCCCCACGGAATGCAGGTACCACATCCCCTCATCCCCTCTTGGCACTTGGACGTTGTAGACACTGCAAAAACCCTTTTCTGGGATCTGCCACTACAGACTGGAAGCCCAGAGGATCTGCTCAGAGCTGATTCAGCAAAGTGCTGAAGCCTGTATCTAAATTCCCTTAAAAATCACTGAGATGTGAACAAGTGCTCAGCATTTTGGAGCTTAAGTGATTTGAGTACGAGAGGGTTCAGGTTTGAGCATGGAGTTATACCTTAGGCTGAAGTGCTTTGAATCAGAGTCTGGATAAGGTTTCCTACAGTTAATTTTTATGGACTTGAGACAGGAGCAGTGTGCAGGCACCTGAACTGGTATTTTTGCTATTTAAAAATCAAATTAACTGGGATTACAGTTTTCATGCTTTCCCCCATTTATTCTCAAGTAATATCTATGCAACCATTGAATATTTTGTTCTATTTCAATTCATTCAAAACTTATGTGGCCAAAGTAATTCTGTTTTTACTGTTGGCACCCAGCTAATATTTCCTTGTATTTCATTATTCATTCCATTCACTTGGCCTGAAATGAGTGCTTGATTGTCATGTAAACTACTTTTCAAATGCACTTCTGAAGTGCAAAACTGTTGGAGTGGCTGGTACCACATATTCCAGTAGTGTTAGTGCAAATGACAGGATAGAGCGGGTGTTAATAAGGTCAGGCTTTCATGATAACCCACCTGAGCGGGGCTTCCTTGTGTGCCTTGTAAAGTTGGATTATAAACACACACAGCAACATTAAAAAAGCAGTTTAGACACAATGGTCTGATTTCACTCAACCATATGAACTTTATATCTCTCACATCCTGTATTCCATATACAGTCTCCTTCTCTCTTGAAGGGCTGCTTGCAGTAACAACTGAGCAGTGTACAGAAAAGCCTGAGAGATGAACCAGACAGCTCTCTGAGCTGGTGTTTGCAAATAGATATGAATTTATTGCAGGAGCTATGGAAAACTCTTATGAGTTTTGCAGTCTTCTCTCTGCTTTGGAAATGGCTGGCTGAAGGTCAGTGGATATGTCAAGACATAATATAAGAGAACTTTGGCAGGCTTGCTTTGCAACTCATACTTTTTATGTATTCTATTTAATAAAAAAAAAAATCAACCCAGAAAAAGGAACTTCAGTGCAATTTACTTTGGAAGTTAATTGGAGCAGACATTCAAGTCTTAAGTAAATCAGCTCTGTATCATTTGACACACAACATTACTTCGATTAGTATGACTTTCACCATTATCTAGACAGACGAAATGATGTACCATGCTAATCAGAATATTAAAGTGACACTAGCACTTATATATTATGAATATTTACTCAACAAATGAATGCATGATAAATGAGATTGGTCTAGAAATCTTTCTCAGTAGAGAAGATGTGGATTCTTTCCCCCTCAGGAAATTCTTTCTTGTGCCTAATCCGGTTATCAAATTTTCAGTGTGTCTTAAGCTGCTCCCTCCTTCCCCCCACAGAGCAGTTTGTACCACAGCTCAAACAGTGTTTTTTGCACATGCAGGAATGTCTAATGTTCTGAATGGCCCATGAGGCTGAAAGCTGTTTTGAGACAGTTTTTTTACACGTGTTTCTACCACAGACAATGACCCAACCACAGACAATGGAACTAAACCTGGAGAGAGAAGCCCCATACTCAAACTCGTTTTCACAGTCAGAGCATTGGGATCACAGGGTTAATGTGTGGACTATCTAAAGGTGGACAAGTCCATTTGCAGTGTCAGCACAGACATGCCTGTGCTTGGGGCTGTGGATGCACATCCTCTCCCAGAATGGCTCAGGTTCTCTCAGAGTGTTCCCTCAGGGCTTTTTCTGGATCACACAGGAAAAGAACAGCTCAATATCTGTGCATAAGCCTCACAGGCAGTAGCAGAGGTGGCTGCCATCCCCCAGAGTGTTTGCAGTTCTAGGCTTTCTGTGGGTTTTTCTTGGTTCAGTTTTCTGGGGCAGAGGCATATTTTGCCCAGAGCAGCTGTGGATGGTCCATGCCTGGAAGTGTTCAGAACCAGGTTAGATGGGCCTTGGAGCAACCTGGTCTAGTGGAAGGTGTCCCTGTCCACAGTGGGGGTGTTGGAATGAGGTGATCCTCAAGGTCCCTTTCAAACCAAGCCATTGTATGATTCTAAGAAAAATGAGATTAAAAATAGCCTGTTTCCTATATAAAACACATTGACAAATGCTGACCTTGAGCTCCATGTTGAGACGTGAGCTGAATTTTACTTTGAAAATTCATAGTCAGAGCCAATGTGAATTGTCAGAGTCAAAGTGAATCTTGCACATTTCTTCCATCTGCTTCTGTGGGTTCTTGACTGGAGCAGAGCACAGGACACCACAGGCTCTTCCCATCCAAAAGGTGAAGGGGAGAAAATACACAGGGATTGGCTCCTTGGTGCTGAAAACCCTAGAATGTTTTACTAATTCTAGTCTAGCACAGAATTCAGGAGGTAAAAAAAGCCTTTTTATGGCTCATTTCTGTGTATAACATTGAAATATGACCAAGGGCTCTGGCCTATAATCAGGGCTACAATTTCCAAGGTTCCATGGCATCGTTCCCTGGTCCCTTGGCCATTGCAGGCCCTTGTGCTGTGTGTTTAAGATGCAATTGGCTCTAATAGATAGCAATCACAGTGACCTTGTACTAGCACTGTCATGATCATTCCTCGGCCATCCATCATGTCAGGATCTCTGTGTCCTTACACGGAGCAGGTGACACCTTCCAGCAGCCAAAGAACTTGGATTGCATCTTATCTAGAGCTTGACAGAAGGGTAACTCTCCAGTAGTTCTGTCTTGAAAGGTAAATCAAGTGTCTGCTGGATTTTTCCACCACATACACCTTAGGAGGAGGCTTTTTTGTGTAGCTGACTGTGATGTGGCTCCTGTGTTGACTAATTTAGCTTTGCTTTGTGATGTTCAAGTTTGTTCTTCCCAAAGCCTTTAATCTTCTTGGAGGGGTGTTGAAGGTGTTGCCACAAACCATCCACACACTCAGTGACCCTCACTGGGACTTGCCCCAGACTCTAAATGGAAGAAAAGAGGGATTGTAAGAGCCCATGATTGCAGTGAAAGTGCAGGTCCAACAGTCTTTCCTCCCAATTACCCTGCTGTGGACCTCCCAGAAGTTTCATGCACAGCAAACACACGGATGATGCAGCCCCATTCTCCTGCTGGTGCTGTCCCTCTTTCCCACTATTATTACCAAATTCTCGCCTATCAATCCTCTCTTGCTGAGTTCCTCTTAAACAAGAGAAGTCAGCAACTGCAAAATCAAGAAGCAAGTAAGGCTCATTTTCTTGGTGTGTGTGATTGCCATTGACAGGGTTTGCATGTGTGACTGACATGGTAGATTAATTTATAATAAAAATGCAACTTTCTCATAAATGACATCAGGCGGTATCTTTAGTGCTGTGCTCATCTGCCTGAAGGGACAATGTGGTTTTCTATTACTGCTAAAATGCACAGTAACATTGCTTGTCTGATTTGGTTTTATTTTTATATTGTGCTGCCAGTTCAGTTAGAAATCTAGGCAAGCTGTGTCAATGGCAATAAGGCATCCATCCTGCAAAAACCAGACTTCTTCACCATTCAAACTGTGAGGGCACCTAAGAAATCACTGGTCACTTCTGGACAAAATGTGGTAACTTTGAAAAAGGTGAAGTATATGGACTGATATGTGCTCTTTAATACATTATTCTGCCCAACTGAAAATGTGTTCGTTGATTTTTCATAGCAACCTTTGGATCTGGAATCATGTCACAGCCATGGCAGAGTAGATATTTTTAAAAAGAAATCCCTTTTTGTCACTTCTATTTGCCTAATTTGTTAAGTTTACAAATCTTTGGAAAAACAGCAGTTCTCACATACTCAGCTAAGATACTGAAGAAATTTTAGAAGTCATATTTAACTCCTGTTTTTCTACAGGCCTGGGATGCTCCCTGCAATTGCATCCCTGGCAGCAGTGAGGATGGGAGGAAGACTGATGAAGCGGCTTAATTTTTCAGGGCTTGATTTTGTGACCTTAACGATGCCCTTTCAGCACAGCTTCTGTTTTGCCATTCCTTTGCATGTGAGTGGAGCTGGAGTGATATTTCCCTTGTCACATCTAGAAGCAACCTAACTTCCATGCTCTGTCTTACCCTTTTTATTAATGTTATCTTGCCATGGGACAGGGGCTGAATGCAAGACGAGCTGAGCACAAGTTGATTCTCCTGCTATCTCATTGTCTGCAGTACATAAATCTTGAAAAGTGTGCTCTGAATAGGAAAGGATACCAACTTAATGATACATTTACTCTAACTACGGCTGGGTGTGCATAGAATCCTAATGCCTGCTGCAGACTCTTTATGGTAACAGATGTTTCTCTCTGCTTATAAAGTAAGTTTATTGCATTAGCTGCCTGTAAGCAGTTGACTCTCTAGAAGATTCATAGAGTAAATTAAAATTATCTAATTATTTGTTATCTAATTTAATAGAGAAATGGTCTCGATCTTCAGATATTACACATATATTATTATATTACAAGGCAGTATGGCAGAGGTCTCTTTCTGAGCTCCGAGCTGCTGCTGAGCAAGAAGAAAAACTTCTACTCTCACAACACAGACATTCCTAGAGATGGTCTGCAACAGCCTTACCAGGGGGGACTCACTGGGCTGTGCCTTTTATTTATAGATATTTTGCTGTGCATCCCTGTCCCTCTGCCTGCTCACCTGTCACCAGGCAGAGCCCAGCTGGCCCTGGAGAGCCCTTTGCTGTGACATCTCCGATGTGCCCCTTATCACAAGGTCCATCTCCTGCTGAGTTGCTGCAGAGATGTTGCAGAACAGAGCAAAAGGAATGCTTCAAGATGAGTCCAGCCTATGTAGGCTTAGCTGATGGCTAAAACAGTGTTTATTTACTAATATTTAACTAATTCTCCTCTCCACACATAGCATATTCTGCTTCCAAGCCTGAAAAAGTGCCACCTCTCTCCTGCTCTCAACTCCTGGCTCTTGAAT
Organism: Pardalotus punctatus; assembly: GCA_013400915.1. Classification (NCBI taxonomy): domain Eukaryota; kingdom Metazoa; phylum Chordata; class Aves; order Passeriformes; family Pardalotidae; genus Pardalotus; species Pardalotus punctatus. Next base: position 644,335 of record VZTX01006339.1, on the reverse strand, counting down.
TGGGGTGAAGGAGGTTTGATCCACCACTGGGGTTTCTCTAAAAATTGTGTTCAGCATAGGGTGAGAGGGGACTTGGTTTGGGGCAGAAAGTCCTACTTGCTTGATGGGGAGAACAAGTGAGCCCTCTTCCTATTGTCATTCTAATAGGGACATCTTATCCTGTAATTTTCTGAGTCATTATGACAAATGGCTCATGCTGATGTCACTCATTTCCCCAAGGATCTCTCAGCTCTCCAGCCAGCATGTAGCAAGCTGTGAACAGTATTTCAAAATGAAAAATCGCAGGTGTTTTCTGGATGTCATCCAAAGGAAGGAGTGTGGATTTCAGGCAGAAATCAAATCAGACCACATGGAAAGATCCCCCTGAACACCCCAGACAGTCAACAGATGGTAGTTGTGACATTATGAGTCAACCTGCTCACCTGGGAAACCATGGCCAGGAGCAGCAGAAGCGTACATTTAAATTAAGTCTTCTATAAAAAGCTTTTAATAAAGAAGAGCTGAAACAGCAGAAATGCCCTGCCACAGAATTTGGTGCTGTAGGAGAAATAGAGGAAAGAACATTTTTTTCAGTTATGAGAGAAGCTTACACATGGGTTACATGTAGCTCGGAGTGAGTGCATAAATGCTACTCTGTGTTGGACCCAGGGTTGACATAAACAAGAATCAATTTCCAAAACTGAAGATATGAATGTTTGGGTAGATGCTTGCTGATTATCCAACCTCTTTTCACTGCCAAAATGTAGCTACTCATGAAAACCATATGAAAATCTGAAAATGTATACACAAAATGGCAGAAACATGAGATGTTTTTATCAGAAAAAGAAGAGTAAATATTATTTTAATAAGGATTAGCTTATACTGAGATGCAGCATTTCCCCATTGCTGCTTCTTTTTCTTTGCAGTGACTATGGCTCAAATTCATGTGTTATTTGTGAAAACACTGTCACAGGGTGTTTGGCTTTAATACAGCAAGAAACACAAATCCTACATTTGTAGGAGAATAGTTTGTATTTGGCTTGGTAAAAATAGCTGTAGGGAAGCTGTGGTGCTGGATTTTAATGGACCTTGTTGTTAATGACAACTACTTAATATTTTACTCATCTATTCCTCGGGGTTCATTTAAACAGCAGCTCGCCTAAGCACTGCAGAAAGACGTAATATGATAAATTAAGCTAGGTCAAAGAGGAGAAATTATTTTAAATGAATACAAACATCTAATTTGTCTGGACTTCTAATGAATTGAAATGCCAATATTGCTAGATTTGACAGCATGGTATATTCTGTTAAATTCCGTAAATTCTCTGCTAAACTTTCGTTATTTTTTTCCCACTCCTTTTCATGAGTTCATACATCACATCACTGTAGTGAGCCTCACTCTGCTGAAGTGGAACCAGTTTTCCTGCCCTGGTACCTATGGGCCACCTTTGGGTTTCAGTCATACTCATACACACACCTTTCCTGGTGATTGATGTGGCTTTGGGACCCCCACATGCCTCACGCAGAGCTGGACCACAGCTTTCCCCCTTGGTGCTGGAGTTCTTGTGCTCCTTCAGCTTCCAGACCCGGACACAGCTCCAGCCAGTCGTTAAGCTCATTGAGAAAACATTTTTGCTCTGAGGTGAAAGGACAGCAAACTCCTGAAGATGCCATATTCACTTTATTAATGACCTGAGAACTGGCAGCCTGTACCCAGGGCTGGGTGACCCACAGCTTTTCTGACACTGAATTTTCAGCAAACTCACTGCATGCTCTGGACCATCCCAGCAATCCCAAGGAGGCGTGAGAGAGAGAGTAAATCTTCCTGTCTGTCACTCGCCCATCAGTCGTGAGGCTCTTGGCAATGGTCTGAAGGGTTTCATGAGCAATTCGTGCTACACAACCAGCATCTCTTAGCTGCCTCTCTCCTGCAACACCACGAACACATTATTTGCCCCTAGTGAGCCTCTCCTTCCCAGCTTGCATTAACACTGTTGCCACCACAGCCCCTAATTTATTGGTCAAGGTGTGCTTTTCAGCGATATTTACAGCCTGGCTTAATAGCATGTCTGTTTTCTGTTTGCTGCAGATGATAATTCAGGGATTTGCTTGGCTGACTTAAAGAAACACTTGGAAACCACAGCCAGTGGGTTTGATTTTATTGCTGCAAGGATTTAAATAAACACAAATTGATTCTGTATCATTGCCTGATGTTTTGTGATGACTGTATCAGCCTCCCTCCTGCTTTGGTGATGTTTTTAAGGATGTTTGACACAAACATGGTTATAGTTTCTAAAACCTCTGCTTTATTCAGAGTCATAGAATAACAGAATTATTTTGGTTGAAAAAGACCTTTAAGATCATCCAGTCCAGCCATTAACCCAGAACTGCCAAGCCCACCACTAAACCATGTCCCCAAGTGCCACAGTGTTGTGTCCTTTGCATGATGGCTGTTTCTACCAGACATTCTTTTCCTGCTAACTTACAAGTGCTGTCACAGACTGATGCAAGAGCTGTAGCTTCAGGGTGTTTGTTAGAGCATCCCACTATCCCCGAGCGCCCAGGGCCTCAAACAGGAGAAAACAAGGGAACTGCGCTCGTTGACCGTAACACAAATTGACTGCTACTTGTGCTGATGTTTTCAGCATAATTCATTGCAGCTTGAACTTGTTGACTATCTGCATAATTTCTCCTTGAATAATTTTACTGCCATATGGGATGCTGCAGACCTTGAGCTGCTGGCTCGGCACACAGCCCCTCCGCGCATTAACGAGTCTCGAGCGGTGAGCAGCAACCTCTGCGTCCCCAGGATGAAGCCCATGGTTTCTGCTGATGTGGCTCAAGGAGGGATGGGTTTCTAACCTCCAACCTGTTATGAGAAGCACTCAGGAGTGGTGGTGGTCCTGCAGACGCAGCCCCTGTGCTCCCACATGCATCTCTGTGGGGGTTCAAGGCTCTCCAGACCTTGGGGCAGGGCAGACAGAGCTGCCTGTGCTGGTTAAAGGAGTTTTTAGGGTACAGAGAGGATTTTGGCCTCAAAGCTGTCAAGTTGGGTGTTTTCATCAGCATTGATTTGAGCTTCTAAAGTAAAACACTGTTCAAGAAAATGAACCAGCTTAACCTAGTTGTACAGGGAAACTTAAGAAATTTTTCCAAAAGCTCCTGTCCTTTACCATTTAACCTTAATGCAAAACATAACCTCTAGCAGTATCTGCTGCAGTTAATATTGTTGACAAGCTAGGCTGTCTTTCAGTCCAGACTTCATGTCTTAATTAAATGGAATTTGTTTCGCCAAATAGTGCTTGTCAAAAGTGGGATATTTTTTGCCTTAGGACTATTACAAAGATGCTATTAGACATTTTGATAATTAGCACTCTGTGTCTCAGTGTTACAATAGCTCCCTGTAAAGACAGACTAATTTTTCTCAGGCCAAAATTATAATTATAAATTAAATAAACAGACGTGTCCAGCTAATCTTAAATATAAACCCACAGAGCAATAGTACAATGCGCCTGAGAACATTGGGAGCTTACCTAGTTGGACCCTTTTGCTTTTAGGAGAAGCTCTGACACCAAAACGAGCAGTGGAGGGACCAGTGCTGGGTACGGTGTTGGCTGGTTGCCCCAGGGGAAGTTCAGATTGGGTGTTAGGGAAAATTTCTTCATGGAAGGGGTTGTCAAGCTCCAGCACAGGCTGCCCAGGGCAGTGGTGGAGTCACCAACCCTGGAGGGATTTAACAGATGTGTAGATGTGGCACTTGGGGACATGGTTTATTGTTGGCCTTGGCAGGTGGAGGAATGGTTTGGCTTGATGTTCTCTCTACACTTCTGGTGTTAGAAATTGCTACCCGGGAGGATTTTCGCCAGTGTGGTCCACATGTGAGGGAAGAAAGGGCAAGGCCAAGCCCTTTGCATGTGAATGCATCCCCTTCCTCCATTAAAAAAATAGAAGCTATAGAAAAATGATGAAATGAAAAATAAAATTAAAAAAATTACATAAAGAGTTTTCAGGCTTGAGAAAATGCCTTGCCTCAAGAGATTAAAATCAACTTAACAAATCAGAAAGAAGCCAAGGTATCTAGTGGATTGAAATAATTTTACAGAGAGAAAATACTGTGTAATTTTGGCTGTGGGACAAAGCTGGCATCCTATGTTCCAGTGGTAGAATGCCAGAGCCAGCCAGCTTCAAAGCTGAAGTTGTGCTTTGTGCAGAGCTGACTTTGTGCTGAGCAAGCTTGTGAACGGGAAAAGTGCCGAGGAAGCGGGGCTGGCTGGCACTCGCTGTCTGAGTCAGAGTGGGGCATCTTCCTGGAGGAGCTCAGCCGTGCTCGACACAGCACGCGATGCTGTCTGTGCTGGGCTTTGATGTGCTGATGGTCTGGAGAGAGAGATGAGGCTGAAGCTGAGCTGTCTGGCAGGAGATGGACCATTTCAGATCAGTCACCAGAAAGAAAGGGCTGGGGAGACGGTTGCCCAGAGAAGCTGTGGCTGCCCCATCCCTGGAAGTGTCCAAGGCCAGGTTGGATGGGGGTCTGAGCAACCTGGGATAGTGGAAGGCGTCCTGGAGCACGGCACAGGGTTGGACTGAGATGTGCTTTAAGGTCCCTTCCCACCCAAATCGTGCTATGATTCTATGCTAGCAAGCATAGTTCCCTCTATTTGTGGTCCATCAATATTTTTGATGCTATATTTTACAGTAATTGTATTGGATTCACTGTGAAAGTAAGAGTGAAACCCAATGCAACACTCCAAATGCAGATGAACATGATACAGCACCCCATATGGAACTGTCTACAAAACAGGGCTGATGTCCAGCTGAGGAAAATTCATCTTTACTGCTCAGAACAGCCTCAACAGGTACAGGAGGTACTGGCCTGCAAAAGCAGCTGTGTTGAATAGGATGAGGATTAAAGAAAGAAAAAGTACCATTTTTCAAAAACCCCTACCACCCCAAATTCCTAGCCAGTGCCTTAGTACTCTTTTCTAGCTTGGTTGGACCTACGTAAAGACAAGGGAGTTGCCAGCCTGGTTCCCCTGCCTGACCCAGCTCAGCTCAGGCTTTGCCAGCCCTCAAAGCAAATCCTCTGCAGAAACGATGAACTTTCCTCCACAGAAACTCCGGTTTCTGAAATCCCATTAACACTGAGTTTACTGTAGCCTTAAATAAAACATTAAAAGCTCTCCCTCTGCAATACTCCTTGCAGTAAAAAGTAAACTCCTCTCCAGGTAACTCTCCACATCCTGCTCTGCCATCGGGCCATGCCGGCACTACTCGTGTGCAATGGTGGGAGAAACTTGTGCTAATGTGGGAATTGGAGCTACCCTGCTGGAAATGCCACTGGTCTGACCTTTGCAGACTGGGATGGGCTGCTTGTTTGATTTAGTGCTTGTCTTGTTTACGAGGCACAGCTGGCTCTCTACTCTTGCTGTGCTCACTGCCTTCATCTGATGGCTTTGGACAAGTGTCAAAGACACCATAGACTGCCAAGGGTTAGTGCTGAAGTGCTTAATTAAACAAGCCTCTGGGCTGTGGCAATTTGCATGGTAGAAGCACCCCAGCAGGGCTCTTTTTCTTTTTTTTTTTTTCTCTTCTTCTAAAGTTAGTATTGTGAACTGGAAAAAAAAAAAAAAATTCATGCCTTTTGTTTTCAGCTATGAGCATTTGGAAAATATGCCCCACAATCCTCATATTTCCTAAACTCAAATGAGACATGCAAAAGCCTTTTGTGCCCACTGGGTTTTCACCTTTTTCCATGAATTTCAGGAATAAGGGACAAATAAAATCACAAGGGAAAAAGCTCAAAGGTAGAGAGCTTCTTTAGCAGCCAGTCACGTCTGTGAGGACTGTAAGTCACCTGAGCATCCTGTGCCAAGGCGCCGAGGGTCATTAACAGCACTGTGAAGGCACCGCTACATCTTCCCTCTGGGCTGCATGGTGATGACCTTTGGCTGCCACAGAGCTGAGTTACGGGCATTAATTCAGCTGGTGCAGAGAGTAGATTGGGCCAAGAACTTAACAAGTTGCACTGGTCCTGCCCAAACCATCCTGCCTCTGCCTGTACAGGCTGTAAATCTTACCCCACCGGAGTGGGCAGCCAGGGTGCTCAGAATTGAGGATATTTTGGCCAATTAAATAAGCTGGCCTGCACAGCTAGCTCACATTGCAGAAGATAAAAAAAAAATAATAATGTCAGTTTTGTATTTGCAGCCCCCCTCATCAGATGGCCCCAGCCCAGGCTCAGCTCAGCCTCCATCACTCGTGCTCAACCCCCAGGTCAGCACCTTTGCATTTTTGGGGCATCCTCATTTCTAGCAGACATGAGCAGATGTGAGATTCCTGCCTGCCTGTCACTGTTCTCTGTTTGCAGTCTTTACTAAAAAATCTTTATAGCCTTGCTATTTTATTATTTTAGAAATCAGTGTTAAAGAAACAAATAAAACCCCAACCCTCTTGCTGGAGGCAGGTTAAAAATGTGACATTTCAGGTGTGTTTTTCCTCCACTAGCACAAAGGAGTCCTCCATTCCTTGGCTTGCTGTTCTTAGCTGGGAATTTGTCTGGTCTTCAACTCTACACACCATCACACCACCTCGTCTATAAAATAAACACATGTGTCTTCCTGGTCTCCAGATAGAGAGATTTCCCTGTGTTTTATTTCAGTCTACTTCAAAAAGTTAACAAGGGAAAGAAAACAAATAAAAATCTCTTTCTGCAGAGGGGGTTGGGGGAAGTTGGCAGCAGCCAAGAGAGGGGGGACACCACAGTGATGGGCAGGAGCTGTGCCCACATTGTGTCTGAAGTGCCTTGGGCTGCACATGCACAAAGGGGGAAGCAGGTGTGAAATGTGGATTATGGATGCTCCGTCCCTGGAAGTGTTCAAGGCCAGCTAGCACAGGGCTTGGAGCAACCTGGCCTAGTAGAAGGTGTCTCTGCCCATGGCAGGGGACTATAACCAGATGAGCTTTAAAGTTTCCTCCAACCCAAACCATCCTCTGATGATTAAATCCAGAAACAGCAGCTGCTGGTACCTGTTGCGGCAGCCCATTGCAGTGGGGATGCACTTGTGGAGGATGGAGGGGAGGCTTGCCAGGCTGAGGAAAATGAGCTCTAGTGAGCAAACAGCAGCACTGGAAGAACCAATTTTAAGACTGATCTCTGCTTTGTTTTGCCATAACCTAACCCTCCTGCAGGAGGTTTGGTTTGGTTTGCTTTTGGTTAGCCCATAAGAAAATGTGCAAAGCAGTGGGTCAGCTGATCAGTGCAGGTTTCAGATGGGAAACAGTGGTGGGAATTGTAATCCAACACAAAGCCAGTGCTGCTGCCTGCCTTGCAGGATGCACTTCATTAAGACAAGTGGGATTTACCCCCAGGTCTTCTAAGGAAGCAATTACGTGAGGGTAAGGGGATGTGTCATAAGGGCACATAGCAGATGGGGAAACCCCTGGGCCCTGGGGGTTTCATGAAGGGCAACAGCTCTACCTGTAACCTGAGAGATGGTCACAAAACCTGGCACAGGGAGGGACAAAGATGGTCTTAGGGAAAAAAGTACAAAGGCATCATGGCATGCCCATTATCTCTTATGAATAACCAGGTTATTGCACACGTCTCCCCAGCCTCTGTTCCTGTGTTCCTGTTCATTTGGTTGACCTGCTGTAGGGTCAGACAGGGAATTAGCCATTATCTCCTTGCAGAATTGAGACCTTGACCTGTTCTGTCTGTTTTATACAGCACCCAGCACGCTACCAGGCACTCCGGTAATTAAGATGTAATCATGGTATAAATCAAGTAAATAAGTACCTGTCAACAGGTCATCAGGACTGGTGTTCCTCTTGGGCAAAGCTGTGTTCATGGAGGTCAACGCAGCAAAATGGCCCAAGGCCTTCAGGGCAGAGCGTTTTTCAATAGCCCCTGGTGAAGCCCCTTTTGCAGGGGTGATCAACCCACCCTGCCCATTCCCATCCTGCAGACAAGCCCACCAAAATATACTGGGACTTTTGTTGATTTTTTTTTTAGTGGTATAAAAAAAATAAAGTATTTAATTATAAGAATACGTTAACGGTCACAGATTTCAAATTAAGGCACTTGGGAGTCTTGCTTCCAATTTAAAAGTGGATGGTTTCTGAACAGGCACTTCCATTCAGAAAGTGAAAATATTGAGGGAAATACTAAGACAAAACAGCATCTTTATCATGCATCTGCTTAACCTCAGTGATGAATGGCAAATGTATCTGATCTTGGTATTGGAGTCTTAGTGGACACCAAGGATTATTTTTCCTGTGATTCTAGTGTCAGAACACCCTACTGACATATGAGTATATAGGATAATGAAAAGGTCATTAATTCAATTTAATCAATTTCAATTAACCACCATAATTAATTAGTAATTTATTAACTAGGAATTAAGTGCGAATTGGTGAAGAACCAAAAGGATAGGGAAAGAAACTGCCCGCAAGGAAATGTAATCTCTTTTTGACAGAGTTGAAAGGCAAATATGAATTGAAATATTTTTTGAGTATATATAAAATCTCTGTGTCATAAAAAAAAATAAAATCAGAGTAACAAATGTGCAGCACTTTAATGTCAGATTTGACTGTCATTGGAACTGTTCACAAGTAGTGTGGACAATCTAAATTGTACTTCATTTTCTAAGTATGATATATAACCATCAGGATAATTTAGAAAAACACATCACCAGAACTTGGGCTGGAGAGGGAACAAAGGGAACATCTTTGGAAGGTCCAAGTGGGATTTTTTCAAGTGAACGCTATTCCAATATTTTGCGACAAACAGGAAAAAGTGAGGTCTGTTACACATCTTTCACAGCCTATATATAAACCAGCCTCAAGAATATTTACCTGAACAGATATATACAGGGTTTTTGTTTTTTTCAATATTCTTAAAAAAGTAATATTTGCTTGATCTATGACACAATGAACGTCTCTACAGGGAAAACTTACCATAGGCATAATAAAATACTCAAGAAGTCATAAAAGGTAACACGAGAGCAGTGTTTGGCCTTGGTAAAACACATTTAGGATGGCTGCAATGTATGGATACAGCTTTGTTCAAGAAAGGAGCTGTGCATATTTAAAGGTACTTACAAAGCTGGTCTTCTCCTTTCTTTGACATGGGTATGTTTCCTAATGGGATGAGTACAAAATCATGGACACCATGCATTGCTAAAGGAAGGCTAAGCCCATCTGTTTCACATGTCTGTGTTGTAATGATGGAAGAGTCTCTTCTAACCCCTATGGCTCATAAGTGAGAGATGTAGGATTCAGCATATGGGTGTTGGAAGGACAATTTCAAGGACTCCATGTTTAATGAATTCATAGGATTCAGCTCCCCTCCTTTGTCTGTCGGAACAGATTTTTATATTCTCTATAGAACTGAAATGGTTTAAAATACCTCAGGTCTACAGCCATGCTAAAATGCTGCTCTTCTGATAAAGTTAAACATTTAAAGCAAAGATTGCCAGTGTTATTCTGCATCCTTCTTGCTTAAAATCCCTCTGTGTGTGCTGTGAAATGGGTGACTTTAAGCATCTGCAGAGGAAAATAATTACGACACCACTACCTACCACTGGATGTGTTCAAGGGCAGCTTTCTACAGACTCTGGGCAAAAAGGTCCTTGGCAAATGGAGCTGGGTCTTTCCAGAGGCCAATGGGTGGCCCCAATGCTACTGATATTTACCTGCAGAGAGATTTCACCCACCTCAAGACCCCATTCTCCAAGTGATGGTTACAGCCACTTGGATGGCACCGCTCTTCCCCTGGCTCTGCTGCCACAGCTGCTCTTGCCCTCTACTTCATAGTGATGGATATAGAAAGTTACAAAAATGCAACTACAAAAGTTTTTTATATCTTCCAAGTGTGCAAATAAATGGCTGTACGTTTTTATGGGAACTCAACCGAAATTTCTCAATGCCAGCTGTTGCATTCTTGGATAATTCAGCTGCTTTTACATGAATGTCTTTGCTCATAACTAAAAGATAATTGACTATAAACAAGTGTACTATAAACACAAAGGAAAAGAAAAAAAACCAAAGAAAATTTGTTTCCTGTTTTTTCTGAGAAGAAATAGGCAAATTAAGGCTATGACTAGAAAATGAGTGAGTTTTCTATTAAAAATAACCTCTGTTATTTTAACTGTTATTTTATGAAGAACCATGTGATTTCAGTGCTTCTAAATATTTAACGAGAGAAACCAGTGATTTCTAGAAATGTTGCTGTCTCCTATGGGAATAACCATAACTAATTCTCTGCTTCCAGAGAGTAGATTTTGCATATTGTGCCCAAACTGATCACACTCACAACTGTTGAAAGACTAATGCCACCTTCTCAACAAAAATGTTTACATAAACTCTAACCCCCCATCAGTATTTCCTGGCTTTTACCCAGGCCTGGATGGGTAATGGCCTGGATATTTCATGGCAGATTTCTCAAATAAAATCACACAAATATGCACTGGAAGAGGGGGCACTCATCCCATTGCCTTTAGTAGGACCAAGAGCAAAATGAAGCACAGAAGCAAGCGAGCTGACAGTTACTATTTCTGTGATGCCTCCTTCTGAAATCACATCTGCGAATCCTCCCAAAACCATCCTGCAGAGAAAACTGATCAGTTTTCATTAAATCGCTCTCCTAGGTTTCTCTGGGTTGAAAACTGCTCTGATGTTTAGTTTCCCTCATCATCCAACGGTGAATATTCGCTGCAGTCCTCGCTGCTGCAGTCTCCCTGTGCTGGGGTGGGGTAGTCAGTGCAGCCAACAGGCAAGGGATACAGGGAAGAAAACTGATGGCTTGGACATAACATAAAAGCTCCTCAGTATGGAAAGTCAAAATCTGTTTTGTTCTACAGAATCACTAGGTTTCGTGGCTTATATGATATCTCAGTGGAGATATTATTCGCTTCCCAGCATTTTTCTCATAACCACAAATCATACCCACAAATAAAAAATATCCCTTCAAAACCACTTCCTATTAGCAGAGCATACCTTATATTATAAAACTTGCAAGTAGACCAGTGTTGTACCATGAAGCCTATACAGGGTTTTTTTGTGTTTTTCTTTTTGTTTTCCCAGTGTAAAAATATACAATGCTACTGCTCATTTGTTGCAGTGTAAAGGTCCAACTGGTCCTTGCCTGCTGAAGGCTCCACTGCTACTGCCCTTTCATACCTCCCCAACCCAGACCACTGTGTTACCTCTCCTTATACCTGAAACCTCACAGCGTAATGTATTTTGCCTCCCGTTTATAACAAACAGTGAATCTTTAGCTGGTGTAATGAGATACTGTCCAAATAATCCACTGTCTTTCATAATTCTGTTGTAGCTGCTCCAGGGCCAGTCTTTGGATGTGATAGGGTCCTTTAAATTCTTCAGTACATTCATCCTCCCTGTTGACAGCTCTACAAAAAGCACATCTGTTTGCAAATGTGAAGTCGCATATATATAGTACTGATTGCCTTCAGTGAAAGAGGGTTGAAATGTCAGATCAGATACGTGTATGTTTGTTTGTAAGTCATAAATCAACTTGATTTCCCCTCGGACAGTCAGAGCCTGGACTCTGATCCTGCCGCTGCCTTGGTCTGTGCTGACCAGGTAGCGCCCGTCGGGGGACACGTGGGGTGTGCCCGACACGCCGCTGTTGGGGCCGATGACCGTGTCGGTGACGCTGTCGATGATGAGCTGCGGTGCAGTGGCCGCCGTTGGGTTCCTCCTGCACTGCACGAAGTAGTAACCGCCCAGGTGCGTGTAAGCCATGGCCTGCGGCATGCAGCCGTGGGCTCGGAGGTTCATGGTCTTGATGTGCGTCACAGTTTCCAGGTCAATCTTGTGAACTGCAGGTTTTGACTGGTTAAAAACGAAGCCAAACCTGAAACAGGAAACAAAGCACTGAAGTCACCTCTGGGGACACGGTGGCATGCTTGAGCAAAGAGGAAAGTCAGCAGAAACGGGAAACTTTTGTTCTGCTGGTTTTAGAAGCGTGTGCAATAATGCTGTTTCTTTTGGTAAGAAATGTCTTATTTTAGTTCTAAAACATCCTAGAAGGAGGGATATATTTCAGTTCAAATTAGCAACCTGGAAATTTGATTATGTGCTCAACTGTTTGAATCTTCAAGAGCTGAAATCTTTTATTGGGAAGACCAGTTTACTATAGAAATGAGAGCAAGGTTTGGGTGTTCAGAAGGCTACCATTGACCAGGTTTGTCTCTAATCTGTCTGACATTACAGTGATGTAATTCAATATATACTCAAGCCTTCAATCTCAAAATAGAAAAGCATTCAAAATAAAGCATATTGCTGCCGGGCTGGGGCCAGAGAGTAACTATATATAATAAATAGAGCTGAGTACAATATAATGTATAACCACTGAATGAAGACCATGGCTAACCTCATCCCTTAACTGACTACACCAGAGGGGAGCAGTGATGTGTGTTTGGTACCTGTGGGGACCACTAAAGGAGCTGGCATGGCTGAGGTGCAGAGCAGACGCTGTTAAACACCATTCTGCCAGTCCAGGGAAGGTGTAAAACACTCCTTGAGGAACATAACCAGGAAGCCCTGAAGATAAGGGGTCTTTATTTTCTGTCTCAAGACAGGGCAAAAAACAGTGAGCAGAGAATAAATGTTCTGTAAAAGATATATGCTGCAGCACACCTGACCTTTGCTGAAGACAAGAAAAGGTCAAGAATAGCCAAGAAAGGTTTCTGCTTAATTTGAGAGGGAGCCCTTAGAAGCAGCCTGTTTGTGTTCCCCTGGATTCACAGGTCACTGACAGTGACTTACAAAAACTAATTTTACATCGAGTATCTTTTCATCCATTCAATGCAGACAAAGGGAAATGAAGTGAGTGCTTAGTGTTGTATCTCTTCTGCAAAAGACTGAAAATTGCCTTGTGAAACGTGGAGGACAACATGCTTGTGTGGAGATAATACATATTTTCCTTGAAACACTAGGTTTATTTCTTTATTAATCCATCTGTCAATGAGTCACTCAGCAATGATTTCACTTCTAAAGAACGAGCCAATGTAGTGTGTGATCCCATGAAAATCACTGGGCTAAGCCTTTCATTTCCCCATTATACTCACATCCATTAGAGACTTCACAAAATATCTGCAGTGGAGAGTCGTAGTGCACTGTGTGTGTGGAAATTGGATATGACACTTGTATTTCTCCTGGATGAATGCATTTTAAGTACACTTTAAAAAGTGCTTTCCCTTATAGCATTTTTTTCCCCAAGACTTCCTTAATACTTGGCCAAATGCCTGAAGAAGTTAAGAAATGGTTCTTATCATAAACTTTCATTTAAAGAAGTGGGTCAGGATGTATTTTATGTGCCCACAGTTGCAGAAGAGGCTCAGCCCTTGCATGAAATCTGTGATCTGAAATCTCAAAGCAAACCTTGCACTTAGAGAGTTTTTAATAGACAACAATCTACCCTGGGAACTAATAAAAATGGATACATTTCTAGACATCCATCTGAAATAAGAGGCATCTGAAATACATATGCAGGAACATTTGCATATAAATATTATTTGGCTTGTGGAAGAAATTGCTTAAATATTCACCTTCCTGGGAAATGCTGGTACTGCCATTTATTGTTTCTGAGTGGAGAATTTAGAACATGATCTCAATGAGTCTCATTAGGCTGCAAACAATTATTTTTCTGTGCTGAGGGTGAGAGAGAACGGACAAAGATATTGCCCTGAACAAATGCAACAGGAAATCAGGCACAGCATTTGCAGCTTTGCATATGGAAAACTATAGACAATAATGTATATTTATTATTTCAGCCTGACACCTAATCACACTGAAGCAAAAGGACAATTAAATAAACACAAAAGTCTAACTGTTCCACACTCCTGTCTTTGAACCCAATTCTCTTCTTCTCAGCTAAGGCTTTAACATTCAGCAGAGTCATCCACCTCCTGGCACTACTATTAGTCATAATGAAATTGTGAAAGAAAACTGGAAATATGAAGTAGAGAGAAATTACAAATGACAGCCACGAGGCATGCATCATTATTTTGTGTTTCAGGAGGCAAAGTTATTTATTTTGGAATAGATTCAACATATAATCAAAAGTGTAACCCCCTCTCTCTCTGTGTTTCCTGCAAACCTAAGATTACTGTAAGGAGTTACATTATTTTCTTTGAGTGTTTAACTTAGTTAAACTATATAGGGGACAGAAGATGGTTGAAACAGTTATGTTATAACACCGAAAGAATAGTATAAATTGCTGTGCAGTTATCATTAATTTTGATAATGTTAATGGGAGGCTTCCTGTGCCTGCTGGGAAGCAGCCAGTATTACTCCAAGTTATTAGTATGTTAGTTACACAACCTCATTAACCACTACATCACATTAACACTCAAAACTGATGGCTCATGGAGGTTTGGTTTGTTTTCTTTAAAATGTGCAGTGCATACAATTCTTCTGTTCCAACCATACACCTTCACGCAGAGATCCAGTACTTGAACAAGTTGAAAACACGTGGAAGAACCATGTCTTATGCTTCAGGCAGAGTACACTTTAACCACTTCAAGCAGTATATCTTTGACAGAGGTTTCTGCCCAGGTCCATAAAGTGGTTTTGTGGCAAGGAAGGTGATTTTTGGGCCATCAAATTACTGGCACAAGCAAGCCAGGGCAGTGTGCCATAAGCTGCAAGGAGGGATGGCTGACCAAGGTGAGGTTTGAATGCCTGTGCATGGTCTAAGGGAAGTCCAGGATTGTTTCTTGCTGTTTTATTGATAAGCTGGATAACTACTGGCAATTTCCCCAACCATCTCCCCATTTCACGTGTGAAAATGGGGATAAATGTAGTTAAGCTTCATCACAAATTCATTCATTCATTCATTCATTCATTCATTCATTCATTCATTCATTCATTCATATCTGTAAAGTGCTTTAAGGTTATGTGAAAGGAGCAGCACGGTCACCATTATTATTCATTAAAATAATTTCTCACCTAACGTGATTAATAATAAGATTTGTAGGTGGTATAAAAAAATCATCCACTCCTTCAAAGGGTGTGCGGATAACATGTGGATCCTCCCCTGCGCTGGCCTCTGGAATTACCTACAATAAATACACACAAGGTTGAGCACAGGATAAGCACTGAGGAAAGCAGAAAGGTAAATACAGATTAGAAACATGCACGGCACCGAGTGGTTCTTCCCAGGGTGTAGTAGACTCAAATTGATTAATGACTTCAAAACACTGTTTGGTGTAGCTGTCTTGAAAAGGTGTGCTAGCAAATAGTATTTGAGGCTTGACATTTGTAAGGTAAGTACACAACTTGACTTTCATAAGTTGTTTACATCTCGAGAAAGAGCAGTCAAGCAGGAGCTGAAGCAGTATGACAACACTAGGACCATAATAATTTATCCCACACTGCCTAAAGCAAACAGTTACTTCATGGTCATATTTATTAATCTCACTTAAATGCACAGTGATAATAAACTACTCTGAAGGATCAAACACTAATTCACAGCAGTTAATTATCACTTTGAAGGAGAAAAATGGTTCATCCATCGACACGAAGTCCAGGGAGGAGTGGAGAAGGGTCCTTTGGCTGCCCCTGGTCCTGTCCTCCAGCACAACACACATCTCCATGGATAGGGGAACTCAGCTCCTCCACTGATCCAGAAAGGAGAAGTAAAAGTTTTCAAAAATTAAAATGGTAAACACTCAAATTGTTTGCTGGCTTCAAGACGACTTTAGTCCATTCATTACGACCTTCTTCTGCTCTAATCTGCAGCAGTTGTTGCTTTGAATTTATAGCTACATAGTTCATTAAAGAGACGCTAAATCCCTAAAAGGTTTAGTTCAGACAGCTGTTCTGGTCATGCCATTTAGATTTCTTCCAATTAGATTGCTCTAGAAGGATGCCCACCCTTGCCCAGTGCTTTCAAGAGGCCAGGTATTTGCTTCCAACAAGCCAGTAATGGCCAAATAACAGCATCCCATTAGCTGGTTGCATAGGCAGTTTGATAAATCCCTGACTTCCAGAGAATGAGTGGAAATTTGAATCAACCTCTGAAACAGCATCTTCCTGTAAAGAAGATATTTTATTGCATGCCTGCAACTAAACACGGCAGGTTTTAAGGAGGAACTTTGCCCACTTAGTCACTGCCCACCTTTTGGGAAAGAAGGTCAGACAAACCAAAGGATCTGCTGATGCTAATCTCATCTCTATGTGTGTAACTGCACTTCATAAAGATAACAGAAAGGACTATCTGAGACCTGGAGCCTTCTAACAAGTTTCCAACTGTGCAGATGGTGTGTTCTTCTTAATAATTACATGCCTGTGCCATCTCTCCTTTAATTACAGAAACCTCTCACAGCTGGATGGAAGAAATTAAAGTCAGAAAGGGTAAAGAGAGTCCATTTTGTCTCCTTATACCCTGCACAGGAAATGAGACAACCTGGTGGCACTGCCCTGGAAACCTTCATTTATTTGCCCCCATTCTGGTTTTGGCATCTGTTTTTTTCCTGAAATTGCCCATGCTGAGTATCTGGTCCAGTCTTTATTACTGACAGTCAGCACTGGATGGAGCACGTGGGTGGTGGGGCTGGTTCATCCCATCTTCATGGGGCAGCATCTCCAGTGAAGCCTTGCGTAGCCCCACAACAAATGTAGAATCTGATTTGTCATTTTTTAGGTCAGAAAGCAGAGCCCCCCTTCTTCTCTGCCTGCTGGGGAATGCTTTAACATAGACTTAGCAGCAAACATTTCTGGCAGAAGGAGCATTCACATGACACCAGTTTCCAGAAAGGCTGGGCAGTGAGTGCCAGAAAACAACTACCAGAGAAGGGGATGAGTGGATGGATCAAATCAGATCCATCAACTGGTGTCAATTCTGTCATTCAACTCACAGCAGCAGCAAAATGCCCCACTAAATGACGGCTCTCCATGTTCTCTGCACTGCCAACAGAAGAGTGAATCTGCCAAGGTGATCCAGAAGTGGAAGCTAATGTAGCTGTCCAAACTCATGTGCAGTGCTGTGTCCCAATATCACTGTGGGTCTGATGGAGCTGAGCATGAAGGAGCTCCAGGGATGTCACTGGCACCCCTCCAGTGGAGCCACTGACACCCAGTAACGCAATTTGTCCCCAGGGTTTTACTACTTTTTGTTTTTCTTTTTTTCCCAAGCCCTAGAGAGCTCCTTTTTATATTTTACTGTGAGAGAATCACAGAATTATTAAGGATGGAAAAGTCTCCTAAGATCATCGAGTTCAACTACTCCCCCAGCACTGCCAAGCCCACCACTGAACTGTCCCCAAGTGCCACATCTACACGTCTTTTCAGTCCTTCCAGGGACAGTGACTCTACCACTGCCCTGGGCATGCTGTTCCAGGGCTTGACAACCTTCTCAGTGAAGAAATTTTTCCTAATATCCAGCCTAAACCTCCCCTGGCACAACTTTAGGCCATTTCCTCTTGTCCTATCAACTTGTTACCTGGGAGAAGAGACTGACGTCCACCTGGCTCCAACCTCCCTTCAGGGAATTGCAGAGACTGTAAGTTCCTTTAGCAACTCCTCATCAGACTCGTGCTCCAGACCCTTCCCCAGCTCCATTGCCCTTCTCTGGACAGGTTCCAGCACCTCAATAGGTCTTGTAGTGGGCGCCCAAAACTGAACCCAGGATTCAAGGTGCCTCACCAGTGCTGTAGAGCACAGCAGGCTTGTCCTGCTCACAGCCAGCTGCCAGCCCTTGCTGTACAACTTTATGGCACTTGGCTCTGTCACCAGCCTTAAAACAAAACAGACCTTGGCACGAGGCAGCCCTGCTGTCAGCCTGCGGCACAGCCATTGCTCAAAAACAAATTAAACAGCAGGAAAAATATGTGAGGATGGACGGAGGAGGGATGAATAAAACACACTGGATATGCAAATGAAACAGCAGCTTTATATCCAGACCATTAAATGCTGTTACTTACCTGCAACCCACCAGCCACCAGGGCGTTACCAGAGATGCTGAGCCCAGGAAGGGCCAAGGCTCTGACATGTAAGGACTCACCTGCAGTGTGGGTGACGATTTCCTCATGTCCCCCCAGCTGAGCACCCACACTTGGTCATGGGACTTGTCGTAATGTAATTTGGTTGGTAATGGGTCCACATCCAAGGACTTAAAAAAACCCAGAGAGAGTTATTTACACAGTGACCCAAATGCACAGGACAAATATGACATCAGTTCACTGCAGGCATTCCCATGCACCACTGTTACGTTCCCTGTGCAGCTTTGCCTTCAAATCAAGTACGGGATCAGCAGCAGTAGAAAGATTTGGCTGTTTGGTGCCATTTTCTGGTTACACATCACTCCATCTTATGCTGTTACATACAGCCAGTAGATCAAGGGCCAATTTCTGCCTGAATTGTATCCACACCAGCTCATTCTTCCCAACCTCCTTACAACCCAGGTCAGGCAGCTAAGCCAGGAATTCATCCCGGTGTTATTTTCCCAGACTCACTGTAAGCTTGGCTGCAGATGCAGCCCTGAGACTGTGATCTCCAATCCATAGAGGAGTTCTTTCCTGCCAGCAAGGTTACAGAACACTGAACCCTGTGTGATCCCACCAGCAAAAGCAACACAGGCCCAGCTTTTCAGCAATCGGCAGATCTTTGCCCAGCGGATCCACTGGGCAAAGACCTGATTTTCTTTTCCTATATCAAGTCTTTTGCCATCAGTGAATAACGTGTTCACTTGTAAGTACCTGTATGGCTTTCTGAGTCTGGATATCAATTATCATTACTCTGTTCTGCTTTGGCTGTGTCACATAAATGTACTTGTCTCTGACATTGACTGCTGAAGCCCAGAGGCAGGACTGAGTGTCTTCACCTTCCACTCTAGGACAGATCTCCTCCTGAGGGGTTAAGAAAAGAAAAGGTTTAATTTCTACAAGTTCAGGGCCTGGAGCAGCAAGAAGCTTAGTCTTTAGAACTGCAGGGAAAAAATCCCCGGGGATTCCATTAGGATGATATTTCTCCCCTTTCTTTCCTGGAAAACATGAAATAATTAATTTATCAGGTACCACACTTCAGCCTGGCTCTATGCAGTGACATTAAACAGCTGGACCTCCTGCAAACTTACATTGAATTTAAATAACCACAGAGCCTATGGATCGATCTTTTGAAGCATACTGTGGTTCATCAAGACTTGCAGTGCTGTCAGCATTTATTAGCAACAGAAATATCACTCTGTGCTTTGAAAAAACAGTGATTTACATTAATTGAATCGCTTCTTTATGTTTTTCATAAAGCCTTCATTTTCTGTGCAGGAGGGCATTCTCCAAAACCCTTGTGCTCACGGAAACAGCAGCAAAACAAGCAGGATCCTACAGCTACAGAAACTTCCCCTGTTCAACAGGAACCAAGTCCTGCTGCTTTGGGCCAAATTCTGTTCACAGCTGCCTGATGCCATATTTTGTCTCTGATTCTCCACTCACTGAGTCCTGTGCAGTGCTGGTACAGCTACCCTGACTTTGGAAAGTCACTTGTGATCTTACCAAGAACTCTCTTCATGTTGGCTACTCCTCATCGCTCTTCCTTCTGTCGAGATACTTTGTTTGAAAGAGCATTTGTGTGTGACCAGGCTGTGGGGAGGAAATGTGGTAAAACCAGAACGTCAATCCTCCTTAGACCAAGGGAAGGGCCCTATGAGATCTGTAGGAATCCCTCAGAGGTGTCTCTGAAGAGGAGCCAAGTGATGCTAAAAATCCCTTTTATGCCCACCACTGAGCTGACATTATTTCCTGAAGTGCTCTCTCTCTTTTACTCTTTTCCATCTGTTTCTCCAGGACCACCTCTTCAATATTTACCATCTCTGCAATATTTTGGAAAAGAAACACAGGATTTCTGTCTTTGTAAACAATAGGTCAGGTGTGGCTTAATAATAAGTCCATGCTAAGGACCAGCCTCGGGGTAAGCATCAGTCTGGATTTCTTCTAACGTATATTAAAATCTAGTGGGAAAAAAAAATCTGTATTAACCACAAATTTATTGAGATTTAGAAAATACTTAATGCAGACTCGTAAGACGACCTTGACCCACAGCAGCAGAGCTTGGAGCAGCAGGGCTCACGACAGTGATTCTCCTATTTGATTCCTCTCAAAACTGAAATCAAGGCTGAGCCCTTTTCTTCAGAAGGGAGCCACATTCTCAGCTTCCCATTTTAAAAATCAGAAACTAAGTAAAAGAGTGACTAAAAAAGCATTTCTGGATGTATTTCAGCACCTGTGTTTTATTGGAACTGACAGTTTCATGAGGATATACCTGATGGATGTTACTGTGCAGGAGTACATGACACAGGTCAGTGAGAACACTGACCCCACGGAGCCTCCGGGCACGTGTTGTCCCTCTGGCCACTCTGAGCTCCACTGCCTACGAGCCAGTGCTTGACATCCACTGACACCTGAACAAATTTGTGACTTCCTAAAGCAAGGGTTAGGTAAACTCAGTGCTGATGGAAAAGTGCCAACAGCAAATACAGACAGCAAAAGTCTCTCTTTCAGTGGCAGAAGACGCAGAGGATCTGCTTGGCACAAACATCTTCTGGGTGGTCTTACTTGCCTCCCTGCTGTCGTTTAACTTGGCAAACTACTTCCAAGGAGAGAAAGGAGCCCAGAGTAGCTCACTTCTTTGCCTATGGAGCCATTACTAAAAGGAGCACCGGTGAATGATGTGTGCATCTCTCTGCTATTGAAGTTTGTACCTCCGCTAAAGCCCAGTTACACATCTGGGGCACGGATAAGTAAGCAGATCAAACAGGACAAATGAAAGTCTTTGCTTGTGTGATAACTAGCCAAATTCTCTGCAGCATGTCAGTAAATCCTCCATGTCAGCCTTAGAACTTCCGTGGATACCCTGATTTTCAAGAGACGATGCTATACCTCAGGGATGCTGCATGAAGCCCACCAAGCTCCAACATCCCTGTGGCAAACCGGTCCTTTAGCAATAAAAACCTTTGAAGAGATTAAGAGAAAGTTTCCCAGCTGTCAGCTGTAGCTGCTGGGTTTAGGACTTACGTAACTTGTGAAAATCCTCTCTTCGGGCCTGATATGTCTCCGGATTTCACATTCGTTTGGCTGAAGGACTGTGATCCCATCATCAGAAAAGACATAGAACATATTCCCAACACTCAGGCCTTAAAGGGGGATAAAGCAGAAGGAGTAGGATTTTTTTTGGTATGTATCCATAGCTGTTAGGACTTCTTTTAAGAACTCAGCCTCCTCCCCTGACAAACAAAATCTGCCTTACATGAAAGTTGGTCACTTGGATGCAGTTGGTGCATTCACAAAATCAAATTTCATGTCACAACAAGGGCTTCAAGGAGTGAAGAGCTACAGACACATTCAAAAATGCATTGCCTTGGTGGCGGTGGTTGCACCCAAATAACTATGGCTGGGTCTTGTAATTACGTGCCGAAGCAGGATTTGATCTCAAGAAGCCCCTCTATTGCACTGTCACCCCCTCAGATTATGAATCTGTTTTTTTCCTATGATTTCATTAAAAACAGCTTGAAAATAATTGAGGAACTGAAAGAAAAGCTTTAGTTAAAATTAAAGTGAAGGTCGTCCTGTTACAGCCAACTTGACCTCTGGTAACGGTGATGTAAAATGGAAGTGTTTAGCATCTATTCCATGAATGAAAATATATAGATTTCTCCATTTCCTTAAACTATATGAAAGAATTAACTACAGCCACCAAAATAAATACATTTTTGAAATCTTGCAAACTGTAATTCACAAATGTGGAGTAGTTCAGCATCGCATTAGCACTCATTTATCCAACTGGGGCATTCCAGGAGATTTGGAAAACTGGCTGATTGTCATTGCTGTGCCATTAGGAGACTGTATTTTATCATTTCTGTCACGCAGAAATGACAAGATCTTTAAGAAATGTTCAGGATCTTTTAAAATGCTGTAGTTTCAAAGATCCAAGCATCATTCCTTTTTTTCACACCACCACCAGTAAGTGTTTGCAATGACCACTGTCACCCCCAGTAGTGCTGATAGTGTACTTTATCTGCCAACAATATGGTGATGTGATAATTTGTATCTTATAATTAATTCCATTTTTCCCATGGAGAATTAAAGTCCTCATTCTGTGGCTCTGAACAGTGTTCAGTGTTAAAAATTCCCTTGGCCGGTCCTGTGGTGGCAGCTCTAAATATTGCTCACAGAGATAGAGTTTCTCACATTTAACTGTTTGCAGGATTGAGAACTAAACCATCACAGGAAAATCAACAGTAAAAACAAGGATAATTTGGATAAATGCATTTTAAAAAAAATTTTGTAAAATCCATTGCATTTAGTAAGGCTAGGAGGGTTTTTGGGTGCTAAACCTCCTTCTTTTGATGCCAAATATGCAGCTTCAGAGTACAATGTGTCAGCAGGTGGTGTTTGCTGCACTGACAAGGTTCAACAGAGTCTCTCTAAACCATAGCATGGAAATCCCCCAGTTAGGGCATTGGGTGGGTACAGAGCTGTGATCCTCAAATGTGATGCCACAGCGCAGGATCATGCATCTAGGAGAACAGCTAACACAACTCTGTCAAGAATTAAGTTATTTCATGGACTAAAGGTTATTTTTTTTTTCCCAAATATATTGGTAAAACATTTCATTCAGGCACTTTGGACCAAAACCTGTGCTCCCAGCATCCACACAACTCCCACCTGCTTTAGTGAGATTTGAGTGAACACAGCAGAGGGCAGAATTTGACCCTGGCCTGGAATGAGTGCGCATATTCCACGAGTAAAGGATTTTAATCCTACGAAGTGAAAACAGGCAGGCAATCAATTATGACTACTGTGAAGATGCTTATTATTATTTTCATGCATGAGAGTAACATGATTTTGTCTGATAATCCTATTACAATGAGGGTGTATTTAAGAAGACCTTAATTATCCACAGAAATACTTTGTAAAAATTTTACCCCAGCAGGTTTAGAGTCAGTGACTTGGCAAGTCCCATCACTTATTTTAAGTGAGTCTACGAAATGAGTCTAAGCTTTTCTGCAGACTGATTAAAATATGCTACAAATTACTGAGAGCATTCAGGTACTCTCTTTTTAAAAAAGTCTGTCAACTTAAATTAAACCCCCTTTTTTTCCACAGAGATTGATCTTCACACTGATATTTAGACCAAGCAGGTTTTTTACTAGACAAACCAGGTGTTTTATTGTGACTTATGAAGCATTTGCCAAATCTTGATTGGGGTACATTCTAAACAATCTCATGGACATCATTAAAACAGACTCAGTTTTTTATTATACTGCTGCAACTCCTTGATGCAGGGAATTGGGAAGTATTTCAGTACAGAGGTGGGCAATGGGGTATTTTGTGTTATTTATAGTAGTGAGGCAGGTACTAAAATGGGAACTGGGGCAGTAACGAGGAGGATGAGGAGGTTTGTTTTTTGTTTGTTTTTTTAAATTGAGTGCATTTCAGGTTGGATGACACAACTAGTTCAAAAACTGAAGGCATTATGAAAGGCAACATACCTCACCTGTACAGCAAAAAAACTCTAATATTAAAAAGCCCATTAAGAATGGGGAGGGTTTCCTAAACATAGCAGTTATAATTTGATCCATTCCAGATGAAGCTGAGTCTAATAAAGAAAACTTCAGGAGGACACCTGATGTCAACAAGAGCTTATATGAGAAATACAGTGTCTCCATCAGTGTACATTTGTACAACTCTCCTTTGAGATCAAAAGGCAAATTTTTCACCATGGAATACTGTCCTCAATAATTGAATAATTTTGAATAATTTTCCTCAACTTAATCTAAATACTTGGAAGTATTTTAGGACTTAAATTTGGTAATGAAAAGGTCAGCTTTTTAAGTGCACACATTCACATAACTGCTGAATGCCTGCTGGCATGAAATGCTCCTTTTCTCCAGGTATTAAGCAAGCAATGCTCACTGCAGAAATGAACAGTGGCATGAAAACAAATCTCTAGTTTACATTTGGAATACTCATGGTTTTCTCTGGACAAAATTCATAACTATTTTGTACATTGAGAAAATACTGCATGTGTTTCCAGCCCCAGGTTTAACTGGCTGGTTGCCCTACATGCACTCATTTCTAGAGGCTTTGCTTGTGAATGGTCTGAACGGTTTTGAAAACAGACTGACTTTTAAAATGACCAACTACTTGTATTAAAAGTTTGACTTGCAGCAGAAGTTTGTTCTACATCATATTTTGTTTAGGCATTTTTCCAAGGTTTTAGTTACTCCAGATATTGTGGGAATGAGATCGTGGTCATTTTAAAGGAGCTCAAATCTACCAATTCATTTGTCAATATTGCTACTTGCCCATAGTAAGGAGTTGAAAGAATATGTTAAAATGTGAATGTGTTAATGTTAATATGTAAAACCAAAAATACCATTCCTGTCTTCCAGCTTTCTCTGTGCCAAGATTTCACATGCTGAACTATGTTCTAGAATGAATGTGTCCATCAAATACTACAGAACAACAGGCAGGGGAATAAACCTGCTCTACAGATACTAAATTGTTTAGACACATCAATAAAAAATCTGTTTTTACTGTGCATGTTTTGCCTCCACATTGCTCATACTTTTATTTAAAATGTGCAAGGTTGATAAGCATTAAGTCCATTTGTTTACCAAAATTATGATAAGACTTTCTGCAACCAACTTCTCAGCTGTTCTTTAAATATTACTGTACTTCTACATATGGCAGGATTATCCAACTGCTTTCTTTAAAAAGGAGCATAAGAGACACTGTATATAAACAGCCGTGGAGCATCGTGCAAATGATGCTGGACTGATGAGATGCATTAGTGATTTCACTTCCAAGCAGAAGGGAAATAGCAATTCTTACTGCCCATAATGCCATTTACAGGAACATCAGCAGTGAAGAGCCTCCTCACAGCCCAGCACCAGGCCCTTGCAGGTGGGGTATTTGGGAAGAAGTGCTGGGGAACTGTTCTAGGTGACTGTGCCACTTCTCCGACCTCCAGCAAGCTGTGTTTGGCTTGGGTTGGAAGGGACCTTAGAAATACCCTACAGTGTATTTGCTGCAGGTGTCTGTGGCCAACAGCACCAGATGTTTGCACAGCTGGCCCAGGCTGCTCTGGTCACCAAGCCCTGGCACCTTCCTTCTGCCCCTGAAATCCTTTGTGCCAAGCCCAAGCCACCAGAAAGCTTCATGCCAAGGGCTGGAAACCAACTGCTGTTTTGGGTCCATGGAGCTCTGCTCACAAAGGGGCCTTTGCACCCTCCAAAAGCAGAGTGAGCCTCACGCCCTTCTCGAAGGAGCAGTGTGAGGGGTTCAGGTGTTTGCATGGGCAGGGGGATGTGTCTGAGAGCAGTTTGTCACTGCACAGAGACCTTTCCCACACAGCTGCAAGGACACCAAGGTCCCAGCTGCCTCATACGCAGCTGGCAGATGTAAGAACTTGTTTACACCTGGCTTTCAACCCCAGACCCTTCGTGCAGTGAGTGGATGTCCTGCTCACAGCCCTCCAGGAGCCCAGTGTCACAGGGTTCCGTCCGCACCTACAGAGGCAGATGGACAGCCTGTGAGAGCCCCTTGGGCCATTGCACGATGCTTCTTCTGGGTGTTTTGGAAATTATGACAGCACAAGCACGCACAAAATCAGGTGATTTTTCATTCAAGTGCTTCCATAATATCTTTGAGTCAATTAGCTGCTCAGGATTTTTTTTTTCTAATTTGGCTTCCAAGATACACAGATGTTGACCTTGTGGTGGGAACACTATAAATTTGATCAAACTAGAGATCTTAACTGCCAATTAAAAGAAGGAGAAATGGGGCAACTTTTACCCTGCATTGATTTAAAGGATAGAGGGAAGAAAACCTGTTGTGGTTTGGATTTTTGTTTTGCCTAACAGTCAAGAACACAATTTCTGTTGCTCACCTAGAAAACATCAATACATGTTACTGAAAAGGAAGAGCCTGAATTGCTTGCTTAAAAATGCAGTATATTGAATTTATGCCTTACTTGTTCAATTATGGTAATTTGGGAGCACTTCTCACACTTGTGTGATTGTTAATGCAGCCTGAGAATCTCAGGCTACTCACATTTCTGGCAGTATATATAAAATTCACATTTTTATATATTTTATGGTCATCTATTATTTCATAGTGGGAAAATGCAAGAAGTTATAGGTACATCTCTTACTTGAATAATTTAGTTTTTAAATGTCTGGTCTGTACTTAATCTGGTAACTGTGGAAGTTGATAGGGTTAGTGGGAAGTCAGTGGAGAATGGCCCATCATGGAATTATTAAAGCAGACAAGCACATTATCACTATGACAAAAGAACTTTACTGCAGTACCTTCCTCTCGCCACAGTATGTTTGCAACTGCAGCATCAGAATATTGGGAAAGCCAGAAAATAATCAGGAAAAGAAAAAAGACAAAACAATGTCAAAATTTTCATTGTAGCAAGTAACTGAATAAATACTCACATTTACATGAACGGTTTAATTGGTAAAAACTTTGTAACATTCATTGAAATAAAATACCAGGAAAGACAGAGAGTTCTAAACACATTTGCTCCTTCTAGAGACAATTGAGAAATTCTGACATGGGAAAAACCCTTCCTGAAATGAAGGCAGCTGTGCAAAAGATCAATGACCTACTAAAGAGAAGCTGTTACCTTCAAATGCAGCTGGAGTTATGGCACAGCCTGTGATTTTCTGTGCAGGTTCAATAAGGAAACACGACATGGAATTATAAAATCATTAAGGTTGGGAAAAACCTCTAAGATCATTGAGTACAACCATTAACCCAGCACTGCCAGGTCCACCAGCATCTTTCAGAAGAAGCCTGGGACTGGCAGCTGCAGCAGCTACACCTGTGGCTGCGTTTTTCCTTGGAACTTCATGCAACTGCATTCTCTTTCAGGATTCACATAAGCTTTGAAAGTGCACCTGCATTTGAATTTCTCTTCCAGATAGATCCAATTATTTCTCAACATACTGTAATTTCCCTTGCTCAAGTATTCAAGGGAAAACGACCAATATTAACAAGAGTACATAAATCTAGTTAATGAGGAATAGAATATATTTTCCGAAGATTCTCCTCGAAAGCCCATATTTATGGGTAACTTTGTTTCCAATTCTTGCTCTATATTAGCAGCCAGGAAAGCAGCAAAAATCCCATTTGCACCTAGACTTTTAGTGTCACCATAAACCCAGGCAATCTCCCAAGCAGTTAAGATGGCAGAGCTAGGAGGGATCAGGCCTCTGGGAGCTTTTCTACTGGGACAACTGATCACCTCCTTCAGCGACTTTGTTTTGAGCTCAGTGTGGTCAAGATAACACTGCTGCTTTCCTATGGGAAGAATGGCTGGGACAATATTTGTCTTCGAGGTAGAAGTTAATTTCTGAGGGAAACCTATTTTGCCAGTCAGTGATGTAAAAAAAGGTAAAATAAATAATTTAATCACAACATTTTTCAGACATCTAAATATTCGAGAACTTCGACTGGTAACTGGCTTCAAAAGAAGTCTTGTACAGAAATCAATGAGATTTATAGAATTTGACAAAATATTACATTTTGGATTCTCTGATATCTGAAACTATTGCCAATTTGTTTCTCTAATAAAGCCGTTACCCACCACACACCCAGTACACTTCTGGAACATGAAAAGCACCATCTTTCTGGAAACAAGATTTTACCTTCTCTCCATGATTCCTACCCAAAAAAGTATCCAATCCTCTCATCAAAGTGCAGTCAGAACTGTCACTACCATATGTACGAATCAAACATACTGCATGCAATGGCTTGAACTATTAAATTACATGTATGCCATCACATTCAAATACTATTTAAAGAAACAAATATATGGAAAATTGAGCTTACGGGTCTTTCTTGCTGAATCTTCGATGAAAAGGGAAGATATGTCCTCGTCCACTCCCACCTCATTTTTAGCGATGCAGGTGTAGGCACCAGTGTCTTCATACCGAACGCTACTGATATGGAGTTCACTTCCATTTGCTGTAAGAGACACACTCATAAACAGTGCTCCTCACTGCTGCTAATTGCTTTCCCTGCCTTAATTGTCTTCCACTGCCGCAGCCGCCCAGGAATGGCTCAGCAGGGTGGTTCCACCCCACCATGTTTCCCCCTATTTAATGGGAGGTTTTTGGAGATTGTCATGGAAGCTGATGTCTTGCTCCTTTCCATCAACACATACACACTCCACGCCAGAAAAGAACAAATGAAGAACAATCCCAAGTCAAACAATAAATTATATTTCATTTGCTTCTTCTTCTCATTATAAAAATGCTTTGGCTTTAGTGAAGAAAAATTAATTTCAATTTTGCAAGCTGTTTTTCATCAGATCACGAAAAACTTTGGTTTAAAGGGGTCTCTCTACAGTTCCTCCTACCATTTTGTTTTCTGCAGTGGGACCACTGCCTAAAACCTTTGGAACATGTTGAGATATTGTATGCAACATGCAGGGATAGCAGTGCTGCCAACACAGGCTGAGGGCTGCAATCCACCAAAACCAGACTGGGGCGTGTGTTGAGGAAGGGTTTAATATTTTTACACAGAAAATTGCAAATAAATGTTTTTGCCTTTTGCTGTGCCTCTTGCACCCTCATTTGAACAGGGACTGAGAGGAGCTAAGAGCCTGATTCCTTCAGCAGAGCTGAGTGGGAGACTGATTCTCAGCTGACTTGCATCCAGTGTGGGCTTAGAGCTGAACAAATAATTTAATGAATTTCTCTTCAAATAATTTAATGCATTTTTTTTCTGCTGTGCTGTACACAAGAAGCGAGGCAGTGGAGAAGCAGGCAGGCTGTCTTTGAACAGAACACCATTACCACTTACATCAATCAATAGTGTATTTCCCGGGAAATTCACAGGAGAAAGAGATAAAAAGAAAGAACAGGGGGTTTGTAACACGATTCCCAACAACTGCGGCTTAGCAAAGTACAAGAACTTCTGGTTTAAAGTGCAAAATAATCCTCCTTAATCCCCCATCTAGAATACTTTAATTAATCAAAATTCTGTTCTTACCGAGGAGTGATAGCTGTTTGGATAGTTTTGGCATGATATCAATGCCGTTCTTTAGCCAGGTAATTCGGGGATTAGGGATGCCTTCAGCGTGACATTTGAGGCTGGCTGACACGCCCGGCTCCTGTGCCTGCGTTTCGGGGTAGACGCGGATCACCGGCGGCACTGCAGGAAACAAGGAATTGGGGACTTGGAACCCCCGCACCCAGGCTTGAGAGCCACTGCCATCCCACGGCCCCTCGAAGGGCTCTGAGGTGAGAACCAGGGACATGAGCTTGGTCTGGCTGTCACTGCAAGATAAGCGAATGACTTCTCTACACCTTAACTTTGGGGGCAGAAAATAGAAAATAAGAGTTTTCCGAGCACTACGCTTCCCAGAGAAGCTGAGGATGCCCCATCCCTGGAAGTGTTCAAGGCCAGGCTGGACAGGGCTTGGATCAACCTGGGATAGTGGAAGGTGTCCCTGCCCATGGCAGGGATTAGAATGAGGTGGCATCTAAGGTCCCCTCCAACACAAACAATTCTGTGATCCTATGATTCTATAACAGAAAAGAGTAAACTAATATACCAATGCCAGGGAGCAACTTTGAGATCCAATTTTGTATTTAGACTGTTCTTGCTTTCATTGAGTCACTAATTGAACTTAATAGTTGGATTAAAACCTGAGGTGGGTGGTGGGTACTCACTTATTTAAAAACTAAAGTATAAACTTCAAATCTTCACTGAATCTAGTAAGGAAGGAATTTTGAGTTCTTGCCTGCAAGAAGTAGCTTAATTTTCAGTATTTAACTGAATATCCATCAGGAAGTAGCCTGTGTATTCACTACCTGTTTTTCTGAACAAATAAAGTGTTTATCAATTACTTCTTTTCACTGAGAGGTTTTCAAAACGTGACTTACCTCGTTTCACGAAGGCCCTTCTGAACTATTTAATATACTCAATTGGCAGAACTACTAATTATATTACAATTTCAGAGATGTTCATTGATTTTCAATCATGTTGCCTTCACTGCTCAAACCAACAAGGCTTAATACCACCCATTAACTATTTCTTAACAATTTACTCACATACTTTAAAAAGAATTCACAATATTGCAACATCCATGAAAGATACCAGTGAGACTCTTTTACCTCGAGGGAAAAATAAAGGGAGATGTGAGGATGTCTCATACCATGGCTGATGGTATTTGTTTCACAATACTTTCCCACCAGATTAGGAAATTTTGGGACTCATGATCTAGCTGCCGAAAGCTGTATAGTTTTGTAAAACAATGGCCAAAGTCCAATGTTGATATGACATGCCGGGCGCCCAACTTCTTCCCCAAGGAAAATGAACAACTGCTACTGGCACTGGTGACAGACAGAGGAAAATCTGTGTGTTGTGTTTGGGTCTTTTTTTTTTTTAAGAAAGCCTGAATGAGTTAACAATAAACTTCTGGAAATCACTGGCTTAAGGTATCTAACTCACTGCTCTGCTTTTATGTTTTTTTATGTACTCATCATTAGGCTCCATGATTATCAGAATCAAATTGTCTTAACAGTTGCTTTAGAATAAAATGAAATCTGGATTTGCAGCTTGCTATGTGTCTGTATATCCGTAAGGGGATAGTTTAAATAAATACATTCACTATCATACACGTCCCATCTTTCTATTTCTATTTTTTTATGGGTCTTACCAGGGAGAGATGTATTTCACTTCTGTCTTCTGCACCAACTGCCAAGTGTTAACCAGAGCTGAGTCATCAGCTTGGAAGGAAATCAGCCACGACAGAAAGCCCTCAAGTCTACTTGGGTTTTATAGCTTTAAAATCGAGAGATTGTTGAAGTGTAATCTGAGAGGAAATGCCTACAGCCAAATACAGAGGGAAAAAAAGAAAAGGGACTTCTAGCAAAGGAATGGCTTTGAACTTCACTTCTGCACTGGACCTGGGGGCTTAGGTCCGTGTCTCTTATTTCCTTTACTTGAGACAAAAAGAAAATCTGCTGCAAGGTGCAGGGCAGTAAGGAAAACACCATCCAAGAACTTTTTAATCGGGGGTTACCAAAAAGACAAGGTTTGTTTCATTAAATTGAGTTTTCAATTTTTAAGTAAAAGCATTTACCAGCATTTTATCTTCTCTTGCCCCATCACTCTTGGCTTTGCAGCTCCTCCTGACTTCAGGAGGTGCCAGATCAAGGGGAAGGCAAGCAGGGGAAGAGATGCCGGTGGCTGTTGGAGCCATCCCTGTTTTATTTAGGAGTCAATGCCCCAGCAATTCAGCAGAATAAGACTGAGAGTCAGGAGCTCCTCATTTCATCAGTATCTTAGAAAATTAACTTAAATTTCTCTGAGTCAGTGTCTCCAGGCATAACAGGATAAAGGTAGTAATTTTTGTCTACTTTGACAGAATTTTATGAAGGTCCTGAACTCAATGGTTGTCTTACCTATGATTTGCTTGCTACTGGTAGCATTTTTTGAATGAAATGATTTAGTGAGGTTCATTGAAAGCTTACGTGATTTATTCAGACTCACAGCTGAAAGACAGTGTGTCTCCTACAAATGCAGAGGAAAAGGATTTACAATATTCAAGGAGGTCTGATGGCCAAATCCTGATGAAATAACTGACTTGGCTGATATCCCACATGACCAAAGCCACCAGAGCAATTTTACTCCAAGCCAAGTGTCTTCCCACCTGCCAGCTCTCAGAGACAGAGTCCATCCCAGTCATCACTTATTTAATGCTCTCAAAACCAGTGTGGGTTGATATTTTCTTATTATTGTTTGCTTCAGGCTTTTCTGTTCATCTGGGTACTCATGTCAGCACTCCTCAGGATGGCCACAGCCATCAGCTCCTCAGAATCAGGGCACCCCTTCCCCAAACAGACTGTGCTTTCATCTCTCTAGTTTTTCCCTCACACCTTGATCATCTGCACATGACCAATCTACCTACTTTACCTGCAGGGCTGAAAACACAATAGATTTATACTGCCAAAGGTAGCTCACAGGTCCTAGACACTGAATCAATGCTCTGCATGAAAATTAACTCAGAATTATAGCAAGGAGTCTTTTCAAGAGTGATTAATAAGGAAACTGTTTGTTTTCACCTACAAAAAGGATGTGTTGCACCTCCATTCCTGCTCTCTTATCATTTTCCTTCTCCTTCTATTTTTAAACTTTTTATTTCTTCTCCCTTGTCTTACGTAATTCACTGCACAGGTAAATTATTGCATGCAAATGCCTTGTGATAACAGCAAACTGCAGAATATATTTTTATTGTCCTTGCTACAAATTAATACATTCCAGGTAAGCACATTTTACTTTAAACTTGCAAAGATTTCAGCTCCAGACTTTGGGATATATGGATTACCTTTTGCTTTTTCCCTTGGTGAATATATATCATTGCTAACCATTACTGTGCCTGCAGCCAAGGGCAATATAAAAATGCCATTATCTTAAGCAAAGTAGGAAAAAAGAGGCATTGAAACAAGCATGAGATGGGGTAGATTGCCTACTACTGCATACTGAGCAGCACCTCACTTGTGAGCAGACCAATTCATTATAATAAAACAGCTCAGGTGATAAAGCACACGATGAGCACAGATGGTGGCACCAAGGCCCAAAGACATACATTGCTACTGTAGGAGCTATATACGCCAGGGTGTAGCAATAATTAACAGATTAATCATTTACTTGAGATGTTTTACTCTTTCCATTTATGATTTGAAAGGAGTATGCAGCATTTTATGTGTTCTCCTGAAAAGCCACGCTAACAAAACATCCGAGTTCGTAACATCTCTCTGCTACTGGAAAATTTGTCCTATTGGACCCTTATAATTGGGCTGAGGATCAAATGGCTTTTTTAAAACTGTTTTCAAGGAATACAATATTCTGATTTATGCTGATGTTTTCCTGAGTGCAAGGACCAAGGAAAATGATGCCCTACACTCAGCAGTCTCTTGATTTGCAAACTATCAATTTTCATAGTTGATTACTATTTTATGAGATTCTTTATCCTCAGCAACTCTTTTTTCCTCTTGAAATTGATAAATTGCTTCCTCCCTACAGTTAGTATATGCTGTACACATTTCCCAAGCAATATCCAAATGTAGGAGAGAACATAATTTTCCTACTGTTCTTGGCTTCTCCTGATCAAAGATACCAGAACACAAGATGAATTTTTCATTCTTAAACTGTTTAAATGCTACCTTTCAGCACTTTCTTTTCTTCCAGAGAAGATCTTAAGGGCAAGCTGTATAAATACACTGACTTAAATTTTACCAGTAACTGAATCCTAAGATTGATGAGCTCAACCCAAACTTCCCACATCAAGCAGGCTGCATTTCACACGTGCTTCATGCTTCTTGCCTGGATGTGAGACAGCAGTTTGGGGCATTCACCTGGTGATTTTCACATTTTCTGCCTAAGAGGATTCTCATCTCTGCTTGTCAAAATGAGCATCTGGATCTACCTGTGTTATTTGGGATTTCCTGAACCAGCTAATACAAAGGGAAACACTACAGAGCCTTCAGCAGTTGAGCGGTAGTAGAGCTCCAAGTTCCAGAAACTTTTAATGTCAAAATTGGGCTGCAAACTTTCTATTTAAGCTTATATTTCCTTATTTTCTATATTACCTAATCAAAGTGAGACAGTAGTGTCATGTTCTAAAAAGAGGCAAAGAAAAAAGTTAAAGAGCATATAAAATGTTGGATAAAAGCATAGGAAGAGAGAACATGTAACTGGGATCAGATCCTTTTGTGTGCTGGACTGATGTGCCTCAGTGGGAACAGTAAGACAGGGCCCAGGTGGTACAAAAAGGATACAAGGATGCTGGAAAAGTTACTGCAGCTTTGAAAACAAAGAATTAACAGAAAAATAGTCTAAAAGTTAGAACCTGCCTGTACAGACACAGTGAGCTTGGGAAGGGCTGGGGATAAACCCTTTTACTTCCACTTGGCTCTTCTTTCTCTATTCTTTCCCAACAGACAAACTTGGGAGGTGTCAAAAGAAAAATTCTGATAATTTTCATAAAACAAAAAGCCCCTGTTTTTGATGTTGAAAGTAGAACAGTGCCTCCCTGGAGGAGACAGGCGCGCAGATACACCCGAGTTCTGGCTGACTTGGTTCTGTCACATTCTCTTACTGTTTTAGTCCAACACAGGAAAGCAACAAAAACCCTCCCATGCTGAAGATGGAGTTTTTAGTTTGATACAGACCGACAGAGACAAGCCCCAGTGCTGAACAGAGCCCATCAACTACACTTAGATTCTCAGCATCTTCACTCAATTCTGTTTGGCTCAGTTTCTTCCCTCTACTCCTGTCAAGAGAAATTCCTCAATTTGTCCTCTGAGTTACTAAAAACTGAGGTTTCCCAGTGAAGGGCTCTGCCTTGGGAAGCCTCCAATGCCTTTGAAGGCAAACAATGTTGTCCTGCCATCGGGGCTGTCACCCCCACATCAGCTGCTGGAGGGAACTGTGACACAGGCAGAAAAGGAGGGAATTCAGTGATGTGGGCAGCCATCCAGCCATGTTAAGAGCAGCAAAAACCCAGCTTTGCAAAGCTTAATGGCTCACATGGGAATATCAGATGCTGTAAGACAAAGATTTTTAGACCCTGCAACATTTTCTAGCAAGCCTGAGTTGATACCAGAATGCAAGGCATTTTATTCTGAATTTAGTGACTAGATAGCAGCATTAAAAAGCCAACAAAGATAGTGCTTTTTGTATAACAGTGTTATTCTTTTAGTAAGAAAACCCCCATGCAGCTATGGTATGAAACTTGCACTTAAAAAGAAAATGTGATCTTTCAACAAGAAGTTAAATCTAAGCGGCAGGCATGAGTATGGAACGGATCACCCCCTCCCCACACTCCATCCAGCTTTCCTCTCATTCTGGCTTAAGTTTCAAAGCCTTTGGGCCTTCTATTCTCAGTGATGATAAAGTCTACATTGTTGTCTGCCAACTAAACTCCATTCAGGCCTCATAATACATCACATAATAGACACGGGATTAAGTTGTTAGCTGGCTTTTCTTTCAACTGCCATTCATCAAACAAATAGCACTTTGAGGAAGGAAACCTATTTTCCCAGCTGCAGCATGCATGACTTAGTTATCCACATTGCTGAGATTTACAGTTTACTCTCTCAAAAGATGACAAATTATTATGTAGAGACATTAAGTCAGCTTTCATTCAGATCAGCCAGATACCTTGTGCTCTCCTCCAGGTACTCGCTGCGGTGGGGGGGAGCACTTACACATGTCCAGCAGACCTGAGCTGCAGTCAAAACAAAACCTCATGTCCATCATGGCTCTTCTTAAAATGCATAAAAATCCCTCTTTATGATTTCTCCTCTCACTATTAACCTGGATGTAACCACTCACCCTTAAGAGCTGAAAGCTCTCCTCTGTGCAGGTCTGCACACACCTAGAGAAAGGACTAAACATTAATTTTCCTTGTAATAGATATACCCCCTAATAATGTTACTGAATTTTCCTTAAAAACAAATACTTTTGTACCAGAGCACATCAGAATGTACCCACAGCTAGCAATGGGTGACCCTGTCTGACCCTGTCCCCTGTTCCGGAGGCACTGCTGGGAATATCAGCACATGTGTAAAAATGGGTGCAAAGTTGGAAAACGCTGGTTGCTGCTGGGGAGGTGGATACTCCGTGGGCTGGTCCCTTGATGAAATGTTGGTTTAATCTAATGTAATTTTAAACTAAATCTGACTGAGTGAGTTTGAGGTCAGGAGAAAGATAGTGAGCGCTTGAATATAAGTTCCAGCAGGCACAAACGTGGTCCAGGAGATGGAGGTGAACGAGAATGCTGGAATACGGCCCGCGCGATTCTCTCACCCGTAAAATGATTTGCCCTCATTTTGCAACCCAGTGAGCCAGTGTAAATAGCCCTCAGCAAACCAAGCTCGGTACCACCAGGTAATAATCTGGATATATAGCTGGGAGTTAGATAGCTAGTTTTTGAAACCCTGCTGTATTTATTTAAATATCCTGGTCTATTTCATGCAACAGAAATGATTTTCTGGAAGAAGAAATTATTGAGGCAACACTTCTGTTGACAAAAGTAGTAATTACTTTCAGAGACGCTTGGAAACGCTGCTCTTAACTCTATGGAAATGTCACTGACAGCTTGTTTTACAGTGAGAATAACCTCCTGAAGCCCAGGTAATTATACACATCCCCCCTTGATACTTTTATTTCTGACTGCTTGTGTGACAGTGTGAGTGAGTGAACCCCAAGCTGTGTTCGCTCCCATGCACAGATAATTTGGGCCGTGGCTTCACACATCTTGGAGTGAATGAGGTTAACACACAACTTTTCTTAGGGAACGTTTTCATGGAATGTCATATATGCCATTTACTAACCATTCACCTGAAGGATGTGGGTCTGATACAGCTCTTCATAGCCGTAGGCATGACAGGTGTAATTGCCCATGTGAATAGTTGTTACCTTGGTGATGTAGAGGGAATCGTCTTCTCCAAAATCCTGAATGGAACAAAAGACAGGAAAGGTGTCTTATTATTTAGTAATAATATTTTAAACACCACATGAATGGAGACTACCTGTTCAGTGGTTTTGATAGCAATGCAGCCTGGGGACACAGCTTGAATTTGGAGCAGTAGGTTTTAGAGTTCATAAATCAACATGCAGGGAGAAAATGAGCGGCAATTTAAGAGTAAGGCAAAGCGACTCATCTGAGAATACAAACTTTTGTGCTCGTTGCTAACAAGGTGCTCTTTGCACATAAAAAAGATGGCAATTTCCAGCTGTTTAATTTATGGGGGAATTGAATATCTACCTGTTAACCTCAGATGCATAAAAAGCTAACATTTGGGTGGGTTAAGGTTTCTTTTATCTGTGCTGGTTCTTAGAAAATGCACTGCAGCCTTGAGACTTGACGAGAAAGAACTGGAGCTCTTTGTCACTCTTCTCAGACATAGGCAGGAGACAAGGAAGAAGACAAAAAGCCTTTTCTCAAACAAACCTGTTTAGAACTGTAACTGCTTAACAAGTATCTTTCTTCATCCCCTTCATCTTCCTAGATCTACTCTCACATGGTTTCAATTTTTGATTACAGATGGGAAGGATATGAATTAGTAGAGACATTTTGGCACTTGAGTATGTTGTACAAGCACATTGCTTAGGAATTTATTTCAATTCATTATTTATTTATTAATTTCAGTATTTATTTACCAAATTATAGCTCACAGAACCAGAGAACTGATGGTTATATGAAGCAGCTTCTCTTTTTATTCCACTGAAATTCAGACTTTCTGTGGCTTCAGAGTGTTTGTATTTCTAGTAAACCGTGGAGGATACATTTAAAAACAGTTCATGAGCTGAAAGAATGATTTTTCTGTAATCATCCCCATGTGCGAAGCATGCTAAATTGAACTCTTTGCATAATTTCACTACAGTATTAAGGGAAAATTCAACTTTGAGTCAGGGCGGCACAACCCCAGCAAAATGGGGTGAATGTTGGAGAGTGGTTCTGCTTTTGAAAACACAAGGACTTGTTTTCAAAGCTCCAACGTGCAGCTGGAAGCCAGCCTGCAGCTCAGGGAACACAGGGGAAGCCCTTCCAGGAGGTCCTGGCTGCTGCCACCCTCGTGCCTGGGACACACAGCAGTGTGTGTGGTGAGAGGTGACAGCTCATTGCCACCTCTGCCATGGCAGAACCCACCAGGGGGGACAGACGGAGCAGGAACATCTCTGATCTGCTGGCTGGGAGTCAAGAATCTGGGTCCTGATTTCTTTGTGCTGGAAGAAGGGAATCCACACTCAGAGGTTCTGACGCTGCTCCTTCCCTGCTGCACCCACGGCAGCTCCGGCACTGCAAGGAACCATCCACATCCCCCTGCTGCTGCCAACCCTGCCAGGCGCTCCGAGATTACAAGCAGGAGTTGTTTGATCATCGGATGTGCTGATTTCTGAACCCAAACCTTTTGGGGCTCCTTACATCTCACATTTCCTGCCTCTTCAGGGTGCGTGTGCTTTGCAGTTTGAAGCTTTCCTTTCCAGCCACCACACTTTGAACATTTTTTGAAGGAAGCTGCGATTCTGCGGCAGACGTGCAATGCCAGCTGGCACCCTTCAAGAGCAGTACAAAACAGCCCGTCTCTTGCAGTACAGATTGATCTGGCACTACTTCTGTCAGCTCTTGAATCTTCTCCAAAATCTTCTGTCTGGCACTAAGAAGCGTCTTCGTGCCTCACCCCTCAGTGGCAGGTCAGTGCTGGCAGAGGGGAGAGAATTTGGAGAACTTGCCTAGATTTTAGGCATGTTTTACGGCAGATTGAAAGTGAGCACTGAGAAATACGGAGTTTACTGGCAGGACAAAAACCCTTCCCAAAGCATAGACTTTCACCTGAGAGGGCACAGACATATCCACAGTCATAACCTGGCTCTGCTGCCTATGCTGCCCCAATGGGCAAATGTATGAACAATTATAAAGAATCAGAGCAAATCCATAGATGATCTGAAATCCATTATCTATAATCAAAAGCATCTCAGACATTAGTCAGGCATCTACACTATGGGATAAGCCGGTTAAGTTATCCAATACATTATTGCAAATATCTACTCAAAAATCCCCATTTCAAGCATTTGCCTGTTTTCTGGTCAGTAAGATATTTCCTGATGGAAAGCAAAGATGCATGAGTAACTGCTAATAGAAAAGACACCAGCCCATTTCAAATGGTATTTGCATGAGATAGAAAAAATGCCTTCACTGGAGGGGACTTAATAACAGTTTTTGTAAGTTGAAAGAAACTAAAATTGAGTTTAGATCAATAAAAGCAGGATGGCTACTTTAATGGAATGATTTATAAGGAGTTGTGGAAAAACAGAGCAATATAATCTTCTCTATTTAAGTATGTTGTTTCCTTTAAGATATCTCAGAAAAATATTCTGAATGCTTGGTTTGTGCTCTGTAATTGTCTTTTTATGGACGATCTGTTTTTTTCCAATGCATACAAATGTATTAATATATGCAAAGACCCTTGCACAACCAAACAGATGCAATACTGTTGTATCATTCACTTCCTTTCCAAATGTGTTTTACTTGAAAAGAGGGTAAAAGAACTTTATGACTTTTAAAAACTATTTTTTGACTTCTAGTGCTTAAAGAAAATTATCAGAGGTGATTTAGGTTAACACCATATTATCATGTCAGACACAGAATGGAATTATCAACCCTGTATTAGACCCTGCACACACAGTAAATTAATATATAACTACAACATTATTAAGAATTAGAAGTGTTAGGTGTGGGAAGGAAAAAGTGGTTGCGATATTAAATATTTGATACTGAACCTTTTGTTGCTATAAAAAGTAGACTGAATTCCCCAACAAATTAATGACTTTCTGTGTGTTTATTGCAGCTCATGGCTTCTCCTTGTGTTTCCCTGTGGATATAATTAGTACATTAGGATTTCACTGTTACATTTTATATCTATGGATGCATTCTTATGCACAAGCACTTTCTGTGTGTATTTCATAAGGGTATATTTGGAAGTGCTGTAAAAACCCAAGCCCTGGAGCATTAAGAAATGATGAGTCTTTGATTCCTTAATAGCCTCTAACTTTACATCTTGTTCTCATCCCAGCCAGGAGTGCTGTGGTGCGTTAGGAAGCTGTGGGATGTATTTGGGATGTATCACACACCCCTCCCTGCTGCAATGCCTTTGGGAGCTCTGAGGAGCTGCTCAGGGGCTCACAGGACACTGCCCTGGGCTACCAGGGTGTGAGTGAGCCCTGACAGCTGCCGAGCTGCTGCTCTGCTTTGCTGGGATGTGCATGGGGTGGGCAGAGGGAACGGGAAGAATTCACAATGGGAAAAAGCAGAAAAAACATGTTTTGACTTAGTTCAGATGGCTTTTGCTTGTTATGCCTGTTTTCCAAGTCACCATGAGCCTGAAAGCAAGTCAGAGCAGAACACAAACATCTATTAAACTCACGCAACATAATTCTACCCTCCCCAAAACTATCCCAGCTTTAAAACTGAGTATTTCAGGGCTGTTCCGGAGGCTCAGCAAGTGCTGCATACCCCAGGGAGCTCTTACTGCCCTACTCAACCCCAGTAATGCCCCACAGTGAATTGAAAAGACATTTAAATGTATCATCCCATGAAGAAGAATAGGCAGTCAGGAGAAAGGAAAAAAAGGTAAGTTCTGAGACATGATTTTCCCCATTTGTCACTGAAGGTGAATTATCATAAAATCATGGAAAGGTTTGGGTTGGAAGGGACCTGTAAAAGCTCAACCCACCTGCCATGGGCAGGGACACCTTCCACCAGGTCAGGCTGCTCCAAGCCCTGTCCAGCCTGGTCTGGAGCACTCCCAGGGATGGGATATCCCACCAAGTTCTTGTGAAGAGGAAGGAACAGAAGTGATGAAAGTAGAGGAAGTACCCATCTAACCCCACAGAGTCACGAGCCCCCCATCAAAGCAGCCAGACAAGGACAGGGTGTTCATCATCTCTACCTTATGAATTTCATTATAAAATAATTCTTCTAATAAAAAATATTCCAAAAGCTATGCTTCTAATTTCTCATAATTGATAGGTCGACTAGTGACAGCTGATAAATTGACTTCTCCAGCAGTTCATATCACCTTTTCTCTCCCTTTTTCAAATAAAAAGTTCTCTGCCCTTCCTGAGCTTCTTTCACATCTTGCAGTTACCCTTCAACCACCAAAGGACTGATTAAATGACCTCAGAATATATTTTAACTTTTCAAGATTAAAAAATGCACCATCCTGCATTTTACATTGATAACAGCTTAGTAATCTATAAAATACTAAAAAAAAGTTGCTATTCACACAGTTGATTAAAAAAAATAACAAAGCAGATCCTAGAAAATGGATATATACCTTTTTTTTTCTGGTATAGTATTTCCTTTCCATCACTCCTGATTACCCAAGGCATTGGTCTCTCCAAACACAAGATTTTTCATATTTATTTATCCCATTCCCATTCTAATGCATTCCCCGGTCATGCACTCTGCGGCGGTTCGGAGACACTGCGCTCAGAGAAGTGTAAAACATTGCATATTGCTTGTAAATCTTGTTCACATTCCATCTC
Organism: Pardalotus punctatus; assembly: GCA_013400915.1. NCBI lineage: Eukaryota > Metazoa > Chordata > Aves > Passeriformes > Pardalotidae > Pardalotus > Pardalotus punctatus. The sequence continues at coordinate 603,257 of VZTX01006339.1, read as the reverse complement.
AAGTGAATTCCAGCCTGTGATTGTAACACCACAAATCTCCTGCTCCGACACTGAGGCAGGAGCTGGCGGAGAGGAGCCACGTTTACCCTGGATGCTGAGCTGGCTGTGATGCCAGAGGGTGCAGGGCACTGCCACCCACCTTTTGCCTGTTTCAGATGCATTTTCATGAAGCTTTCTAACATGCCTTGGGATTGTTCCAACATTTAAAACCCTTTAAATTTTTCTTTGGTCAAAGTTTCTTGGTTTTCAGGAAGTTTGAAGAGGAATGAGCACAGAGGCTCATTATTTTTTAGGTTAACTTCCAGTTGCTTGAGCAAAAACCCCAAACTTGACTTAAAACTATAAATCAGAAGAAACAGAGAAGTCAATCCCAGTGACAGGAAGCCAGAGATTCCCCACCTGCCCAGCTCTTGGGGAGGGTACTCTGGCATGTGTCACCCCACACTATGGCACTGTGGGGTACACACTCCCTGGCCCAAGCCATTTAAACCCATGCAGTGATTTTAAACCACTCAAGGCAGATATTGAATGCTCCTAATAAATACTGGGGGGAGCCCCAAAGACAGTCGATATCCTCTCACTGTGATGGCTTAAAAGCATTCATAGCAGAAATAACAGCAGAGGGAATAAAGTTCCCTGCATGGTTCTTCTCTTAGGAGATTTGCTTTCCAAATACTTTATTACTCCTATTACTAATAATTCACTTCATTTTTAACTCCTTCCCTTTCAACCCTTCCCCAAGCCCAGCGAAGCTGGAGACCTTCTCCATGTGGTTTCAGTGCCTACTGACAAAACCAGTCCTGGCGAAGGGGCTTGCTGGCATCACCAGTTTTCCACTAGAATCCCAGAATGGTTTGGGTTGGAAACAACCTTAAAGCTCATCTGGTTCCACCCCCCTGCCATGAGGAGGGACACCTTCCACTACAGCAGGTCGCTCCAAGCCACATCCAACCTGGCCCTGAACGCTTCCAGATGAAGGAAAACACCATCCTGATCTCACAACCACCAGCAAAGCAACTGAGATGTATTAACAACTTCACCCTAAAAAGCCTGCCTGATCCTCAGAGTCCTAGAAATCTCTCTCTGATAATGTTTACAGGATTTTAAAAAGAAATGTACCCAAGCATTTAATGAGATTATTATTATGCAAAATCTACAACAATGGCTATCGCTTTGAGAATGATTTCTCCTCAATAATCAAATGTCTCTGATCTTTTTTACAATAGATTCATGAGTGATTCATATAAAAATAATAAAAAATAAATTAATCATAGGTTCTTAAATCACTTTCTTTGAGGCTTTTAATAATTCATTTCTAGAGACAAGCTGAGAACTTATGCTTCATTAATATTATTTGTTCTTGGTTTTACACATGCTATCACTTTAGTAATTTACATGGAGAGAAATTCAGCCTTAAGCAAATGCCAGAATACTATTGCAAACAGCCTGATGGGGCATTAATTTATCTTTTCTTGTTTTTCTGCTCAAAGAATTTAACACAACAGAAGATTGCTGGTGAGTCAAAAAAAGTTTTTGCCTTGAACATATGGAAATGAACTTTTTAGATAGTTGTGTAATTTTATATAATATAGGTAAAAATGGGTGAGTTTTATATCCTGAGAAACTCAGAGATGAGAAGGAAAATTAACAGTAGGTACATGCTTCTAAAAATGCAAGTGGATACAATTTCTGCAATTTCCATTATGACAAAATGTGAGACTATATATTCAGAAAATACTGTCAGTAGTAATTTTGCACTTAACCTCCATTTTAGAGCCTGCAAACATCTTAAGAAACTATAAGCAATTTCTTAAATTTTGATTTGAAGGAGAAAATCTTGGCTCTAAACATGCAACTTTTTGTAACTTTCTTCCATCACTGCAGTATCTAGGATGGGCCAGGGTTTGATCATTTTAATGGCCCAAATTCTATTAGCAGGGAATTAATGGGTTTATTCACACACTATCCTTTTATTATTTAACAGTGAATCTACATTAAAAACATCAACATGAATATATTGCCCTCATACAGATGGTTTTAATGAGAAAACTAATCCTAGTGACTCGCACCTTAAAGGCTGGCTGTTTGCTTCCGGTTTCAAATATTATATATATATATGGAAAATGGACATTTTCATGACTACACATGAAATGTGCATGAAGGCAGGTAGGCAGAGCTCTTGTAAGGGCCATGAGATGCACATGGAGGTGATTTCCCAGGTGGGTGGGCAATATGAGCAATCAAGGATGTGGTTCTGGAGTTCAGTGCTTGTCTCTGGGTGGGATGTTTTGGGAGAGCAAGGCTGTGCCATCCCACCTGACATCAGCAGGAATGAAGAGCCCTGTATTTACACAACTGGTTATGTAAAGCCTATTTTTGAACTAATGATCCAATGCCAGTGTGAATTAAAATGTACAGATTAAAATTAAATGAGTAATGAAAGACACTAATGAGCTTAGGCTATAGCTACCTGCACCACACTTGGTAATTCACCAAATTCTTATCCACCTCTACACCATATTTGTTTTCTTATGGTAATCGTCTCTTTCACCATGCTTCTGAAGGAACAACTTATGTTTTTAAATTTTATCAATTTACACCTGTTTCTCTGGAGATAATGTCAAATCATGTGAAACAACGCCCTATAAATATTATATACATTTGACTTCATGAGTAGTTTATTTTATTTTCAAATTGAGGAATGCTTTCATAATCACATATTTGACAAAACATATCACTTGTTCCTAGGAGGCAAAAGTATATTATTTTGAAAGATTACACATTTTAACCACTTCACTTTTGTACTCAGAAATCAATTTATAGCTATAACAATTTTATCAGTTTCAGCTACATTATAGTTATTTTCTGCATGAGAAAAGTTGATGTGACTTTATTAAAGTGGAACTGCAAAGGGACTTCTAATGGATAAATAATATGGATGGGTAATTTATGGAGAAATAATATTTTTATGCTAAAAGCAATCTTAAATGTTTGCAAGAGAAATAGTTTAATTACATATACCATTAGGATGGCTCTTCTGCAGTAGCTATATGACAACTCATTAACAGAGCTGCTACAGACAGGACAAGACAAATTATTACTAGTTGCTTATGAAAGCTTCTGATTAAGAGAGCAATGAAAAATTATTAATATTTTGTTGCCAATCAAGATATCACATAAAAATGATTTAACTAATGCAGTTAAACAGCTAGGCTTTATAGTAATCTTCAATCTTTCAGTTCTGCGCAAATTTAGGATTATCTAGGTTTTTGTCGACTGTCACTCCCAGTATTACCCTGGAACAGAGGTTGCCTTCTCAGATCACATTTGCCATGAATCTGAAGAGAATAAAGCAACAAAGGACACTTCAGCAGTGCCTCTCCTGTGCTGCTCTCACACCTAGCTGGCAGGATTTTTTTTTTCAGACCTGAGCTTCTAATTTCATCTGATTTCTTGAATTAGCATTTAGAAGAGAAAGAGTTTAATTGAAATATAATACTAGGATTTTTCCAAGTGTGTGACTATCCTGTAGGTCTGTATGTGATTATCATTGTGCCAAGAGCAGGGAGGATTTTCTTGAAGTTAAAAAGGTACAATTAATCTCCTGTTGCACTTCCAATTAGCCAAATTGCCAACCTTATTGTGAAAAGCAGAAATGCAATCGAGTTTCTGCTTGAGGCGTACTAAAGGAAAACTGAAGTAATTTAATTAACTGCCTTCAAGTACATTAAGAAGCACACTGCCTTTACTTTCTGCTGTCAATGCCTTTAAATAGATTATTGTTTAATGTGAGTTTCTGTACCCATGTAAGGCTGGAGATTTGAACTGCCTGCTGCCACCCCTGACCTGAGCTGTTAGGTGTTTAAGAAAAGACCAAGATGAATAGAAGGATGGAGCACCACTGCTGTGAGGAAAGGCTGAGAGAATTGGGAATCTTCAGCCTGGAAAACAGACGGATTAAGGGTGACCTAATTGTGTCCTTCCAATACCTGAAAGGAGCTTACAAGAAAGGTGGAGAGGGACTTTTAATAAGGGCATGTAGTGACAGGGCAACAGCGAATGGATCAGAAGTGAGTAGGGTTAGATTAGATATTAGGGAAAAAATCTTCCCTGTGGGTGGTGAGGCACTGGCACAGGTTGCCCAGAGAAGCTGTGGCTGTCCCATCCCTGGAAGTGTCCAAGACCAGGCTGGATGAAGCTTTTGCAACCTGGGAGAGTGGCAGGGGTCCCTGCCCATGGCAGGGGTGTTGGAACGAGATGAGCCTTAAAGCCCTTTCCAACCCAAACCATTCTGTGGTTCTGTGATAAATAAAAGGATGGATTTACCAGCTGAAGGACAGTCTCTGCTGTCACCAAGTGCTTCAGACATGCAGCTGCCCATCCTCAGCAGCCACAGGGTGGGCATGCCTGAGCTCAAGCACCAACAGAACACCCACAGTGGGAGAGTGAAAATAAAAAATGGCAATCCTCAAATTCTGCCTCCTCAAGCAACCAGACCAGAATACAGATGGCAGGGTATATACAGAACCTAAAAAAAATTACAGAGTTTAATTAAAGATGAAAAAAGGTGTGGAGGTGTTCATTGGACTAAAAAAAGTTGATGTTCACTAGTAGCAGGTGTTACATGACACGGTGATAGAGGTCATAAACTGATACGTGACACATTAAAATTGAGGCATAAATCCTGTTTTTCCTCCTTGTAACAATCTCAGAGTGCTCTTTTGATACAGTTTCTCAGTGATATACTAGTTGAAACAGATCAAAAAGTGATTTTTTTTTCCTGCTGTATTACACTCCATGGGGGTGTTGAATCATTCAGGAACCAGTCAGCTCATGTGCAAGGACATAACTCTGCCTCTTAACACAGAATCGCCAATGAGAAACAGAATTACATAGAAGCAAAGCAGAAATCCACTTGGACCAGTGCTAAATTATGTGAGGAACTGGCACTTCAGCCTGAGAACGTATTCAACATTCTGTTTAAAATAGTAGGAGCTGCAAATGAACCCTCAGAGCCAAGTGCTATCAGTCCTTCAAGGATATGCTTCTACTCCGATTCTTGGACTGTCATTTTGTGTCCAGTTCACACAGGAACTTTCACTCTTTAATATTAATGTAATCATAACCAAAATTTCATGAATGTAAGATAAATACCTGGAATTTTCATTATTTTTGGCCAACAAATCTTAAGACCGCTCATGAGCCTCCAGAGGCTCCACTGCATTTCCATGCCATGCTTGAAGCAGTGACAAGAGATACATTTTAAAAGGATAATACTTGCTGTGATGAAAAGCAAAAGATGTTTAGATGGTTTTAATTACTGAATTTGTGCACACAGTGATCACCTATACATGGTGCACATGATTTCCCTGCTAAGGTAGAGTCAACAAATAAAGTACTGAGATGCTGGGTGTATTTCTGTCCCATGTGCTGTAATTTTCATATTTTACTGCAGAAGAATAAACCAAAGATTTTTCCCATTTCAGCAATCCTGGATACACAACAATTTAGGGAGCTATAGTATTGACTGTAACAACCCTGAACTGAGTGGTTATCAAATTAACAAGAGCTGAACAAAAATATAAATCAACTCTTGCTGTAGTGTAATTAAAATAAAACCTGATTTACCATGTACTTTAATGCAAAGAGAAATGAAATACAGACTGTATTTTTTGTACACTACTTTCCACTATCTCCATAATTAAATGTTATTAAATAAATGAGTAAGTTTATACCATCATTCAGGTATTGTCTTTACTACCAACCATGACTCACAGATCAGACCAGCACTGCGAATTAAAAGAGATTCATCTTCCTTCCTGCGAGGGCACCGCCACACCCTGCCGAATAATCTCATTTTTAAACTGCTCGTCAGAAAGAACAGCCAAGGAAGGGGAGAGATGAATTGGCTCAAAGGCAAGGGAAACAGGAGGAACAGAGATAAAAATGCATTATTTTGTTTAGAGAGAGGAGAGATTCATTGCCAACCATAAATGTTTTGTTTCATACTCTTGATGAACCTGTTTTTTTGTACTGGGAAAGACATCCCTGAAGAGCTAATGGTCTGTGGAGCTGCTTTCCCCTGAGTTTCCAGGTCTCTGGACCACAGGCTGCACACCATGGAAGGAGCATAACTTCATATAACATATTCCAAGTACTCCTGCTCTCCCCTGCATTGCTTTTAATCCTGAGACATACTCACATACAACCTAAATATCCTGCCAGCTTCCAGCTTCCATAATAAGATAAAAGTCACATCCTTATAACGACCACCAGTTAAATGGGGTCATACTCAAGGCCCTGATCAGACAATGCCAGGAGCGGATAGGGACGTACGTTGATGTCCTCCAGGTCAAGGAAGTTGAGGATGACCCCATTGCGTTTCCAGATGATGGGCGGCCGCAGCGCCCCGCGGATGCCGCAGGTCAGCACAGTGCTCAGGCCGACGGTGATGGTGGTCACGGTGACCTTCTGATCCTCGGGCAGGCTCAGCCGAACCACCTCTGCAAAAGGCAAAAGAACAGGGATAACATCAAACACCACACAGGGAAGCTGCTCCTCTTTCCCCTCTCTGCCTTCCTTTCTCATTCTGGAAATAACTTTGGAGGATTTTGGCAAGGAGTATTTATGCTTTAAAAAAACCCCAAACCCATGAATGGTAAGGCCAAGCAAGAGACAAATTGGATCTGTCAAAATCAAACTCGCTGCATCCCTTTCCTGAGGCATCTCAGCTGTGGCATGAGGACATGAAGATGCTCCCCTGGCTGCAGTGGTTTATACAAAGCAGTCAGGCAACAGTAGGACAAGCAAAGGCTCTCTGGCTTAAAATCATCTGGGATTGTTTCTCCAAAGCACTCCTGCCAAGGTCCTTTGAAAAGGTACAAGAATGAGTCATGTTTGTTCCTTGAAGAAGAATTAAGGTCAGACTGTTGCCACTGAAATATAGATAAACCCAGTTTCAAACTGCCCAAACACTGGAAGTCACCAAGCATGAAAACTTGTTTACCAAACACAGCCACATATGGCACCTGAAGTACAGATGTCCTAAAATAGAAAAGCTTTCTCATATTTTATTTAGACTAAAAACCCAGTTATTTTGACTTATGTGTGCCACACAAAAGAAACTCCTGAGGCAGCAGATCTTACTGAAAACCACACCGCCAACTCTCTGAAACCACACCATGTCACACCATTTCCTTCTGGCTGTGGCTGCAACTTTTGCCGTGTGTGGCCACACAGAAAGGTCAGACATGATACCAGAACTGCCCTGGGTGCAGATCGCCATCATGCAGCATTTTGGCAGCAGTGAGACAGTGACCAGGCAGTCAGGCCACATTGCCCAAGCTGCTGCAGCCACAACTTTGCAATTCACATAATGGTTTTTGCTTCCTCTCATTCCCAAGCTCCGCAATAAGAAAACTACATTGCATGTAAATGATGAAAACTGGTCTTTCAAGGTAATGGCCCATTGAGAGGAACAGGGAATGTTCACAGCTGGTGTTACTTTGCTTCAGTCAACTCCAAAACCTGGGCTGGGGAATGAAACAGCCTCTCCTAGCCCCAAGGCTCCTCCTTGCTCATGTCCACTGGCAATAATGGCAGTAAAACAGATCAAAGAGACCAGTGCTGCCTCACCCAAGGCCACGTGCTTTGGTAGAAACCACTTCAAGCAGTGCTAACACTGTAAAATGACAGATGGGGGTCAGGTCACCCCCTCCCATCAGCTGGAAAGATTACACTTCATCCTGTCCTCTTCATCCTGTCCACTTGCCTCGCAACTCCATCGTTACACCCCACACAAGACCTGAGTGTCACTTCCAGGGACAATCTCAATGCCATGTACACTTTCTTCCAGCCCTCTGAAAAAGTGCTGCTTTTCAGCGAGCCCAAATGCTTGTTTTAATCATGTCAGTTCACAGATTAAGAGGCCTTAAAAGTTAACAGCTTTGGTGGGAAAATTGCATTCATTTACAGAGCTTGTATGATGGAAATGCATGGAATAAAAATGAAGAAAACCCAGTATCTACATTTGCAAGCACAATTTTCGATCTCTTCACATATTGTCTAATTGAAAAATTACTTTAGCATCTCTTGAATAGCAAACATCTTAAATCTGTCACTAAAATATTCACTCTATTTCAGCAGCCTTGAGCAGCCTGGACAGACTCAGTGCTCTGGTATAACAACTGATTGTAAAGAATTAGTGCAAAACCTGCATGTGAAAACAACTCCAATAGCTCTGCACCCCTTCTCTTCTGCTTCTTCCAAATAAGTGAAACGCTAATGTGCCACCAAGTGTGCCACTAATGTGCCACTGTGGATCTGAGGCTGACTTTGGACTGCAAGGTCCATACAACACTGCTGTATCTGCCAGAAGTGAGCATTCCTCCCACTTAAAATTGCAAGTGCTATTTCAGGAAGAGTACACGCTGTTTTAAATAAAAGGTAGCTATAGTTCTGATAGATGGTTGGTCAAAACTAGGAATGTTTGACCAGTGTGGTGCTAGCGTGTGTGTCAGGGTGGCTTCCAGAGGCATTACATGAGAAGACTGACACAGTCCAACCATCAAACCTTAAAAATCAAAAGGGGAGATTAAGGAATACTGGGAAGGAGAACATTACCCATCAATGAGCAGGTCAGCAGCCAAGGCAGGAAGAGATAACACATCATTAAATCACACTGCCCTCAGGTACCGGCTGGAAGAGATCAGGGATGTGGCAACTCAGGGGCAGAGTGGAGTGGAGTGGAGATGTCCCAGGGAACCAGGGAATGGTTTGGCTTGGAAGGGACATAAATTACCACCTTGTTGCAACCTCCCTGCCATGGGCAGGGACACCTTCCACTTTCCCAGGTTGCTCCAAGCCCCATCCAACCTGGCCTTGACCACTTCCAGGGATGGGGTGTCCATCCCACCACCCTTACCCAGCTGCCTAAAGCAGGTAAACAGCACATAGGGGCTAATAATGTAGTTATTTTCTGCATAATGAAGGGCTTCTTTTAATGAATAAAATATTTGGAGTGCACTTGACAGGATGAAGAACTGATAATTACAATAATTTGTAGCATGCAGCAGAGCTAATGAGGACATCTCTTCTTGAGGAGAAATGAAATAGAGGGCCATTCATTTACAAGAGAATTGTTTTTTCATCTTACTGCTGTTTTCCTTAATTCCCTCTGCTGTTTTTCATGGTGCCTTGAGTTCCCTGGCTCATGCTGGGCTCCCGCAAGCTCCTTCTTCAGCAATGCTTTTTCAGTGCTCTCTTGCAGTAGAATTTAAGGCTCCCTGCCCATCTTCCAAATGACTGCTAAAGAAGCTTTGGCTTTTCTTTTTTAGAAGCACAGTAATGAAAAATACATTAACTTTTAATTAAGAAGACACCTTGCACAGCTGCCATTCTTGGATGAACCATAAGAGGCCAAGAGATGAGGTTTTTATGTTAAAGCATGTAATTAGCACAGACCACTTAAACAATACAAACACACTCCTTTTTAGAGTATTTCTATGGAGTATATTTGAGAACATCTTATTAGTAGTACATTTGAGGGACTCTTATTAACATCTAAAAGCCTTTCTACTAATACAGAATTATTTTGTGTGGTTTCAGTTATTGCTCTATTGTTTTCAATAGAAAAGATTTCCTTATACAATCAGGTGTACTGGGGAGGCAACAGGATTCCCTAAGATGATGGTGGGGCTGAGCTTTTGAAAAATCTTTTAAAAAACTCAGAATTTTGTACCTAAGTTATAGAGTTTAGACACACTGATGCTACTGGTTTATGTGTACAAATTATTCAAGTCACCATAATGATTTTGTGTAGAGCTTCTAGATTAAGTATTGAACACTGTTCATTTTATTTTTAAAAACCTTTAGGAGATAAAAGGATTTTTACCGTGGATATAAAACTGAGCAGAATAAATAGGCAATATTCAAAGGGTGCTCATTTGCAGAATGCAATCTAGAATGGAATTTGGTCCTAAAATCAAGCAATTTTATGTTCCGCTGGAAATTCTGCAGGACGATGCATGCAAACCATTTTTCTACATTCCACAGGTTTAACCAGTATCAGTCCTTGCTGACCACAGTTATCAAGTTGCGTCAAAGCCGATACTCCTCTCTGAGATTTCAGCTGAAGTAGCTCCTCAGCTTATTCCTGCCAACTACTCTGCCATCAGAGAGAGATGCTATCATCAGAGAATGGGATGCTGTCATTTTTCACTCAATTTTCAATGGTTCTAGATGGGTAAAGCCTTTGTAATGATTCCCTTTAAGAAAGAATTGGTGTAAGCATGTCCCTGTGTATCAGATGACCAGGACTAATCCCTGATCAGGTAGATGAAAGACCCCAAACCTGGAACAAAATTAAGGTCAGGGAAAGACAGCCAGGACACCACAAACTCTCCACTGGTGATGGCAGCAGCTCAGTGCCTGAACAGCTGTGTGGAACTGGGGCAGTGCCATCTTCAAACCCATCTGCCTCATCCAGAAGGGTGAGGGATCCCTCCCTGTGTGCCAAGGGGTCATTCAGGGGAAGGATCACTTGTCCTGCCTCTCCCACCTTTCCTGCCTGGTACAATATTCAGCCCGAAGCACTGAGCACCTTTGGTGACCCAGCTGTCACCATCCTGATGTTCTTACATTAAATTTCTTGCAATACCAGGTCCCACAGTGGCACACGAGAACGTGAAGTCTTACTAATTCCTTTTCTTGTAAAAAAAGTCAAGATATTGCTGAACATTTTCCTCTGTCCCTTCTCCTCTCCCATGTTATTTAAGGTGCTAAGCTGGAGTTACATTGCACCTTCACAAGCTCTGCATACTAATGGAGCAGGTATTACTTGTTGTGCTGGTTTATCACAGAAATATTTTTCTCCACTGTCATTTGCAGCCCGCCAAAGGCAATCATAATTTCACAATGAAGACATGTATAATTGAGGTCATTACAGGGAGCAACCTGGAACAAACATCTATGGAGAAAACCTCATTGATGTAGCACTGCGTGGAGATAATTTACACAGTGATGTTAGGCGCCTGCCTTTGCTTGTGCTGCACTGCCCACAGAAACAGATTTCACACTTTAAATAGTGCTTAATATCATTAATTAGATCTCTTCCCTTAAATCTAAAGAAAATATAGATTTTAATGCACTGTTGCCACATTTAATCATTGTTACAGTTGTTCATGGATATCTTGCCTTGCTAAAACAGACTATTGTAGAATGGTTTGGGTTGGAAGGGACCACAAAGATCATCTCATTCCAATCCCTTGCTGTGGTCAGAGACACCTTCCACTAGACCAGGTTGCTCCAGCCACCATCCAACTTGGCCTTGAACATTTCCAGGGATGGGGCAGCCACAGCTGCTCTGGGCAACCTGTGCCAGGGCCTCGCCACCCTCACAGGGAAGAATTTCCCTGTAATATTTAATCTGCTCTTGTTCTACCGCTTAGATCCTGCTTATGAAACAAGGCAATACTTTTTAATCCTGTAACTCATCCTCAGAAGGGAGACAATGAACCAAAACATAGCCTTCTTTGATGTTCAGTGGAAGAATGACTTTCAAAGAAAGTCTCCAGCACTGATTCTTGCCCCCAAATTAATGCAGGGAGACCTGTTGTTTGTGAACTGAAGCATGGGTAACACAGCCCTAAATACATCACCTTTCTCCAGCAATGGTTCAAGTCAGGGTTGATTTAATGAGATGGAAAGTTTAGTGTCTACTTAATTCCCCAAGTCCTGCAGCTGTGTTTATGCACTGCATTGCATTAGTAAAATCTGTTTATTGCCTTGTGGCCATGAAGGTCAGTGGCAATTTTTGCATTTGTTTCAACAGATAAAGGAGTTCTCTAGCTGAACACACTCTCAAGTGAGGAGTTATCTGAGTCAAGAAAATAAAAACAATTAATAGAGTGTAGTTAAAAGCACAATATACCTTTTTAATTACTCTTTTCCCGAATAATATTGATGAAATGTATTTGGCTTTGCATGGAGTTTGGAGAATATTTAGACCCTCTTAAAGTTGAGCCAACTGCAACTAATTGATTTTAAAATGACCGTGTTGTATGTGAGGTGTATGTCAAAACATGCAATTGAAGGTGAAGTTTGGCCAGCCAAGGAAGGGCTCTGGTGATTCTGTTGGGGACACACTGGGATGGGATGTCACCCAGTTTGTCACAGCAGGAAGAGGCTAAAAGCAGTGAAGGGCAGTTTGCACTGGGTCTGAATCTGTAAAACACTGTATAATATGCTTATAAAATACACATATTAGCATTTGATTTAGTTCCTACCCTATGTACAGACCAAATAAATGAATTAGTAACAGCCTCAGTACACAAATCACCCTGGGTTTGCATGCCTTTGCAAACCTGTCCCACTGGATGTTTTTAGGACTATCTCCACAAGAAACAATGCCATGCCATCACATTTTGCTGGTTATTAAGGTTCAACAAGCTGGTCTTACCCAGACACATTTGCCATCTTCTCACCTGCCCAGAGTTAGGTGAAAGGATCATCCATCACCCAGCCACAAAAAACTCAATTTTCTGAATGCCAACTTAGAACTAAAAGGAAACCAGTCACGCTACTAAAGTTGTTTATGTTATTAATTAACAACATTAGAGTTGTTAATGAACACGATTAAAGTTGTTCACAATTAATGAACCCAGAGCATTCCTACAGCTCCCACATCAGATCCGTGCAGGTGACTGGGATGAGATTTCTGGTTTTACAACCTGTGAAAAACACCACCAGAAGATGGCTCTGCCTCTGGCCACCCTTGGTGTGACCTACCACTGCCCATCTGCCAATGTGGGACATCTCAGGGGCTTGGTGCCCCTCAAAAAGAGGTACCTCTAAGGATGGCAAGCTTAATTAATGTGAACAATAAAATGATTTCTAAAGCTAAGTAGAATTGTTCATATCTCAGCTTTATTTTGTAACTGCAGTAATTCAGGTTCTTAATGTAATTTATAAATCCTCAGGACCTTGTGAGGGCTACTTCAGAAAGCATTGTATTGTAAATTCTCTATTAAATTTGTAAGTTTTCTAAGTAATAAAAAGGCATAATTATATTTCTGGCAAAATTTAGTACCAGAAGAACTCTTCTGTCATTACTCTTGATGGCCACAGGCTGTGACTCCCCGAGGTAGGTCCCAATCTTATATTTGAAGCTAAACCCTGTCTTCTTGTGGAATTCAAAATTAATATGTGCAAGGCCCCACAACATCCAGCTCTGGTGAGGTGGCAGAGGACAAGACCCTGCTATGTCTATCTAGTCCACATTACCATGATTTAGAGCAAAATATAAGAGAAAAGCAGCTATTGAAATAATTAAATATTATGACACCTTGTACTTTTCTGCAGCAACTGTGTCCATAATATGCTATTGATAACATTTCACAAAATGGATTGGGTTGGAATACACCTTCAAAGCTCATCTTGTCAACCCCCCTCCCATGGGCAGAAACAACTTCCATTAGATCAGGTTGCTCAGAGTAGTTGATTATTCACATAATGAGAATATGCAGCATAAAAAAAAGCGTAACTTGGAAAAAAAAATTCTCACATCAAGAGTTTGGTCCAGCTTCTAAGAGGGATTAGGACTTCACACAGACCACACAGTCCTGTTTCTATGAAACACCTGCATGCTCCCCTCTGGAAGAGTGAAGAAATGCCCCAGGGGAAGATGAGCATCACTTCCAGCAGCTGGATTTGAGAGAAGCTGAGGATCAATTCAGATCTCCTGAACCTCAGATCTGGAGGCCACATCTGAGAGGGTGCCTCAGTCCCCTCCTGAGCCCACCTGGCACCCTGGGTCACCCTGCCTGGCTTGGTGATCTGCTCCCAAGAACTGACTATGGAGAATCTTCAGGTGAGTAATTCTGAGACACCTGCACTGGAAATGTCACATCTGGAGAGCCAAACTGTTCAAACAGCTGCTTAAATAATTACCTAAATTATACACAAAGTCCTTCCAAAAATCATACATATTTAAGAAAAGAAGTCCAGTTCTCCCATATGAATTTTGATCAAGCATATTCACGTTGTGAATAAAGTTGCGAAAAATCGTTTATATTGACTTTTAACCAAACACAGCTTCTTTACATAGCTTATCCTAATGATCAATTTGTTTTCCTTTTTTTTTGAAAAGAAGACAAGCAACACACTTTCCATCACAAAATCCCATCACTGTACTCCTGCTACTAATCAGAGAGAGAACATTGAGTTTGTGCAGGAAGGGGTAATTCATTCATTCTTGAAAGTACATGAATAAATATAAGTTGTTCACAGCTTAATTATCTAATCTCCTGAGGGTAGTGAGGGATTCATTATGTAAATAGCCGTAAGTAGTCTATTTTAGAGAATAGTTTACATAAATGCATTTGTTTTTATTTTAAATTCCTGTTTCTCACAGATTGAGAACAATGTTGATATGATTAATTTCTGATAAAATATTCCCATGTTGTACCAACAGTGTCCTGCTGAGATTGTAGCAGCCATGCATTTCCCCAGCCAATTTATTAATTTGAAAAGTAAAATTGCTAATGGTCTCACAAGCTCTCAGAATTCCTTCTGGGAGTCATAGAATGACAGAATGGTTTGGGTTGGAAGGGAGTCTAAAGTTCATCTTGTTCCACCTTCCAAGCCCTGTCCAACCTAGCCTTGGACACTTCCAGGGATGGGGCAGCCACAGCTTCTCTGGACAGTCTGTTCACATGAGTTTAACATGAGACTCAAAAGATTTGTCTTTTTCTTAAGAACAGTCAAAATCACACCACAAGGTCCTCCTCCAGCTCTCTCCAAAAAACTGTGGAAGAGCAGAAGTAAAATCTCTCATTGACCCCACCAGAATATAAAGAACATTATGGATTTTTGGGGACAGATGTGAGGTGTCGCAGCTGCTCTCTGAATTTCATATTCTCTATCCTACTGGAATTGTAAGACACAATTAGTATCAGTTGTTTCATTGCCACAAAAGCAACAGTTGTCTCTTCTAAAAGATTTATTTCAGCATTTTTAGGAGTTAAAAAGTTTCTCCTAAACCAGAAATTCCTTAGCTTTGAGACTGAGAACTCTTCAACACAGGCAGGTTCTGTCAAAGCAACAAGACTTTGAACAGCCACTCTCTATATTTAAACTACAGTATTTCAGAGTTTCAGAACCAAAAAAACCATATGAAACCACTAAACTTATTTTTGTAACTTAGAAAAGTTACAGCAGCTGAACTGATTTATACCTGATTTAAGGCAGAAGAAGATAGCTTCTGGTGGATGATATGGCATGCCAAGTTTCTCCCTGGAGTGAATTTTTATGGATGCTCTATAAACCCCTAGGGTTTATCACGGAAATACTGTCAGAACATTAAGTTCAGCGTGACTTGTGGGAACCACTAAGACGTGTACGTAAATTACTTCAAAAACAGAGACATGTCAGGCCATGGGATATTTGGGGTTCAAGAAACATTCACCTATCATTTAAAACCCCTGAGTCATCAAGAACAGCCATATCAAACTGCTCCAATCTTTCACTCTCTGTCCATTTTCCTTTCAGTTCCTGGCCAGCATTATGCAATGAATGTGATACACTGAAAAATGGATGAACCTGGAAACAAGGACCCTAGAAATTAACCTTGTACTTCTAAACCTCAGATTAAGGGCTTGTAAATAAAATCCCAAGGATTTAAAATCAAGTATACGTATTTCTTTCATATTCCAACATTTACTGTGCTCATAAACAACCAAATCAGTGAGAGCACACCTTTGGAGTTGTAAATAAGCATTAGTAACGTTTTTCATGGAACTTTCATTGCTTTCTATGGATGACTGCAAATTTAGCTCTGGTGATTATCTGGATTTTGCATATTTCCTGACTATAGCAACACTCAGGACACTTAATAAATGCAAGAACTCTGCTCGCCTGTGCTCATGCCATCCCAAGACAGAACTTCAGGTTGGATGGGGCTTGGAGCAACCTGGTTTCGTGGAAGGTGTACCTGCCCATGGCAGGGGGGTTGGAACTGGATGGTCTTTCAGGACCCTTTCAGCCCAAACCATCAATGATGCTTTTCTTCTCATCCTGAGGTGCTGCTGGTCCTGCCTTGGAAGGTGACCAGTTTAACATGTGCTGCCATGGTGTACAGATCTGGAGATGGCACAAACGGCACAAATTTGGCTGCTGGGGACCCTGCAAGGTTACAGCAAGCTGGCTCTGCGGCAACATTTATCCAGATAATATCTTGCATTTTCAAAGTACATTAGTTGGTGAAAACTTCGGCATCAGCACTCTCACCATATCCTCCCTTTATTCAGGACCACCTGACTGAAGTTTAGGAGAAAGTCAGGAATGTGGAGATGAACAGCAGTGAATTGCAAAGAACCAGGGAATTCAACAATATTTCTCTGTGGAGAGGAAGGTGCAGGGAAAGCAGAAAGCAAAGAACAGTTCCTAAAGAAAATCCCTGGTTTCCTGCTAGCAGCCCATTGTTTGTTGTGGGCAGGTTTTGTCCTGGATCAACCTTTCTGAGCAAAATCCCCTGCAGAGAAGAGCCTTTAACTGGATAATTCTTCAGAGCAATGCTGGGCAGGCAGCTGGGACCTTGGGACAAAATTTGGAATCAAGATGGACAACAAAATGTTTGGAAGGGACCAGCAAGGAATGGGTAAGTAGAGCCACGGAGGCAGATTCTCCAGTGGAGTAAAAACCTCTGCAGAGAGCTCCAGAGAGAGTGTGGAGCTGTAGTCATGGCAGGAAAAGCAGATTTAATCTTTGCGTAGACAGTTGAACTCTGCCTCAATTTCCCCCATAGGAAACAACTCTCCACAATGTTCTAGGGGTAAGGTGTCCAAAAAGATTTCTTGGAACCGTGATAACAGGGGACACACAAATACCCACAAGCACACTGGATTTCTCATTAAAGCCCCTCTGAGGTTTACAGATAAAATCCACATATAAAACTGAAATTTAATTACACAAAAAATACTCTGAAGCTGAGATTTGAAGCTTCAGCTGCAAGAAACTTGAATTCCAGTAAAAAATGATAAATGTTACATCCTTGAAAGTAACAGGAAAAACAAATCACCCAGACTACCATATTAAAAAGCATATTGAAAAGCAAGATACGCTGGCAAAACGTGGCCAGTTGTACTTTGCGTACCCTCCCAACATCAGTGTCTTGAAACTTTTACATCTGCAGAGCAAAATGATTTATGGAAGCTGTTCTTTATCATTCAGGCTTATAAGTCTTATGCCACATAAAACCCCCTGGCACTAGAAGAACATTCTGATTGCGACGGGAAGCAGCTGCAGGAGCGGGGAGCAGTGACAGCCTCCGTCACCTGGGTCGCACTGCACCCTTCTCATTCTGTTGGCGTACACCAGCTCTGCGCAGAACAGACAGGACTTATTTAGAGAGCAGCTATTCAACAATTTTATTTTTCTTATCTTATATCCGCAACCTTATTTTCAACTATTCAAATGCAGCTGTGAAGGCAGAAATGATTCATTGCTCCCTGGGTTTTTCTGTAACACCCTTCACCATTAAATGGTCTTCAGAAACGCTCGTGAGCATCTTTGACATGTTTGCTTTAGCTGAGTTATGTGGCCTCAGAGAGGGATTATTTGCCACAAAGGACTTTTTAGCCCTTCTGCCTTGTTTCTGCCCAGGCTGCTCCCAGCTCCGACCTGTCCAAAATCTCCCATTCCTGCCAAGATTCAGTCATCACCCCACCTCACTGACTGTAACTGTGACTGACAGCCCTCACCAGTCACCCCATGGAGAGCTGGTCCCACTTCCCTTTCCTGCAGCCACAGCACAGCTCTTCCATCACCTCTGGATCAGATGTGTCCCAGGTCCAGCAAAGGCTGATGGGACAAAGCATGGCCTGGTCCTGCTCCTGCCTCTGCAAGGACAGCCTTGACCACTTCTCACCAAAGGAATTTCTCTGTCAAAACGTGGCCCCACTTGGGCTGTGCCAACCCCTCCAGAGCTTCGCCCACCTCTGCCCTCTGGACCACGAGCCTGCCTCAACATGTGTTTCATCACCTCTTCCAACCAACAGTATCTAAAGTCATAGAACTACAGAATGGTTTGGGTTGGAAGGGCCCTTAAAGAGCACCCAGTTCCACCCTCCCTGCCCTGGGCAGGGACACCTTCCACTAGATAAGGTTGCTCCAAGCACCATCCAACTTGGCCTTGAACATTTCCAGCAATTGGGCAGCCACAGCTTCTCTCTAATGGGCACGTTTCCATTCCTTCTTCCTATGAAAATGGTCTTTCGCTTTTTTCCTATTTTTCAATTGTTCCCTTCTCAATTGCCGTCAATTGTATCTCGTTATCTCTTTGTGTGTGACACTAAATAGCTCTGTGCTACCCACCAACTTCTCCCTATATGAGCGATTAAAGACCACAGCACAGAGATTTCTCTTGTACTAAAAGAACATAATCCCAGATCTCACTGTTTTGGTGAGGGCTGTTCACATTGACTTTTTAGGCTGACTGCAGCAGGTACACGCCTTGTTTACATTTAATGATCCCAAATTAAAATCAGCTCAATGAACTGAACATTTGAGGAATGCACATGGCATTATATATAATGAATTACTGCTGATTAAGTCTATAAATTAAATATAAACACAATCTTTAAATATATACATAATTTAAAACAGCCCAGAAATCTAGTGGGCCAAATGAAAGGCTGTTTAATGATAAGTTATTTGCCAGCATAACTACCATATTCCAAATACCCCAAATAACAATATTCATCACATCAAGAGTCTGGGGAAAGCTTCTTTTTAAGATCTTTAGCACATCACTCATCATAAATATTGTTCACCAGATGCTCCGTTTTTCCAAGAAACAACGCACTCTTAATGTGAAGAAGAGCCCAGAAATTATCTCAGAATGCATGGCCATGTGCACATCAAAACCACCACATCACAGAAATGGTTGAAATCGTGTCTATCCTCAGAGCTGGTTCCTGCCTGAGCACGAGGCTTCCTCACTGCTCCAGCCAGAGCCTCCTCTGTGTCTGTTTATGAAAAGACACAGAAACAACATCCACAATATAATCCTTTACTCACCAAAGGTCAGATACTAATTAGCACATCATAAAGAGCCACTAGCTTGCACAGAACATCTGCACTGATGGCTCAATTGCTTTTGTAACATCTTATTCAAGTAACACCATGGTGACA
Source organism: Pardalotus punctatus (assembly GCA_013400915.1). Lineage (NCBI taxonomy): Eukaryota > Metazoa > Chordata > Aves > Passeriformes > Pardalotidae > Pardalotus > Pardalotus punctatus. The sequence goes on along the minus strand of VZTX01006339.1, from coordinate 584,069 downwards.
AGAAAACCACTGAAATCCACATTAAGATGTAGCTACTGCTCACGATGGTAATGCCAAAGTTAAAAATTTCCAATGCAAAACCCACAGCCAACACAAGTATTAATAAGAACAGTGGTTGAATTGTAGATGCCAGTATATATTATCCATTGTATAAATCATGGCTTTGCTAATGAAATGATTTTCACAAACATAACATGACATTAATTCACTAAGATATAACACATACCTGCAGGGCACGCAGTGAAAAGCTTTCTGTTGTGTTTTAATTGATGTATAATCCTTTGTGGCTTATATCCCTTCAAAGTAATCTTAAATTCTACATTTTTAATTGGCTCAACTGTGTTATTATTAATTTGGGTAAACAATTAATGGTAATTTATGAAGCTATTATTTCATTAGTCCCAATGCTGCTGCAGTGCCACATATGATGCCTGACAAGGCTTGGTTTGGATTTTACACATGAGCCACAGACATCAAAAGGGCCCAACCACAATCAGGGCTTCGCAGCGCAAAACTGTGTTCAAAAATACATTAAAAATATTTTGGAAATGCAGTTCATGCCCTACAGAGCTGCGATGAAAATATGCAACAAATCCAGAAGACAGAATGGGAAATCAAGGCACAGTTAGGGAAAATGACTTGTGCTGAGCAGAACAAACCTCATCACCCTGCTCCTGCTGTAGTGCCAAACTCCCCAAAAAGTCATAAATTAGCATGGGAATAATTGTTTGTTTCTCTCTAAATTCTGGTTTTGTGTCTTTTCTCTCTGGTGACAAACTCAGTTACAAGTATTTGGGATTTCTCTGTCTCTGGCAAGACTCCACGCGCATGAGTGAGCGCTCCTGTCAGTGGTTAATCCTAGGTGGAAGGAATTTAACAAGCATTAGCTAGATTATGCTATTTAAACAGGTGACATGAATATTCTTTCATATGTTTTACACTTATGTTTCATCATTTCCCAAAACCCTAATTTCTCTACTTTTTCTACTATTTTCTCCCTTCCACTTACTAAGACTTCAGGAAGGCAGCAAAATGCCAACACATGGAATTGAAAAGATTGCCTCTGATCCTATAAAAAGGGCATCCTGTAAGTGAAAATGCCTCCAACTAGTGCCAAAAGCCCAGAGACACTGCTTCTTAGTCCAGGTCAGATCAAGGAGGATATAATTTTCCACCCGTTTCATTACAAGAAGGAGATGACAGTGCTCCTGCCATGAGTAAGGCAAACCTCGCCTCAACCATGGGCAAGATGAACTTTTCAGGAAAAATCCCTCAGATTCTGCAACGCAGTGCTTGGATTACAGAGGCTCACAGCACAGCAGGGTTGTGGTAACGCTTGATAAACATCAACAAAATGAAAAGCATCAGCGGTACCTCAAGGTGTGCACCAAGGGCTGACTTCCACTGGCATATCCCTGTTCTTGGCCCCACCTAAAGCTATGCCTGTGATTTTAAATCCTCGTGCCAAGACATGACTCTCACTTAATGCATTGCAAATCATCAGCTCTCAGTGTAAATCAAGAGCAATGTGGATATAGGAAACATCAAGGATGAAGTCAGGGACGTACTGTGAAAAAAGGCTCTTAATGATTCAGAGTAATATATTTCAGATGTTTGAGCAAACAAAGCATTCATAAACTGCAGCAGAGCTGCTCCTTTCAGGCTGAATGAAGCCTTTATTCCCAAGTAACGGATAATAGTGATTGAAGGAAGGAGAAAAGCCAAGGACATGAACACAGGTAAAACAGTGCTCCCCAATATTTTCATGCAGAGAGGCACAGAAATGATCTTTTGTGATGCTGCCTATTGTGGTGTGGGCACTTAGTTAATCTATTTTTTTCTACCTTCTTCTCTTAGCAATACCTGAGGGGATGAACTGCTCACCATAATTTGTTACATGTTTAAGAGTAAAGCATCCTTATCTCCTGCAGGGTTACAGAGTTTTGATGTAAAAAGCAAAGAGATCCCTTCTTTCCTAATCTCCCATTAATATGAGGCACATCAGCCCTGTACATGCTTGAAGACCACTCCAAGGAGAAGTCTGGCTGTCACACCTGCCAGAGCACTGCTCGTGCATGGGAGCGGAAACCTGCATGGGATGGTCTCCTGTGGACACACTCTTGGGGAGACTTTAGGTCTGATGTGGCCTGACTCCAGGACTATGTGCAGCATGGAGTGGTTTGCTGCAAATTGCAGCGGGAGACACAAACCTGCATTTGCTCAGGCATGAACAGCATCTGATGTCCAAGAACTCAAGAGTATTTCATGAGATATGAGGATGAGAGTTGTTTATGCTTGATGACCGACACAGAGTAGGAGAAGCTGGCATTTGCCCAGGATGTCAAGGTTAACAACCTCTCTATTACGAAAAATGTTATGGGTGAATCTTAAATGACTACAGATGGTCAGGTGTTGATTTTGCATGTCCTTTGAAAGACAGTACTGTCAGCAAAACAGTGCCTTCTAACCAAATTTTGAAGTTCAGTACTCTGTCAGCAAGAAGAGTGTTGGCTCTTTAACTGACTCATCAAAATACTGTTCCTTTAGTTTCCTCTAGTGACTTTCCATTTGAGTACTGCTCTGTGGCTGCCTCACCAGGATAAGAATATCTGCACAATTCATAGTTGTTTTATTTTTTTTTTCTCTCCCCAGTAATATTCCTTTATGGAAAGAACATAAAAATCCTTGCTTTACAGATGGTGAGGTGAAGCAGAGACAGACGTTATTTAGCTGCAGTTACACGGTGTATCTGAACCAGAACCAGACACATGCCTTATTTCCCAAGGTTACTTTTCCAGCCTCTCTGAGATTACTTTATAATCCCATTATGGGTGGAAGAGCTATGTACACACAGCTGCCTCCTTGGATTGCTCCTCTTAAAATGTGAGCAAGGTGTGAGTTCTCAGTGATCGTCATGCCCTGTTCTGGCCATGGCTTCTCTGGGGGTTTGCAGAAGGGCAGAGTGGGGACAGTTACCATTGAACCTGAAAAAACAGCCTGAGAAGAGACAGGGGCTGGGCTAAAATACACAACCACTGAACTAACAGCCTAACACCACAAGAAATGTCAGCTTAAGACTTTCTGCACCTTCATGCTGTTACATTGCACTGTAAGTCATCTGAACTGGTATTGTGGGAGTCTTTTGATCCTTGCTCAGCTTTTGTATGTGCTCTGAAGATGAGCTGCCCCTCCCAAGAGAAAAACAGGGTGTGCTACCTCACAGCCACACTGCCTATGGGATGAGGACAACAAATCACCTTCTTTGCTGTCCTGGCACCCTTCTTGCATATTTTCTGCTTCAGCTAGAAGTTTTCTCATTGCTGTTTCTCATTGAGAAGATGACCCCGTGTTCTAGGGAGGGTGGGGTCCCAGCAGCACTGCTCTGGGGTGCTCTGGTCCTCCTGGGCTCCCTCCCAGCCTCATCATCCCACCATTGCTGTCACATTTATCACTGGGTGATGCACACAAACAGAAAATACAATAGACTAACTCATCTATTTCCGCTTGTTATTGATGACCTTTCATGACTTTCATAACTCCGCCTCACTCTTAACACTCATGAGTTATGGGGTCATCCGTAACTCAGGGAAATAAATGAGGTTTCCCATCAGCCTATTGTATATCCCCATTTATTACCTTTTTTATGACCAACCTTTAAACTTTTATCCCCTAGTATCTTGTTTTACAGTGGCATAACATTCGGATGCAGGGATGTATATCAATCAGGCCAAAGCATTTCAGTTCATTTGGGTTTCACTGGACAAGTGCTCTGGTGACCCACAGGGACAAGAGCTACTTTTTCCACACCATCGGACAATGTCTGAGCCGCTACAATGAAATTATGCCAATGCTCAGGCTCCTTTATTTGTATTAAATGAGGTACAGTGGTTCTTCATGACTAATTCACCTCAAGATCATTTGTGGAACAAGCTTATCAATAGAAATAACAAGATGCATCATACAAATTACTGGTTCAAAGGTCTGGAGATGTTTGAGAGCTACTGCTAGAGGGCACGATGTGTGTACAGCGTTGCCTACCACAGGCTGAATAATAATGCTTTAAAAAGCTTCAACTGCAGCATTTCTGAGAAAGTACCATGCTGCTTTACAGAATAGCTTCTGTCTTTGACCTGCCAGTAAAATTCCAGAACACTTAAATCAGTTGGTACAGAAAGTCTCAAAGTAATATTTAAAATTCTTTGTATTTATCACAGGAGCTCCTGTGCTCCAGGTGCTTCAATGACCAGTTTTGCAGGACAGGGCAGCCTCTGTGTACACCTTCATGGCTGTGCCAATTCCCACAGAGGTGCTGCAGCTCCCTTGAGGTCCTTGGCTTCATAAATCATTAACTGAGCCATGGCCGGTGGTGGCCTGGGGACAACCATCCATGAGGCTGGGGGAAGAAATTTGGAGCTGGAGTTAACAGACTTGGGGCAGGTGATGTCCCTTCTCCATGCAACAGAAAACCACTAAGGTCTAGAATTATAGAATTGTTAAGGTTGGAAAAGACCTCTAAGATCCTGAAGTCCAACTGTCAACCCAACACCACCACACGTTAACCACTAAACCACATTCTCAAGTGCCATATTAATGTATTTTCTGAGCCCGTTCAGGAATGGTGACTCCACTGCTTTCCTGGGCAGCCTTTTCCAGGGCTCCACAACCCTTTCCATGAAGAAATTTCTCCTAATAACCAATCTAAACCTCTCCTGGCACAACCTGAGGCCACTGAGGACAAGGGCTTTCCTGAAGAGTAGCCACAGACTAAACCATGAAGAAGACTAGAGCTGTCTTCCTGACAAAGTCTTGCCTGACAAAGAAGCTGCAGGTGCAGGAATCAGGTTCTGCTCAGTGTGGGCAAAAGTGAAATAACCAGCCCCAAGCACAGAGCCCATGGCAGGAGCAGCTGCTCCTTGGCAGGACATGAGTGCTAATTTATTCATCTCTTTTGAACGGAAACCTGTGAGACCACCAGTTAGTGCACAACCAGAAAAACAAAGCAAAGCTATTATGCCATAAGAAAACAAACAAAACCTTAGGACTTCTCTTCCTGATTACTCTCTATACATGGTCACAGCAAGGAGCAGTGTCACTGCTCTGTAAAACAGTCACCACAGCCCCAGAATCACCCCAAGACCAGAAAGGTTGAGGGTAGGGTATAAATAAAGGACATTCCCTCTTATCTTATGAGGAAAATACTGAAATTGCCCACTGAAGCTTTCAAAAAGTGGAAGAATTGGAGACCTGATAATACTGATATATTGCCACACTTCCAAGGAGTAAAAGAGTGCTATAATAAGGAAATACGGGCAGACTTCAGAGCTCAGAGCAGCTTCATAAAATAAAACAAACAGATCTTCAAAAATATTTTTTCAGGCAATTAACTGAAGTCAAGAATACGGAAGGAGCACTGCCTTGTTTCTGAAGGGAAGGCTAGAAAATAAATTGAAAAGACAAGAAAACTGTCTCTGAATCAGGACCAAATTCCACAGCTCAGGGGACCCCTTCTACTGACTTTGTGGGAAGTAATTTACTCTATAAATTCAAATGTAATGTCCTTAGACCCAAATGAAGGTTCACCCTCCCTGGACTACAGCGAGCTCCCCAACCCCAGTTCATGCTGTGGCTTATTCCCCCCCAGATCAGAAGATGGGGAAAGAGGGGTCAGGAAATTTCTGCCTATCTTGAACCGTGGCTGGGGGATGATCCTAGAAAAAGAACAGGATGATGCTCAAACCCATGGAAAAAGAATGAATACCATGTGCTTAAATACTGGTGGCTCTTGGGAACAAAGATCAGGAATATGACCCTCTGCTCTTCACATAACAGGTTTCCATTGCAGGTCACACTTGTTTCACTTATAATGGGAAAAACATTTCCTCAACTATCCTTTCTTTGCAAAACTATTCCTTGTTTTTCAAACCAGCACCTTCTCAAGTAACATTTCAAGTAACAAGTCCGGTGGGAAGGGTCTGGAGGAGCTGAGCAGCAGAGAATACAGCCTGCTGAAGACTTTATTGGCAGCAGGGTAGAAGTCTTTTACAATCCTTTACAGGTGAATGGGGAAAACTCAATAATGTTCACTATCATTATTGAGTATAGTTATTAGCTTTGAACGTTTTCTAAAGTAAGCCTGTCATTAAGACGAATGTCTCGTTAATGGTAGGAATTTCCCAACTGAAGCATTAAAAATCCTGCAATGCCTGCATCATTAGCTGACTTGGAAGGCTCCTCCACCCTCCCCAGCTCCATGTCACAATGATCAGTGCCACTTTCAGCTCCATTCATCTGCTCCACATCCACCCTGGAGCCTTTCCCATCATGGTTCCTACTCTCCACAAAGCCTCTCATGGCTCTGCCTGTGTGGGTCCTTTCTGTCTGCAGACAAAGAGCATCTCTGCACTAACCTGGAGTGGAGGAGAACAACATCAGAAAAATTATGTGACCCCCACAGCTGAAACTCTATGTAAGGAAAAGATGACCAGAAAAAAATGGGCAAAACTATGCTCTCCTGAAAATACAGCCCAATTATCAGCCAGATCCTGTCCAAGTCTGTGCCCATCCTCAGCTCTCGCCTCTTTCTCAGCCGGCTCCTGCAGCTTCCCATAACAATATCCTCAAAACTCCCTTTTCCAAATCCCAGCTCACTCAGACTTCATCTGTTATTTATAACACACCAAAACAACACTATCCAAAACAACAGAGTAGGTGGCTCCTGATAGATGTGAACTACAAGCCAGGACTTTGAAACTGGAGGTGTCCTTCATAATTAACACAGAAAAAGTCAGAGGTACCTGTTTCTGACTTGTGGAGGCAGCGAAAGCCCAAAGTAATCAATGTATTAATTTAAGCCACTCAGTCAGATGTCCTGGATTAGGTGGGATGAAAAATGGGTGCCTCAGGACATACTTACATCACCCTTCTGTAAATAAAAGCCATGTTTTCCATTACAAAATGCAATAAAAGTAAATACATATTTTATAGCCCTGAGGGGAGCTGACATTTTTTTCTCTCCCTGCTAGGGTGAAGCCAGCTTTGTGCTTCCGTTTCAGTACAACAGAAGTAAATATTTTCAGTATTTGTATATGCTATCCATGGAATCCAGGTGCATACCAAGTGTTTGCCAGCACGCATCATGGAAAGGGTCAATGTTTGGGATAAATTACAACGACTTACTGAAAAATTTAACACTTTATGTCTGTAAGTCATGATTCCTCTATTCCATTGCCTTTTAACTTTAACCTGACAATCAAAACTTTAATTGTAACAGAGGTATCATTGAGCCTCTGCTCTGGTAATAGCACCTGGAGACAGCAAAAATCACCCTGCCCTTGAAATGACCTTGGCAAAGTGACTTCCATTGAAATAACTGAGCATCCCAGGTTCTTCTCAAAATAACAGAAATACATCTTCTGTAATGTAATTTAAGAACTAGCTACTAGGCTGAGGGTAGTTTTGATTTTATTGATATTAGTTTAGTGAACACTGTATATTGTAAAACTGATAGAGTGGGAAAATTACTTCACTAGATTATCAAATTTGATGGAGCTGGTAGCTGACTGCAAATGTAAGTATGGGAACTATCACCTAAGGAGGTACTCAGTATTTCATTGTGGATTTTTTAATGTTTCATATTCAGAACAACCTAAAACAGTGGCCCTGAAAACAATAAAATATGCTTGTGCAATACTGCCATTTATGTGCAGTTACACTTCATTATCCCTGTAATCTAACATGGTGGCTCAAAAGGAGAACACGAACATTTTCTGAGTGATTTAGCAGGATGCTTTAATGATGTATTGAAAATGAACATTGACCCTATGTAATAGGTGCTAAACTGACACTCTTAAAGCACTCCATCCGTTTCACTCAGCCTGACTATCCTCCTTAAATCATCGCTGTGTCATTTTTATGATGCAAATCCATCTATTGAGACTATGGGACTGTGAAATGTCATAAAAAAGGCAATAAGAAAAAAAATAAAATTAAGTTGCAGGTGGCAAGTATTAGCATTTCAAAAATGTTCTGTTGCATTACACTATTATTCCATCTCTGTCAAGGGGCAACAAGATTCAATTCTCACCTTGAACAGTCCATGTTGTTGAATGCATTAGCTCAGGGCACGAGGAGCTCCTGTGCCAGCTGAAGGGCATTTTAAAATAAAGGTAAAATATATTTAGGACTAAATTTGATAGGACACAAGGGTCAGCCTCCCCCTCAGAGGACAAAGCCACAATTCCTTCTTTTCTTCCCTGTTGTGTTCCTTACCTCCCAGGCTTTTTTACAAATTAAAGCCTTGAAACTTTCTGCTCACCAGAAAAGCTGAAATAAAAGGCAGAGGGTCAAGGAGTTAATTGACATCCTAAAGGTCAGGCTCTCCAGCTGGCAGGGCTCTCTGCTGTTTATGCAGTGCAGACTGAGGACATCAGGACAGCAAAAGTGGGTTCCTTCAGCTCATTTCTAAATCCAGTTTTAAGCTGAAGTGCGATACCTGACTCCAAGGGCAGTCCAACTTCCCAGTTTAAATCCAATACTGCAAAACATCCAGTATTAAACCTTCACACTGTAGTAGTAATAATAAGATTTTTTTCTGTAGCAGGGACTAAACACTGGGCATTTCTCTAATCTTGTTACCAAAAGCTGCTGAGCAATTCTTAACGCAGTTTCCAGAAAGCAAATAAAAACTACAAATTCATTTTCAGTAGGTTCCTGGCACAAAGCATTTCAGCTCCATCATATTTGGATGGGCAAAGGTGGAACTTGCAATAAAATCTCTGTGGGAAGCATTGAGTGGATTCTGCTCCCAGCCTCAGGCACAGGGCACCCAGTGCCTGGCAGCAGGTGAGCAGGAGTGGAAAGCTTCATCTTTTTTCCAAACTCTCCTCTTTTCCTTGCCTCCTTTGCCCTTTTGTGGCTCCTTCTGAAACCATAATTTCAAAGCCTTGTCCCTATAGTCCACCTCCTATGAAGTCCTCTCCTTCCATCTCCAGTTCTGCATCTCTTCTCTCCATGACCAATGCTCTCTCCATTCCCTTAAACCCATCACAGCCTGGGAGAGATGGGGTTCTTCAACCTGGAGAGGAGAAGGCTTCAGGAAGACCTTACAGCCCTCCCAGTGCCTAAAGGGGCTCCAAGAGAGATGGAGAGGGACTTTGGACAAGGGCACGGCGTGACCGGATAAGGGGGCATGGCTTTAAACTGAAGTAGGGTGAATTTAGATATTATGGAGATATTTAGAAGGAATTCTTCCCTGTAAGGGTGGCAAGGCCCTGGCACAGGTCGTCCAGAGAAGCTGCAAATCCCTGGAAGTGTCCAAGGCCAGGCTGCACAGGGCTTGGAACAGCCTGGGATAATGGAAGGTGTCCCTGCCCATGGCAGGGAGGTTGGAACAAGATGAGCTTTAAGTTTCCCTCCAATCCAAACGGTTCCACAATTCTGTGATCACCAAGGAGGCAGCTGCACCACAGAACCCACTGCTCGCCCCCTGGATTCAAGAACCTCCCACTGCCCCTCCAGCTCCAACAGAGGCAGCTTCAGTGACCTGACCAAGGATTCCAAGTCTGTCCATGACCAGGGAGTTAGAGATATTATCACTGCTCACAATCCATTTTATTTTACTTATTTCTAACTGCAAATCTGACATACAATGATTTTCAAGTTCTTGAAGTGGCAACCTCTGATGTTCCCAGTATATGAATGGGTGAATTCCTGTATCTACAGATGCGCTCGTGGTTACACACCCCTCAAGCACACGTCAGTTTAGGTGCTTCCACCTAAACCTGTTCAATTCCCAGATGGAAGTGCACAATAAACACTTTTTCTTTGCCTATTTGTGCAATGACTGAATTGGGAGTGATTCACTCCTCCAGTAAGGAATTTGCAAAACACATTCTAACTGTTTACTATATCAAACAGCTTAAATTATGACTGCATTTTATCTTTCCATTCACAGAAGGCTGGCTCTTCCTTCACAGGCATTCATCTAACGTGATTCTGTCTGTGCTGCTTCTCTGGTGACTGGGAGCAGGAGCCTTCAGTCAGCAATTTCTCTCCTGGAATAGGTTTTATTTCAATGGGTTCTGGAGTACGAGCTTCTCAGCAATAAATAAGCACTAACCAAGCCAGGACGATTAAAGATCAATTAAGGCACAATAAATTTTATAATAGATTGTGGCAACAGAAGGTTGTTGTGCTTCTTGGCCTAAGGACTAAACCTCATAGCACTGGAAAAGTCCAATGATGGAAAGTTTTTCTCATATTCCTGGATTACTTAGTGGAAGATGGTCTGTTTGGTAACAATGAGGGGGAAAAATGTAAATAAGAAAGGTGAAGGGTGTGAAGAGACCAGTACTCTCCATGCTGTGCTGCTAGCACTGTATATTGTCCTTGAGTTTCCTGAGAGATGCAGTTAAAGCTGTGCCCTTTATTCCTACTGAGGGCAAGCAAGAAAGTCCATTTCAGGGCTTACATAAATATAAAACATTATATATCTTACATATAAAATCACTGACTTCAAAGGCAGGTGCATTTCTGCTAACAAGAAGCTGACAAGGCACCTAACACAAAGCAGGTTCAAGGGGCCAGTCTGATATTTTTCCTACCTGCAGCTTTTCCAGCAAACGCTTTACCTGCCAGTAATTAGCAGGATAGGGGATTAAATTGTATGAGCTTTACAAAAGCGTAGGACAGGGCTGTTTCTGTGAGTCGTCAACTCTCCAGGGCAAACAAAAGTAATCTCCATCACACTGGAGTCAACCTGCTCACTAACTACGTCCCCTGGTGCTCAGGGAAGTCACCCAGGGAGAGTCACCAAAGCATGCAAACAACTTTAACTAATTCACCAACGCCAACAAAACCCTCTCACTCACTCCAGAGGATTTCAGCTCTGATGCTGAGTGCCCAGTCCTGTCCCAGAGGAAACTGGGAAGACTTTTCTACGTGACCATTACCTGTGTATTCTGGTAGACATATGCAAAAAATATTATAGCTTATGACTGCACTTAAGGTGGCCCCCAGTACTGCTGTTGTTGGGAAGAAACATTTAAAACTGACAACAAATGCTTCAAGCACACAGCAGAGAGCAGCTTTATGACACCACAGAGCCAAAGAGCACCAAATTACCTGCCCATTTTTGAGAATCAATGGGACATATATACATTACAGGCCTTTAACCCAGCACCAGATCTTAGTATTTCAGATGACTCAGGTTTTAAATATATTTTAATTATCCTAATATTCTTATTATTGTAATATATTAGTGAGGTATTAGATTACAATTTAATTGAAAATTTCATCAGGAGATAATTTATTCCATTATCATTACTAATGGAATATTGTAGCCTTGTTGGCGTTTTCATACAGCAATACAACTTGCAGTACCACTCCAGAAAAAATATAAATTATATTTCATCCCTTGACAGTCATTGGAAGAGCCAGATATATATCTTGCTTTGCGTTTTTTCCACCTTGCGCTGAGGGAACATTTAAACTGGGAGTTTGTCTGTTAATGTATCAGCATCACTCTGCTGGGTGATGCACCCAGGACCAGCATCAGGGTGGAAGCAGAGTGGATGGACATTGGGCCCTCCTCGTCAGCTTACATTCATAAGGACCCCAGGGAACAGCAGCATGTGTAGGTGATAATAAGAATATTAGGATGATAAAACGGTATTTAAAAATTAAATGCTTAAAAGCAGTAATGGAAAAAAGGCCTTCAGCAAGTTATTCCAAGATTTTCAAAAGTCTTCTGGTTGTAAAGGAGGCTGAGGGACAAAGTCTAAATTGAAGATAGGTGCCTGCTAGGAAAAGGCTGCAGATAGTGGTCCAGCAGTGATAAGCCCCAGCAGCAAATCTGCCTTGTCCGCATGCCATTTATAGGGGCATAAAATGAGCTTTGCTGCTACAGCTTATACCAGCCCTCAATGAAACACCTATCCTGGCAAAACACAAATGTGCTGAGTCCAATGCATTGACACTGGGGTTATTTCAGGTATAAAAATATTACAGAAAACCTTCCACCTTGGAAGGGTGGAACCTGTCCTGATCAGTGTTCTCACTAACTGCAATGAAAAATAACCTGAGACAGCTTCTGTGCCTGAATAACTGCACGTAAATTACAGAAAGAAGGAAAGTGCTGTTTTTAATTCTCCTTAGCAGGTCAATGGCATCACACCACATCCCTCAGTGTTGGCTGGGCCTGCACAGACATGTGGAGGTTGGACAGAGGGGTGAGAGATACCTTTGATCCCTGATTTTGACAATACCAGGTTGCAATCGCCCAAAATTTCTACTTAAGTCGTCAGCAATGCACATTGCGTCCTCATCTTCCATGTGAGTGACCTGTGCAGTGACTGCCTCGTGTGACAACAACTGCCTCGTGTGACAACAACTGCCTCGTGTGACAATGCCTGCTGTGACAATGCCTCGTGCTCCTCGGCAGGACCAGGGGGAGCAGAGCACCTGACAATCTCACAGCACACAGGGAAGCCCAGCTGCATCCCACACTGGGTCTGGAGGGTGAGGATGCTGCACAGCTTGAGCAACAAAATGCACACACTTGCTGTTCTTAACTGATGAAGGGCACTCCATTGTAATTTACATCAGAAATTTTAAAATCATGTGTTAATGAGTTTCTGGGAGCTGGAATCTTGCAGGCATCAGGACAAAATCACATGGACTGAGCAGAAAAGTGGGGTTTAGACACAAGGTTAACCAGTTGTCCCCTACCCCCCAGCTGCACTGGTGACCAGGGCTGAGAGATTTCTCTGCTCTGCCCTAATTAGAGGCAGATAATCACTGTGACAGTGAGAAATGTTACTGCACACAGTAAATTTAATATTACAAACATTATAGTGTGGTTTTTACTGCTGTGTCACAGCCCTCTGTAGCACATTCAACACTCAGATTATGAAGGAAGGTTTTAAAGATTTTCCTTGTAAAAAGCAACAAGCCCCAGACAAGGTTACTCCAAGGCTCAGAGATGTAACTAGCAGACTGCTGCTTAAGCAGAGCATGCCTCTAACTTTCTGGTTATGGTTCTTGCATCGTGTTTAAATTCCAGCAACATATGTAAAGCAGCAATTCAGCATTAACACCCTGCTGGATATTACAGATTTATTTTCATTTAGTTTGCATGAATACAGAGAAACCCCAAATCCAGGAATGAATATTGCACATTACTTGATAGGTAAATTACAGATTTTTGGAGTTCCCCCCCCCCAATTGCACAGCCATGAATAAAATGATTTTATAACAAAAAGGGGTGCAAGATCCCACAGCATCTGAGTAATGCTGATGGTGCCAGTATGATGCACTGGTGTTTTGCATCCCACAGGAAGGTTATGGATGTTTCCTGTGGACATACTCAACCTGTATCAGAAAACGACAAACCCTCTCCCGTTCTTTGCACACAAAAAAGCCAGACACCGGCTTGCACAGCTCAAGAAAGACTGGGAAAAGTGCACACTGAGCAAAAACGGAGTAAAACTCCAAATAACAGCAGGAAAATAGCACCCAGGGGCAGCACAGTATGGGAAAGAGAAGTGCAGACAATGGTTCAGTAAGGAAAACATCTCAAAACCCTCTCCCATATGGAAAACAGGACAAAGCATGGTGTTACTTTTACAGCACTGTATCAAGACCCACAGCAGGGATCAATAAAATTTAATTAACTATGCAGCAACAGAACTCCAAAATTATTAAAGTTAAGGTTTACCTTTAAATGTGGGCAAGGTCACACTTGCAGGAGTACAATGCCTCTCACTGCTTCATGTTCCCAACTTTATAGTCCTAAATATCCACTTTTCTATCAAAATCCTTGAATCATAGCTGAGCACTGATTAAGGGACCAGTTTATGTCCTCTACAATATAATGCCATGTATTATACTGGTGGGAACAGAGAGAAAAGGTTACTCAGAACTTCCTTAGGCTCTGTGGATGTTACATGCAATTTTGATTTGCCAGACCCTAAGCAGCTTATTTCCTCTGACCAGGACTTCCACCTGGGTGAGCAGCAGACCCCTGAAAATGTCTAATGAAGGATCAATAGGAAAACCACATCAAATCTTCACAATTATTTCCTTTTTCATTGTAGTTACGCTATTAACGTCACACTCCTTCGAAGGGACTGTACATGCTACGTGAATGGACAAACAAAATGTAATTAAATTGACAGCTCTGTGTGTGGCTCTTACAGACTAGAATAGTCTAGTTTTAAATTATAATGATTTAATGTAGACATTACCCAAGCAAGCTTCATGTTTTACAGCTATCTCTTCATTTTAAATCACTGCAAGGCAACATGCACAGATGTTACCTACATGCTCACCTAAAACATGATATTTGAATAAAAACCCATTGCAACAACCACGTGCACTGAAAATTGGTGTAACTGAGAAAATAAATCAGCAGATTGATTCCTCACAAGGCCAAATCCATATCAGGTGTCTCTTTCTCTACAGTTTTGCATTTTTAACTGTGGTATATAATCACCCCCCTCACTGAACTTCCCTTTTTACAACAGAAGGGAAGGTGCCCTGCCTATAGCATGCATTTGAAGTCCCATTTGCTTATTTTCCTAGGAGAATAAAAGTACCCTGGTCAGTACAGCCCTCCATATGAAATCTGCAGCACAGCATGAACCCAGCAATGCCAACAGCAAGAGCGAAGCAACCTCAGGTTGCCAGAGAACACACACGGTTATTCAAATTATGACTTGATTTTAAAGTTTTAACAAATTTCCCAGTTAAGTTATGCACATACAAAACATACCAAAAAGCACTGTTACACTTTGGGATGGAAGATAACAGTGCAAACACATCTACATATCTTTAACTTAGGAATATATTTGCAAAATAATTACATGGCAGGAAAGCTAATTTAATTAAAAATAATGCAATATAAATGGTTGTGGAAATTTAATATTCTATGCACGCCTTATTTCTTACTCCACTGGAAGTATTTTTTTTTCTTGATTCAGATCCAGGTGGCACAAGGTTTGCAAATAAACCAAAACACGCAGGGCTGGTATTTCAATAAACAGCGTCATACAGAAATAGTACTTTGGGACTATTAATAGTGTTGAAACAAAAATATTAATGTTGGTACCATTGATTTTTTTCTGGAATGCATTAATGATTTCCAGGTTGTCTCTGATTTTTTCTTGCTCTTTTTTTCGTTAACTACCACTTCGTACAACATAAGTAATAAATGTGTGACTCTCCAATAAAGTCCCTGCCCAGCACAGAAGGATGCTCTCTTAGAATTAGTGAACTTAGTTCATTAAGAATTCAATTTTCCTCAGACAGCAAAAGAAGCAGGAGGACACAGCAGCATCCTCAGACTGGTCTGCTCTATCCAGTTCAGAGTGTAATTTTTTACTCCATCAGCCCTACTGGCAAAGCTCTCCCATGTTTGCACCATCCATACTGGTGTAAAGATCCCTGATACTGGAGGAGAGCACTTGCCTCCCCAGAGCAGGTTTTTGCCCCAGGCAGCTTTTCCCACTCGTTGCCAGAACAGTCTGGTAGAAGTGGCTCTTCCACTCCTCAGTGTCGCAGTGAAATGCTGGAAAGGTCATCTTGCCTGTAATAACTCTGCCAATGTCCTTCAGATGTGCATGGCCCTCCCAGCCTTTGAAGGTCTTTGCATTTTAAACTACTACAAGCCAGATTTTATGAAGGGGTTAGAAGAGATTTTATGAGATTTACAGAGGAACCTCAACCCACTGGCGAAATGTGCCACCAGGAACTACAGGAAGTTGAGCAAAGAGAATTGCCAAAGGTGGAAAAAAGGATGTTCACTCTCACAGGATGGAAAGGCCTGACTCCCTCAACCCAAAGACTGCTCTCTTTGGACAGCTTCAAGAAGACACAACTTAATTATGGACTCATGGCAGCTGCTGACAAACTCTGAGACCTTCAGTTCCCCTTTCCACAGGCATCTCTGCCCACACAGGACCCACTGCTTCACCAGCAGAGAACAATGCTTTTGTCCAAGCTTGGAGCAAACTGATGGGGTTAAAAATGAGGAGGTGTATCCAAACACCCCTGCATCATTTCAGATATGCAATAAATTTCCCATCAGCAACTCCATCCATCTCCCCCTTGCCATAGAGCTGTGTGCATTGTTTACAGATAAATAAGAATGAAATGTAAACTCCTCTCAGATGAGTAAGATATACAGGCTGTGTCACTGGGGCTCTGCAACAACCATTTATATAAAACAACAGCCTATGAATGGATGGAAGAGCAGCTACTTCTATTTTGTTGAGACACTCATCCCTGTCTGATACAGAAACATTATTACAACAGAGCCCAGCTGGAATTGCTCATAAAGTTCAGGATTTTATTTCAAGTGCACCAGTCTAATTTCACAGATGTACACATGAGCATATGAATTTCTGCAGAGACACGATGTTAGCCCAACGATACTGGAATTTATTAAAGAGAGGTTCTAAAATAGTAATTCCACTATTTCTGTTCCTGCAGGAATGGTGTCAAATGCTGTCAACATGAATTGGTTGATCTGGAGCTTTTTGTTGACCAAAGGATTCAATCATCTTTCACTGATGAAAGTAAAAATGTGCACCCCCACCCCATGTGCTGAGCATAGTGCCCCACGTGCTCAGCACCTATCAGCTGATGTAGGGACCGAGATTTGGGCAGCTATGGGCACTCATGGATTTGGGGAGGGAGCACTGGAAAGCCCCATGGGAGGACTGTTGGGGAGCTCCCATCAGAAACCAGCATGCACAACTGAAATAATCAGCAATGGTGCTCTTCTCAGAACTTCAGACGAAAGACAAGCAGGGTGCTAAATAACCAAGCTGCCATCTACCCACTCCTCCTGTTGCAAATTGAGAGCTTTCCATGACAGCCCCATTATTAACGCTATAAATCTGCTACACATTTTATTCAAACATGCAGACAGGGATCCACGACCCTTGTGACAGGTAATTTACTTTAAGGGACTTAGAGGAGAAACCTTGTAAATCAGTT
The DNA here is from genome assembly GCA_013400915.1 of Pardalotus punctatus. NCBI lineage: Eukaryota > Metazoa > Chordata > Aves > Passeriformes > Pardalotidae > Pardalotus > Pardalotus punctatus. The sequence goes on along the minus strand of VZTX01006339.1, from coordinate 567,071 downwards.
TGCCATTTAAAAAAGGTAAAACTCTCAGCCTGAGATGAAATAACTTAAATTATCTTTCTATGTATCTTAGATTGCGGAAGAATTGTGGGTTTAAGAATTGTGTTGAGATTTTATTAGTGCCTGAGACACTGGGATAGTTTGCTGCACTTGAGTGCTCCCTTGCTTTGAGAAAAGACACCCAAAATAATTTATCATCTGTAATGTTTGCACCAGGCATTTGTTCTCATTGATCCTTTTCACGCACAAACGAAAAATAAAGATGTGAATGCATTTTTCTGACACGTGCATTTTTTTCTTTCTGATCACTGAACAAAGAAACCTGACTCCTCTTTTCAGTCTGCAGAATAAACTCCTGAACACCAGGATTTTGCATTTGAAGACGGCACAGCTCTTCATCCTGGGCTGGGATAAAGACATCCTGGGCATTTTCCTTGCCTGTCCCCGGGTTTGTATTCCCAGAATCTACACCTGATTAGCAAATTTAATCAGGGAATGGCACTCACACACCTACAACTTTGGGTCTGTCTCCAAGTGTACCACAGCAGAAGATCCATATACTAAGGCTCTGAACAGGATTTGATGAACTTGGCACAAATCAACAACAGCTAAAAAATGGGCAGGATTTTTGGCTTCACTGGATGCAGAATTGCAAATTGGGATGGTCTTTCTTTCTTTCCCTAGATTTGGCTATTTATTCTCATTTGGCTATTTATTAACATTTATTTTTTAACATCATTTGGATTTTTATGAAACTTCAGGGATGCCCAAGCAGATCTCCATCTCCCACTGAGAAGCCACTGAAAATCTGCTCTCAAGCTTCTGAATCCCCATTAGGTATTAATGCCCTTTTTGAGTGTTTGAATGCATGAGACAACATGATCTGTATCACATAGTGTTGTCCTCTAACTCTCCCTGGAGCAAAGAGTGAGGACCAACAAGATGTTGTGGTTTTCAAAAATATATATAAAATCCATTCAATAATAATACTACAGTAAGAAACAGCTTGGCAGGCAGAGCCAGGCAGGTTGCAAGAAAAAAATGGGATATAAGCCCATGATCTTGAGAAGAATACAAAGGCTGTTCATTGCAGAGTATTGCTGTCTCCAAAACAACTCCCAAACACGTCACCAGACACCACCTAAGGTCAGAACTTGGATTAGGCCATTAGGGACCTTTTTTTTTTTTTTTACCTTCTACATAAAACAGTAGGGGTAGGTACACATCATGATCTCAGCCTTACAGTAAACAAGAATAACTTTCATTTCAATAATTCAATTTGTGAGTTTAAATGGAAAATGGAGAAGTAGAACCTTCTCCAGCTCAGAGCATGCCTGTGAACAGCTCTGCTCTCTGCAATGTCATTTCACATTCATGAAATAAATGAAATATGTAATTGGAAAACTTGAAATGAATTTTAAATCCATTAGCAACAGCATAATATTTACCCTAAATGACAATGTTTCTCCTGAGATAAGAAAAACACACAAGGTCCTACGGCAGTGGTACTGTCCTGGAATGAATGAGCAGGGAGAAAGCAGCTCTGGGTTACACTGCAGGCTCTCACCCCCCGGGCTGGGATGAGGAGGAGAAAACAGCTTGCAATCCACACCTCGCAAAGAATTCCTCACCAAAGAAAAAAGCAATTTCTTTCTACAAGTTCTACAGCACTTCATCTATGAAGCGACAACACCACCAGATTACCAGAGAGCGCTTCGGGTCTGTCTGCAGAGCTCGTGCCTCTGCATCACCAAACATTTCTAACAGAACACGTGACAGGGACACTTGCAAATAGACACACATTTGTGTAGAGGGTTTAAACAGACTGACTGGGAGTAATATAGGGGATTGCTGTATTAACATTATAAAGTACCATACAAAATTCTCACACATAAATACATATATATACATGTGCTGCAGCTGGCTATGGAGCATCCTAAGTGCTAATTTAGGCATCCAGAAACCCAAATTTACCACTGCCATTGCTGATCCTCACACAACACAATCAATCTGCTTCCTCATTCAACAAAAAAGAGGCTTAAACCATTTTTCTTCCCATCACACTAACTATTTTTGGTGTCCAAAGGAGGCCAGGAGGAAAAACAAGGCAGGGAGATTGAAAAAGAAATCTCAGAAGGGCTGAGATCTTACCAGTCATCTCAGAGTAGGAGTCTTTGGTCTCCAGCCCTGTGCCAGTAGGGAATACAGTGCAGTACAATTCAGCACACACCAATAAACCAAACAACACTATCCAAAAAACCCCAAGGGGTGCGTTAGTCTCAGAATACCCTGTCCAATGCCAGCCACTGTCATTTAACCTCATCTCTTCAGGATTATGTTTTCTCCCCTCATTCAGTCCTGTATTAGATATTCCTGTCTATCACAGGCAAAAGCCCAACACTGACAGTTCAGCAAAGGTGTGAGACAGACTCTGACTCCATTTCTGTCTGACTGTTCACCAGGTACAGGCTGCTACAGCACCAATCACATGATGTTTCTCTCCAAAACAGAGGGTCCCTGCACACTACCTGTTCTGTCAGGAAACATCTTTCCCAAACTGTCAATCCCCTATTCAATCTCCTACTGAAAGCCCCAGGCTGAAGTTCTCCAAAAGAAATGTGTAACTATCCTCATTTTCTATGAAAGAAGTCGCTGCTAGTGTCCTGTGAGGCACCACCTGCTCCTTTTGCAGCTCCCAGCAACACATGCTGAGCCCTTTAATTGATGCACAGAGCATCCAGCTCCGCTCCTTCCCCTCATCCTCATAAATCCCTTTGCAACTTGGGAAGAATATGTTTCTACTGGGATTCTACTAACCACCTTCCCTTAATCTTACAAGATTTCTCACACTATGCAAGCTACTGCCACAACATTTATCTCCCACAATTGTTAAAGAGTAAAAAAGGATGGTGTCATGTTGAACAAGACAGGATTTGAATCTTCAGCTAGTTTTCAGCTCTGATATAAGAATGCTTCTAAGCTTCCTTTCCTGCAGCTTCACAGTCATTTTCTTTCATGTAAAATATTTGCAAAAGAACCCCACATGCTGCTTACTAAATATTATCTTCCACTGAATCAAGGCATTACAAAGAACCCGGTGGTGTGTGTAGTGCAGTGGATGTGATCACCCTGCTGGAAACAGCTCACATCTGTGCCATCCACAGAAGGAACTAACAATCCCACTAATTGCATCAGGTAATGAATTTTGAGATACTTGTAGTTATGTACTGTGGTGTTTTCTGCAGGCCAAACCACCTGGGAAGAGAGTGAGCATCTGTGCAGCGATGAACTGGGAACACTGGGATCCTCTAAGTGGTGCACTCTTGTAGCATCTGTCAAGTGATCAAGGGATGTGCCCATGAGTAAAAACACACACCAGCTCACATGGTGGGGTGGGACAGTCTCCAGAAAGGGTGTGACAGGAGGAATCAAGAGCCAGTGATGCCAAGTACACATTAATTCCTCTGTTTGTTACCAGAAATAAACTCCACTACACGATAACACCCAAATGTGGAGCTGAAGGAATCCCCCAGCTGAGTCTGACAGAAGTAAGAGGTGGAAAATCAAATCTGTCTCTTCTGAAAAGATCTCTGAGCTTTCAGACTGCGAGGAAGTTTGGATGTTTGGGTTGCACATAGAAACAAGAAGACATGAACTATACATTTGCATGAAGAGGTATGGATATTAGGAGAGAAAAGGGCAAAGGTTAATGCAAACTGTATTCATAAAAAGCCCTCATTTTTCTCAATTAGAAAAATATATTTTAATCTTTTAAATTAGATCTGGTTTATGGGTGATGTGCAGTTAATGTTTTATACTCACAGTAATAAATATTCCACAATAATGTTAAAAGGAAAGGAGCAAGACACATGCTCTAAGGTTGCATGTGAATTTCTAAAATTTAAGACTAAATCAGTTCTATGTTTACAGCAATCAGCCCATACCTGGAGGGGCAGAGGTGTTCTAGTAAACTACAGCTGACATACACAACGGACAATTCAATTTCTTCAAGATTCAATAAACAATAATCTGAAGGGTGAAGTTCCCAATGCTGACAGCTGCCAGGTGAGAAAAGGGATTTGCTTTTTATTAAAGACAGAGAAAGAACCAACGGGTTTTTATTCACTGGGATCTAAACAAATATATGCTGACAAGTTCAACATTTGCAGGGGGTTATTGCTGATTTTTGAGTACCGTCTTGGATAATTTTTCTTTTTTCTGTGAGGTTATAAAATGACAAGGCCAGGCTGGACAGGGCTTGGAGCAACCTGGTCTAGGGGAAGCGTCCCTGCTCATGGCAGGTGTTGGGATGAAATGAACTTTAAAGGTCCATTCCAACCCAAGCAGTTCTGAGATTCCATGACTGCTGTTGACAATAAGGAGTTGCTGTGCACAGCAGATCTCACGGATATGTCATGTTTGCTGCTGTCTCACAATGACACCACAGTTTCCACACAGGTAATCCCATGCACACCTCCACAAAGGGCTACTTTTATACAATAGGAAACTCACACGAACATTAGAGTTTTCAAGACTTTTTCTGCCTCCACTGCCACAATGGAGACATCCTCCCTCCTCACAGCCCCTGAGCATCCAAACCGCCAAACAAATTCCTGCAGAGCCAGCAAAGAAATAAAATACCATGAGGATGGGCAACTTTGAACTACATTAGGCTGTTATTAATGTTAAGTCCATGACAAATCTATTAAGCCCTGTAAAGCTCCATAAATGGCTGGCCAGGCTGTAAGAACAGAATGGTCCAACTACCTTGTGCAGCAATTTATACTCTTACATAAAAGATTTAGTTTGTGTAAGTGTTAAACGTGTGACTAGAATGATTTAAAACTGCGTTACAAAATACACTGTGTTCTTCCCATTTCACAACTACTAAAAATATTGTTTATAAGTTATTAATCTCTAAGAAAAAAGGCAGATATTTTGAGAGTTCTCCAGCAAAGGCTGTGTTTGCATCAATTAAAAAAACCCCACAATCAGGCAACCAGCCAAAATCAAAACCCCACTTTGAAACTGGTAGTATATAATGTTTGGAAACTGGCACTTCACCGTTTTACTCAAAATATTCCTTAACATTTGGAAGTTATTAGATACAATAATAATTTCTACTTTGCCTCCAGTCTACATTTTTCCTCTGGGTCACTCATGAAACATTTTTAATCCTATAAAATAGAAACCTAAATCAAAAAGTATTGATTCCAGGTATCTTTTTTTTTCTCTCCCTGACTCCAAGCACTCTCTCTGCTGGGCTGGTTCCCTGCACGGCTCCATTGCATCCTCAGGGAGGTGCACACTGTGATCCCAGATGTGCGAGACAAGGAATTACAGAATCCTTGGATTGGAAGGGACCCTAAAGATGATCTCATTCCAGCCCCCTGTCAGGGGCAGGGACACCTTCCATTATCCCAGGTTGCTCCAAGCCCCATCCAGCCTGGCCTCGCACACTTCCAGGGACGGGGCAGCCACAGCTTCTCTGGGCAGCCTGTGCCAGGGCCATTACCTTTTATTTCTACTATCCTGAAATTAACTTGGCTGAAATGTCACCCCGTTAAACAAACATGTAGGTGACATTTCAAAGCCACAGAAATATTTGAAAGAAGGTAAAGATTGAAGGTAGGAGTCACAAAGAAGTCCTAAATCAGTCCTACAGTATTAACAGTGAATGAAAGGCAAAATATCATCATCTGGACAAATGTGAATCTTGGGTAGTTCTCAATCAACTATAAATATTAAAATCCTCATACATCTTCTCACAGTCCAGGTATAAATTATGACTACTTGGCCAAATTCCAGCTTAGTTAATTACAATCTCACATAAAATAATATCCTGTCTAATTTAATTGGAGTATGACATAATAGGGGATTTATATTAATCAGAAAATTCTGGAATAATAATTCATTTAAGGAGCAATTTCATTATAGAATTCTATCTATTAGTGGCAGTTTTCACCAAAAATGTAAGTTGTAACCACCACCTTATTATATTTTTGCAGTGATCTGTTTTTGGGTTTTATACGATTCGTATCTCTGTAGCACTTGAGTATCTTCTATGTGAAATCAATAACAATATCAAACCCCATAACTGGATAATGAAGTTTCTAAAACAACAACAGAGCTGAGATCTCTTCTCCTGCACCCTTGTTCTCTTCTGCTGTCATTTTAATTTCAGGGTTTTGTTTGTGTGGCTTTTTCCCCATTGTTTTTGTTGGTTTTTTTTTTACAACCACACAAATGTTTGTAAAAGGAGTCTTGCAGAATCTGACATCAGATCTGATGCCTGGAAAGAGTCAGGATTTTCTGTCATGGAGCTTTTAACAAGTGCATCAAATCCTTAAACAGCAACCAAATCACTGCTGAAGCCAAGAGAACAGGGTGATAGGGAGAGAGTTTAATGGAAGGAGAACACACGTTGACAACACAGAACTGGAAATCAGTTCAGAGCAGCAAAGAGAAGCACGGAAAAGGCTACCTGACATCACTGCCTGTGATAGCTGCATGGTGGCCACAGGAGCTTCCCATCTACTGATCATGGTGAGCATGGCAGCCCTGTGTCCATTCCAGACAGACACTGGCTGCACATCAGGAAAACTCCACCAACTCCAAGAGCAGTGCTAGTTCTGTGATGTCACGTGGCCCTTTGCAATCAAACACCTCAAAACAGCATCAGGGCATCAAATGGTGGTCTTTGGGCTTGAGGCTATGGGGATGGATGGATGGATGGATGGATGGATGGATGGATGGATGGATGGATGGATGGATGCATGGATGGATGGATGGATGGATGGATGGATGGATGGATGGCAGCCCTGATTCAGGGTAGCACCTGCCTGAAGCACCCAAGCCCCTGATGTTCACTTTGCTGCTGGGCTGCCTAGAATACACCTGACCCACAAAACTGGGGCTCCAAGTGAAAACTCTGATGCACATAACGTTATTACCCTTTAATCCACCTGGCCGAGGGCCTCCCCATGCTTTGGGCAGTCGGTTCCCTTCTGTGCCCAGCTGGGCACAGACATCCAGCCTGAACTATGCACAAACCACAATCTGGGTAATAAAACCCCAGTATTTGTGTGGCTAAATAAATAAATAGGTAAATAAAATAAGTAAATAAATGCAAACCAGAAAAGGTTGCTGCTCCAGAAAGTTCACAGCTGAAACAAAAGCTCGGTGACAGCAGGTAACAGCCTGGGGAGTGCTGGGAGTGGCATGGCTCCCACCCCCACACACATTCTCCCCTTGTGTTTAATGCTGGGAAAATAAACTTTATTGTAGTAAGAAGCTTTGATAATTTCTTCACTGAGGTTAGATGCTTCTTTGACTACAATGACTGCTACCTCCAGCAATAATGCCTTAAATCTCCCTGGGCAGGGTTTGGTGGCACAGTAATAAAAATGTCTGTGCCCTGTTTATGCCTCAGGTGCTCCCCCTGCAACAGTGGTGATGAACAACATGATTCATTTTTTCCTAGTATGGAAACACCCTTGCCTGACATCTCTGTTTGCTCTCGGTTTCTTTCCTTTACTTTCATTTGCTGGAAAAGCAGATTTGGAGTTTGCTGGGTGTGGCTGGCATCTCCCACAGGGTTTGCACATCAGCCAACAGCACTCTGGGTCACTGAGGTTCCTCTCTCTGAAAATCTTTCTGCATTTTTGCCCACCTAAGGTCATTCAGACCACGTCTCTCCAGTGAAGAACCCTGAACACCATTTCTCCATCTTGATTACACAGCTCAAATGCCCACCTCATTTACATCAAGTAAGACAAGAGGATTCTGGCCCCCAGGGAGCCCAAAGCCCTAATTTCATTTCATTTAGCCTGCAGTCACAAGATTTTTTTTCTGTTGAATTATTACTGGGTAGCATTAAGATGTATGGCCTGCCAAATATGTTTAAATGACTTTTTGGTCCCCATCATCACCAGGAGAAAGCTAACAGGATCTGTCCAATCTATCTAAATAGAGATGGGAAGGAGCTGGGAGGAGATCGCAGCATTTAATGAAGCAGTAAAGAACCAAGGCTTTCTAAAGAGATGATAGACACTAAATAAGTAAATAAAAAATGGAAACAGTGGCCTGAATGCTTAATTACATTGTCAGCACAGGCCTGTTCAAATCAGTTGTATATGTGTTTATTCTCCCTGGTTTCTAGGCAGACAAAAGCAATCCTTAAATGACGCAGTCCTCTGACTGAAGCAACTGCAAAAATGTATCAGAAATACAAAAATCTACAACAAAATGCTGCAGAGGCCCATAGGTCACCTGCTACCAGCCACCAGAGCAGAATGGTGCATCTGGAACATGTGATGAAGGATGTGGCAAAAGAAATCCCACCTCAGCCTCAGGACATGTCACACCCTGTGGGTTCTCACCACCCCCTTGGCTTGGATGTCCAAGCACAACCAGTAAGTATTTATTTTTGCTCATGAAATATATACCTTATGAGATTAAGTAAGGGCCACAAAACCTTGATGGGAAAGCTGCTGTGTTTTTTGAAGGGACAAGGGCAAAGGGAAACAAAAGATAGAGGAAACAATAATCCTTTACAGTCTACTATTGTTGGAATTGTAGAAGTAATGTAATTAAGAAAGATTAGGTAAAACATGATTTTATTTCCTAGTTAGACAGTGCTTCAGACAGCCCACACAGCCACTGTGTGCATTCTATACCAAAACAGGGGCACAGACCCACTCTTTAGAAGATGCAAGCACAAAAATGATCCTGGGCAAACCACAGAAAGTTGTTCCACCTGAAATCACTCAAAATAACTGGCTTTAGCACAACTGCCAGAACATCCCATGCCTGTATTTAAGTGCCATGTAAACCAAAAAAAGTTATGAAATAAGAACTGTTTTGTACTCATTTCAACTCCTAGTCCAGCCAGGCTGCATCTATCCACAAGGTTCAGGGAAGCTGATTTCCAACCTTCACTCTTTATTTTCTGCACGATATAATGCAGAAATTATGAATGTCTGGTCACACAGCAGTTAGCCCTGAACAAATGTAGATGACTTAAAAATTTCAATTGACTTCCAAGAACACAGGGTAGCATCAGATTGCAGTGTACAGTTTATCTTAATACAACAATACCCAAAGTCAGCTGGTTTTCCCAGCTCCCAGTTTTCTGTACGCCATGTGAAAAACCAGGGCACAATTCTTGCCCTGAGGATCCTGTGGTGTGAAAGACCTTGCCATGTTACGACATGCACCAATTTAACATAACTGTCTCTGTTCTACTTTTCTCTTTGAGGAGAAAAAAATATGGAAAAAGAAAATAGTTTGAATTGTATTTTTATGCAAATGCAGTAAAGATAAACTCTGTGTCCTCTCTTAACATATTTCTGCTTGCCCACAGGTGTAATAAAGAGCTGAGTACTGAAAGCTTTTCATGCCTCCAAGAAAAGAATAGACAAAAAGAGAAATTATTTCTCTAAACAATTCTAAGCAGTCAATTTCTTAAGCAACAATGCAAGTTCCCTCTGCTTGGAGCAATAGAGCAATACCAACAAGGCTGCAAGCTGCCACGTAGGCTGCATCAGGATTAATTATTTTGTATTACAATGTCTGGAAGTAGGGAGAGCAAAAGAATTAAATGAGACTTTATGTTTTCAGCTAGCGAGGATGCTGCTCAGCCTTTTGGCTTCTCTAAGTGAAGAGGCAGCTTAAAGGAAGATGAATCTTTCTCCATGGCCATATTTAACCTCTTCAAATCTGAATGCTCAATGAAGAGCAAAGCAGAGCCGAACAATTTGAAATACTGCTGTGGTGAGATGTGTAAACCGGACTGGGGGAACTGCTCAAACCCTTATTTTCAAAAATCTTCCATGAAATAAGAACAGATGAGTAATAAATAACCTGGGAAAAACCATCATGTCCCACCAGTGAAAGTAAAACATGGGCTATTAGCAAAGTCATTCTGCTCTTACTGTTACTACAAATTAATACAGTGGGACGGTAACTTAACAACAAACATCTGAGTGTCTGTCTGTGCTCATGAAAGAGCATCTCTCAGCACTGGAACTGAAGCAGTTTTGTTTTACCCAGCAGCAGTCCAGGGTAGGTTGACTTCGGCATCTAAGATGATGTGAGCTGCCAAGGATGCTCTCTGCCCCAGGAGGTTTGGCAGGACCTTCTCATCGCTGTGTTCCCCCAGGTGTCTCCAGGCCGTGAGCTTATTCTTCAGTGCTCCACTCAACTGGGACAAAAATGCATTTTTTATTTCCTTTTCAGTTGCATTTAATGATATTTGGCACATTTAAAACTTTTGCCTCTCATCAAAGGTGAGTGAAACTAGCACACAGACCTAACAATTTTAGGGGAGGTGGGAAGGAGAGATGAAGCAAATAAGTACCTGCCAAATGCATGAAAATGATCAATACTGAAATACTGCCATCAGATCCCAGACTGAACCTTTCCAGACAGCCCATCAAGCTGGAGATGAGGGCTCCTCCCCGCCTCCTGTAGGAGGGCTTGCTCAGAAAAAAAAATAAAGAAATCTTTCCATATGCCCTTATTTGCTGTTTGCAGCCAGGTAACACAATGGAAAAAGACCCATTGTTTGTACTGCCCTGACATGGCAGGTGATGTAAAGGAACATTGCTGTTTTTTAAAAAAATCCCCTACAAGGGAAGTGACAGGTGGCTCACTTCTATAAATTCAGGTTCACTGATTTAAGGGCACAGAGCCTTGGAGCACAGATGCTGCTGCATTCCCTTTCCTACCATGTTCTGCAAGAGATGCTATTTTTCTGGGAGACAGTCAGGCTGGACAGTCCCATATTCTGCAGGGCAGAGTTACTCAATTCTGCCTCGGAGGTTTTTTCCACACATCCTTTCTTCATCTTCTCCTGCCACTGTTACAGCGGGTTCAGCTGCAGAAGGGGGTGATACAGCTGTTCCCAGGTACCACAAATATCACCCTGCCACAGTCGGGGGAAGCAGGCAGCTCCTGAGAGGCTGCAGGCAGCTGCCAGGGGCACCCAGAGCAGGAGTGCCACCAGCTCTCCTCGTGCTGCACCCCCAGGAAGACAGTTATACAGAGCTGCTGCAGAGCTGATGTATTCCCAACACATGGTGAACAGTTTATTCCTTTCTATAAAAGTTAAACAGTATCTTCTCTTGGAAAAAAATTCTTTCATGGTCCAGGGTCCTCTAACTTTTATGAACACAATTAGGTTACTTATTGAAATGAAATGATGGCATTTAAATAATTGGAAAATATGGCACCTCTGTCCTATGGTTTCTTTCCATATCTGGCAAAAGGGGGTCTTTGAGAGGAATCACCTACAACAAACACATTGCTTTTAGAATTCCAGTGCATGATCCTTCACCCACTTTGTAAATCACTCCACAGCGTTACAGCCATCTCAGCTTTAAAGTCACGCCAGTCCCTGTGTGTGATACATGAGTGTGGCTGTCTCACTTTAGAGAGAGATAAATAATGGCTGGTGGCAGCGATTCCCCTCAACACCAGGCTCTCACAGCAGCTTTGGGTGGGCACAGCAAGGTCAGATTCTGGGAGAAGTCACTCTGAGGCACAGCGAAAATGAAGTATTCTTCAAAAGTTTCATTTGAACTAGAAGGCAGTTGGGCTTTAGCCAAGAGGGGGAAAAAACTGGGATGCTCAGCGTGAAAACCTTTGCAGCAGGTGAGTGGCAATGTCCTTGTGAGGAGATCTGTGTCTGCCAGGGCTGGCACTGAGCATCCCTGGGCACAGCAGGAGCTTCAGGCACTGGCCCTGCTCTGACTGCCCTGACAGAGATCCCAAGAGCGACCCCTTTGGTGCTGGCTGCAGGAAGGGCATCTTCATGGCTCCTGAGTTCATCTCTGGAGGTAGAAAAGCAAAATGCTGAACACTATTAAAAACCCAGACGACACTCTTCTGAAAACTGAAAGCTTCTGTCACACTGACCTGGCATGCAAAACCTTTCCCCCGAATGGCACCACCGTCCTATGGCACAAAGGGAAGCCTGAATCCCATTCAGCAGAGACTGATTACCCCCAATTCTAGGAAAGCATTAGGCTCAGCGGAAATGTGTGAGTGGTTATGACAGAGAAGTGGTTGATTCCTTTGCTGCATTGAATAAAAATTTTAAAAAATATGAAAAAGTAAAAGAAATATGAGGACCAAGAAATTTCTCAGGTAGTGTAACAAATAATTCCCAGTCATAGTTTGCAATTTTAGAAATTAAATCTTAATTATAGAAACTGCAAGGAGGTTACCCATGTAGGTCTTGCTGTTTCCAGAAGTTCTTCAAATTCATTTCAATGTTTGCTCTACAAACTCAGACTTTAACCAATTTCTTCAGGTGATGGGTAAAGTCCAAGGAAATTTCTTGTCATTTTGATTTAACTAAAACCCTGCGATCTGACAAGATTGTCATGTTGACACTGTACCAGTGCTCAAGCATACAAAATCCTGAAGACTTTATCTACTATATGGATTATTCTCTCCTTCACCTTGTAGAGGACACAGATTCCTGCCAGGAAGCACCACTCCCACAGCAACAGACCACACAAAACAATACTCTGACCACAAAGACCCTGGTTTTTGGCAGGGGCATTTCCACATGGCTGCCACCAACCTCCACCAAGACGGGACCTGCTACCAAGGGGATGAGCAGTTTTAAGAAAATTACATCATATGAAATCTGGATATAGTTCCTGATGTACTGTCCATCTAATTCAGAGAAAAGAAACTCCTGATGTGCTGCCACAGCAGGAGGTGCTGTCCATCCACTGGAGCAGGGATATCTCCTGTCAGAATCCCATCTCAGAAACCAGCAGAGCTTATAACACCCAGTTACTCAGACAGAATCCCACCATTATTTCCACCTTTAAGGCTGATGTGGACAGGTCTAAAAAGTTTGCAGCACAGGAATGAACAAACGTGTAACCTTTTCATGTGTAGTATCAATGTATTTCTTTCTGCACTGGAGAGCACAGGGACATCAGAGACAGACCATGACCAGAGGAGGAGGAGGAGAAGGACATGGCAAGTCCTGCAATAGATACATTTAGAAGGATTTTAAATGGTGAAAAATTGGTTTCTTTCTTACTCTGGTTAGAAAGAGACCTGTGAGATAAGAGACGAAAGTTACCCTTGACTTTTCCAGCTTTTCAGCGTTTGTGAATTGAAGAGAGATGCTATAGGCCCTGACAGCTGAGACCCATCTGCTATTGACCCAGAATAACTTCTGAGCAGCAAAGGAAACATCTCTTGGACACCCATAGTCATCTTTTCATGAGTTATGCAAGGACGAGGCTTAGAAATACTGTAATTTGCCAAAATGGGAATTGTTCATGTTCCTCTTGTGCCTTAATTTGAAAACCTTCCCCTTTATTTTAGTCAGAGTAGAAAGAGGCAGGTATGGAAAGAAATAGGCTAGAAGGAAAAACAGAGGAAGCCAGGCATGTGAAGCATGGGGGTGGAGATGCTGGTGGCCCTGGGCAGCAACTCAGGCATGGGAAACCAGCAGGCTGCGGGATGGGATGGAATGCCACGTGTGACCCCTGCTCCTGCACTTTATTAGCCTGCTTAAGGTAGGGAGGGAGTAAAAAAAAAATAAATTAGCAGCTTCTGTTCTCCTTGGACTGTTTTCCCTGCAGGGCTGTTACTGGTTTATTTATTTATTTTTAAGGCAGGCTGCCCTGGTGATCGATGTCTTGTTGATTTTACAGAGTGGGCAGAAGAAATGGGTCAAAAGAGACTTGCAAATATTTACAGATAGGTGAATTGTGACCCAGGAACAATTCCAATTACAAGTAAATGAGCTTTTTAAAAATTACTAAAGTTACAGGCAGGGACAACTTCCACCAGACCAGGCTGCTCCAAGCCTCATCCGACCCAGCCTTGAACACTTCCAGGCACCCGCAGCTACTCTGGGCAACCTGTTATTCCATCTTACAACTGGAATAGGCAAACACCTTCAGAGCATGCAGAATTTGTATTTCAAGCACAAACCTGGCACACGAGATAACAGATTTACAAGTAACACACTTCAAAGTCAGCCACTGCTGGGTTTGCTGGAGATGGGGCACATCAGATGGGGGCAACCTGGGATTCACCCAGGCTCCAGCAGCAGAACCACCCAGGAGACTAATTAGATAAAACTTCAGCACAGCAAAATCATCTTGGTTACTGCGACTGATTATTTGGTAATTCTTCACAAGAAAATGGAAAGAGAAACAGGGAGGCTCAGACAGCACTTCCACTGTCTGTACAGGTGTTACAACTGTAGCATTTACTGGGCTTCTTGCAGAGACCAGCACCAGTCACCTCCACTGCACTGAAACTCATCTGTTAGTTCAAGCAACTTAAAATGGACTTTATCTGACAGCTTTTGATGCTGGAATTTTAAATTAGCTGGGCCTCACAAGCCAGTTCCTATGGGGCACTGTCCACAAAAACTAATAACAAAAGCAATAATAACCATAGGAAGTCAAACATCCCCACAAGTCGTATAACTGCTTCATAAGATATTTCAACCCCTTCTATGAGCAACTTGTATCTATTCCTCAGAGTAAATTATCCAGTGGGCTGACATGAGATATGTAATGAAATTGCTTTGCCACTGGCTCTGTTGATTTCTTCAAAGTTTCTTTCATTATAGGAAATTAGTGGATCACTAACACTTACTAAAGCACTTTTCGTTTCATGGGGCGCTTGCAAAGCCTGATGGAAGACCTGCCCCTCAGAGAGTGTCAGCTCAGGATGAAGGTGATGGCTCAGTACAATATGGTACCAAGTCCTCCATCCAGCCTTCCTTTTCCCTTCCCTCCTGCTTTCTCCTTAAAGGAAATTACACCTGCCATGTCTTTTCCTGCCTAATGTTTAACAAAAGGAGTGCTGATCAATGATGGCTCAGAGCTGCTGATCCTCTCCCAAGAGCCAGAAGGATGAAGCTAACCTGCCACTCTCTTTTTTGTTACTTGTAAAGCTCTTGGACACGTGATGCCTGGTGCAGGGGAAATCTTTTATTCCTCAATGTCTGCTGTTAAAGAGCTCTCACAGAGCAGGAATCCAACAGTTCATTACTTCTATCTGCTCAACAGACTTTTGACATAATTGTATTAGTGCCTCATTGCAGGGCTTGAAAAGTGAAATCTGAAAAGTAGCTTTTTGCCATTGATTTATGCGCTTGCTGAAGCCCTGTTTATGTGCTGGAATACAAACCACATTATTTGCAGCTCAAATAATTTGTTTAATGCATTGCGTTCAGAGGCCACCTGTGCTAATGCGTGGCAGCAGGAAGTGGGTTACTCTCACCATGTTTGGGAAAGGAAAAAAAAACATATTTTCTGAGCCAAATACTTCCCTCAATGCACTTATTTGCACTGAATTCAAGTCAGAGAGGGTGCAAGATAAGGGAAAGTTGGAAGGGGAGAGAAGAAGGAGACACCAGCTGTGCTCACCTGGATGACAGCAGCCAGGTTTGTTCTTTTACATCCTAAGCATCTCTCTCCTTCATGGATGATGCTGCAGGGATGTGCTCCTCTCCGGAGGAGTTCATGGATCAGCAGCCCCTCCAGCGTCCACATTCTGAATTTCTGCCATGTCAGTATGTTTTGCTATTGCCAAAAGCTCGCTTGGCAAAGAAAAAGCATTTCCATTCTTTTCGAGAGCTCTTTGACTCAGTGGGTGTCCACGCAGCGCGGCAAGATGAATGCACACTCTGTCCATTCTCGGCTGCTTTCATCTTTCATTCAGCTACAGTCATTGCATGTCAATGTATTAATTACAACCCACACTGCCTGTTCATCCTATTACACTGAAGTATTCAATAAATACCAATTAACATATTGGAGGCTTTCCATGAGTGCATCTTGGAGTGAATGGGTTCATAAAAATGCATCTTAAAACAAAATAAGGAGGATAATAGCAATTCTGTAACAAATTTAGCCTTATATACATCTCATATTTTAGCAGATGATTGCTTAGCAAATTGCTTTAAAAGCCACACAACTCTCTAGACCTGCCAGAAGACACATTACACCTCTGAGAAGACTCCGAGCCAGTCTGCCTAGGAGACACACTTGTATTCTTTATGCTTAATACTGCACTGAATATATACCCATGGTGAAAAAACACAATAATAATTAGTATTAGAATAAGTGGAGATGTGCTAAAACAGCCAAAACATATGTCCATTTTATACCTTCTGAAGCCTGTAAATTACCATATGGGCTGTTCCAAAGGCTAGAGCTGAGTTTCATGGCTACCAGTGTTACAGGAATTAAGGGTAGACAGAGCAGACTTTTATGCTGTTTACTGTGGGGGAATCTGGCATGGAGGCTGTTTTGCTGCTACAATAAACTGCAGTTCCCTCAAGAGAAGAGACTGAAGGCAACAGCCTCCACTATCCATAATGACCAAATGCAGCCAGATGACTTTGGTCATTATAGATAATGCAACTTATTCTGAAAGAACTTTGCCTCCAGGTCCTACAGGAAAGTAAACCCTGTCTAATGATGCCTGCATATCTTCTGCATATCAGATGTCAGGACTGACAAGTCCTTAGTTGGGTATCTAGGGCAGAAAAAGGAGTTTTAGCTCCTGTCGGTTTAGTCTGTTGATGAATCTGGGTTTCCCTGCTGCAGGATGATGGGGGGTCCACGCCTCCCACCCTGACCAAGGTGTCCTCAACAGGAAATCAAAGTGTCTTGCTGCAGAACAAGCAGATTAAAGAAAAACACCATCAGCATCCTCAGAACAATAAAAAAATGAGATTCCTGTCCTGCCAATTAGGCCCTGGACAATGGTTATTTTTTAAGTCCACTGCTATAAACTGCAGGAAATTGTAACTTTACATGTGGATTTATACCCTCAATAGTCATCCTCTAGAGGAACCCTTTCCCAGGCATGTAAACCACCAAGTTTTTGGGAACATGCTGAGCAGCAGGTGATGCAGCATGGCATTCTGTTTCACCACACAAACATGAACAAATGCTTTTCCTCCGGCTCCCAGTTTTGTTATGGACATTCAAGAGGGCTATGCTAATGGACAGGTTAAATACCAAAACCAACATTCAGCCTGGACCAGCAGTAGCAGCATGCATTTCCTCTCATCAGACTGCACAGCTCCTGAATCTTCCTGGCAGAGATGATGTCTTCTCCCCCACCCCAGCAATGGGTTCCTTTGATCAACATCCTTTTGGAGGTGAGCAGAATGTAAAAGAGAGACATTTGTGCAGCAAAATTTTTATAAGTCTAACTGTAAGAGCTATCAAATAATAGCTGTGAGACTTCATATTAAAATATGCATATACATGTATTAAATATATGCATGTATTGCTGTAAAGGTTGGACTTGATGATCATGAAGGTCTTTTCCAGCCTTAATGATTATATGAAAAACAAACAATGCAGTGACAGTGCCTGACCTTGGCCAACAGTGTCAGGACTGGCGACAGCTCTTGGGTTTTCACAGATCATGGTCAAAGTAACTCCGGGTTTTTCTGCTCCTACATGTGGACAGCAGGACAGCACCCCTGGCTGCACGTGGAGCTTCAGGGTGCGATGGATGACTCCACTTGTGGTATCCCCAACCACTGGGGGAAGCTGAGTTTTCTCCACGATTACAATGAAGCATGAATGACATGGAGAACCAGGTCACAGAGCCAGACAGAATAAAACCACAGGAAGAGTCTGTCTGGGCAGCATCATTCAGGAAAAACTTCAAAATCAGTCTGTACCTGAAAGCAGTTCCAGCAGCCATCAGACCAGAGCCCTGCCCTGTCACTACAGGAAACCAGGATGTGGGAGAACCCTGCGAAACACAGTTCATGTCAAAATACAGTCTGAAAGGGTATTTGAAATGTTACCCTGGTCTTCAAAGCCCTCAATTCTCTCATTTAATTTCATATTTAAAAGGTGTATGTATACCCTAAAAAATCCCAGGGTGAGGATATTTTCATTCTCTCTTTTCACCCCATTCCTTTTTGGCACTTTGCTGGGCAATCATTGTCATTGCCACTCCCTCTTCCATCACCCACTGAGTTCCATCACACTCCAGCAATTCTGGGGGCTGTGGTATGTGGGGCTACACATCAGTGCTGGGTTTCAGCTGGACACAGAGCAGGACACTGTTCCAAGTGCTTCTGTATCCAGGACAGGACCTGTGATCTTTACTAAAACATTATTCAGGTTTGTATGATGAACAGAATGACAAATTATAAAGAGACATATACCTAGCATATTTCTTTTTTTTTTTTCTTCTGTTGAATCATGGTCACAGATTCCTTCTCTAATCAGCAAGTTTCTCATAACACTGCTGGAATATCAGTGCCTGGACTGTGGAGAAAGCTACAGGATCTGAGTGTGGCATAAAGCATGAGTTCAGTAGTGCCTGAACTTGTTTGCAAAAAGAGAAACCAAAATTCTGCAGCTGAATTTTTTATACTGCAGATGGAAAAGCTGACAGCAGGAACAGTGCTTGGGAGGCACAGTAGGGCTGAACTCCCCATTATTTATGTCTATCGATGGCTCTTGATATTCTTTCTGAAGTTTTGATCATCAAGAATCTTGAGAACGAGTTTTTTATGCTGGTGCTAAAGACAGGTATTAGCAACAGCTGAGTTTCACCTCAAATCCTGATGCCACTGAAGCACCTCTGAAGCTTTTTACTTTTCTCTAAAGGCTAGCACCCTTTTTTATTCTTTTTTGGAAGTATTAAAGCAGAATCAACCTTGGGGTTCAGCTTATTCCATTTTCTACTGCTGTTTTTAAAAAAAGTTTCTATCTGGGCATCCTGGATTTGTCAAGGAGATTTTCTCCTGTCTAGAACATGAAATAAAAACATCTCAGCTGTGGCTCTCCATAAATTGTATTACTGCACTGGGGATAGGTACTGTACTCGATAATTTTCTGACGGCTGCTCTGGCATTTTGATTACAAAATTAGCACTGCAGCTCTGTAGTGCTGTACAGTGTCAGTAAAGTCTGTCCTAAATTAACTAAGAACTGGCCAATGGACAGATCTCTAAAAGCATTTCTCAGAGGGATCCATTAAATGGGGTTGTTTCTAGAGCCACCCAAATCCCAAATCTGTCCGGTATCTCTACTGAGATCTGGAATGAACACAGAAATTCCAGCTGACACTTTGGTCACCTGAGAGTGATGGAAAGCAGGACTGAAGTGTTGAGCTTTTTGGGTTGGCCAGTAACCTGCATCCATGTATAATGTAACATTTTAATATAAACACATATAAAATTAAATATAAAACATAAACACACATAAAATGATATATGAAACAGTGACCACACAGCCAGGAACAAGGAAAGTAGGGCAGAACTAGGAAATGGAAACCAGATGAGGTCATTAATCCTGGGAAAAGGGTCAGTGAGTGACAAAACACACAACAGGAGCAGGATCCCTGCCTGGATGGTGAGGAAAAGTAGTATGAGAGAGGAAGGGTAATAAAGGAAGTTTTACCCTCTGCATCAGCTCTGGTGGGACTGAGGCTGTTAGGTAATTTTTTGTTTTATATACTAAAGAACGTTTTTGGCCTTAAAAGCTATGAATCTGCTCAACCAGTGGAAGAAAAGATGAAGAACATGTAAATGGAGAAGCAATTCAAAGCATCCATGAGGTGCCTGAAAGGGCAGAGAGACCGTCTGCAGCGGCTCTCCTCAGATGAAAGCAGATTTCAAAAGGAAAATATCACTCTAGCAATTACCCACCTGGAAATACATGGAGAGAAAACAAGAAAGAACAGGAAAACTGCAGCTAAAATGTTCTGGACTGTATGTAATAAAACAAGATCTAGGAAAAATTGCTCAGGATTCTACTGTATCATGCATTTGACTTCATGTAAAGTCTTAGGCCTTTTAACCATAATTTTGCCCATTTTAAAAAAAAAGACATTTTTTCTTCATGACAATATTGCATTTGCTAAAAAAATTCTGCAGAAAAGACAGAATATGACTGAAAAGGGGAAAAAAAAAAAAACCCCACAGAATGTTTTGGTCCGATTTTCATTCACAAATGGCATCTGGTTTTGCAAGACCATAAGGAAAACACACACCTGCAATTCTTCATTCCGAGCTCATAAAAAATGAAAATTATCCTTTTTAGATTCCTAACTACATGACTTGAAGGTGCACAGACAATCATTTAGGTTGGAAAAGCCCCCTAAAATCATCAAGTCCAACTGTTACCCCTGCACTGCCAAGGCCACCACTGAACCATGTCCCCAAGTGCCACATCTACACATTTGTTAAATGGTTGATGGTGACTCAACATGTGTGTCAAGGACTGCCAGCCGTTCTATTTCACCAATATTTGTACTTGCTCTTCACTGACATAATTTTGTGTCTGCAAGTAACCCAAAATACTATTATTTGTGCATGTGAAATTGCTTCAGTGAACACTGCTGGCGCAGATCAAATAATTTTTTGAGAAATGGTATTTGCCTGGTTTATGCGCCAGTGAGTCACTCATAAATACCTATAAATATTTAAATATTCTAGTCCTGCAAGAGTGTGTGTAGACATTTGATATGGTTTGTACTACATCACCTCTGAAGCACTACTCCACATGGCAATTTCTTGCATTTAAAACCAAGATTAACAAATCAATGTGCCCTGAAAAACATTTTAAGGTCCACAGTACATTGTCTTCTAGTGAATTTTCTTTACAATTTGTAGACAATAGATTTCCAATAACAACTTGTAATTAAATCACTTTCTCTTACTCAGTCGTTGCATATTAAGCCTGTTGACATTTTGCAGATAGTATCTTTGGAAATGAGAGATATGAACAAGGGGCTTCAAATGGAAAGATCCTGGATTTAGATCAGGTATTAGGAAGAAACTCTTCCCTGGGAGGGTGCTGAGGCCCTGGCACAGGCTGTCCAGAGAAGCTGTGGCTGCCCCATCCCCGGAAGTGTTCAAGGCCAGGCTGGATGGGGCTTGGAACAACCTCGGATAAGTGGAAGCTGTCCCTGTAGCAGTGGGTTGGGACAGGAGGAGGTTAAAGTCCCTCTCAACCCACACCATTCTGTGATTCCCTATTTGAAAAAAAACCACTGCACTTTTGCAATTGACACTTGAGCGGGCTGGTTCTGACATGGCAACAGCCAAACCAGTGTCAGGCACCCTCCCTGGCTTCCCATAAAAAAAAATCTGGTCTCAATTCTTGACCTAAAAGCATGAAAACACAACCATTCTAACTACATCTTTGTTTACCATTAGTTCTGCTAAAATTTTATTTTAGGAGACTCTCTTAATTGAAGTCATAATGCCAAAATATATAAAGTGGGTAGGGTACAAAGCTGAGCAGCAACCCTGGTTAAATGAATTAATCTCTGGTCTGAACATGGAAATATTTCTGTTTTTAGCCCAAGGCAAAACCTTGTCCCTCTCTCCACTGGCAAGCACACATCCACATGCAACATAACTATTCTTGATCTGAGCACTTTTAACTTTTTCTCTGGAACCACATTTTAGCTTTTGAAGCCTTTTTGCTTAGATTAAACCTGTCTTTCTTGCTACAAATTAATTCTGATTTTTTTTCTTCTTCTGAGAAAATAGCTTTGGCTTTGTTCAAAATGCAGCAAAACAATTGAGACTACACAACAAACCTGATTCTGACAGCTGTTTTGTGGAACTGCAAACAATGCAGGGCACTTTGCTGGAGCCCCAAGACATATTTTAGACTTGAAGTGCAAAAGGTTTTCACAATGAGAAGAGCTTTAAAAGAGAGAGAAAAAGAAATCAACCTTTTTCTTTGCAGAATGTGTTTCTTTGATAGCAAGTGAGGAAAAAAAGAAGAAAAAAAAGAAAACCCAAGCAAGAAAATTTTCCACATTCATGAAATAGCTGCCCACTAAAATGCAGTACGGATGAACTCTGTGATATCCCCAGCTGAGGCATCCTACCAGCAAAAATTACATTTTCAGGTGCAGCAGGATCATTCCTAATGCTCAAGCCAGGCATCTCACACAGCATTTATGAGTGAGGCAAGGAGTTAGGTGCTTCTGAAAATGATCCAAAGTCATAACATATCGAGCAGGAAGATCTCAGAAGCTGATCAAAGGCACCTCCATCCTCGAGCGCGTGCCCGGAGCTCAGCCCTGCCCACTCATGAGCCTTTGGGCACTCTCCCCTGCACTGAGCTGCTGTGTCTGCCTCCAACATACCCTGCCAGCTTCATCCTCAAAATGCCTAAAAGCCCTGCATGGGGTCATGGCTCAGCTGTGGGAATGCTGCTGACAAAATTCTGTTGCAGTGACCTGGGTTCTTGTTGGTTTTCCCTGCCATCCCTGTCCACACAGTTGGAACATCCTGCAGGAATCAAGCTGAGCAGTCTTCAATTCCTGCTTTTTCCCTTGTTTTTTTTTTTTTTTAATAAATCTTTTAGTTCTGTTTCTGCTATATGACTGCATTATTAAATTAGCATTAATACACTACTATTAATAATAACAACAGTAACAATAATAACAACAATATTACTACTACTACTAGTAAATACCCAATAAATTGCCTTCATTCTCAGTAACTCATCTGCACACCATTCCTCAAGGCAATCAGGAATGGGCTGCTTTGGCCAGCTAAGGGAAACCTCATTTCTTTCCCCAGTAGCTCCTCTAACACCGCCTCAAACCAAAAGCAGAGGTCATCGTTCCCCTGCTTGCTCAGCCGTGTTTGAAGTTTGGATATCACATCGCTCACAGGAGAAGCAATCAATGCTGGTAAGCTAATGAATTATTTCCAAGTTTGTACCAATATCTGCAGCAACATGAAAGAAAAATCACATACCAGGGAGATTACAGTGGGAGAGGCAGAGCATGGGGCACAAACTGTCAATATTTCAGGACTATGATTTGATTCTGTAGATAACTGTTGCTACAACATTGCTTAAGAAAACACTGCAAGCAAAACATTTTATCTCACAATATACTTGTCCAATATAATTATCTGGGCTGGACCAATCCAGCTGGAAGGAAACAGCAACAAATACCTGACCCTACGTGCTGTACCATCAAGAACAGCTTCATGAATTTGTGAATAAATAGTTCATCTGAACGTGGATTTTACAGGTGCAATTGCTGCTGGAACAGCTGGCTTGCCACACATATGTGGAGTGTATATATATATATACACACACATACACATATATAGATAGCAAATAGGGGTATTTGTTTTCCTCAAAAAGTATTTATTTACCATTATCACCTTGCTTATTATGAGCATAGAGTTGGATATGCTGATATATCTATCAAGAACAGATACACGGCTGAAATCTTCTTCCTCACTCAACATTTTCATCTCCCACTTGACCCCACAAGCTCCTTTTTGTTTCATTCCCTGTTTCTCAATGTAGAGCTTTGCTTTTTCCTGGTCAGCACCAATCCCCACAGTTTTGGGACCATGAAAAGCTCTGCCCTAAAGTATTTTCTAGTGAATCAGAAACATGAACAACTCAAAAATAGATCTGTCTTATACTCCACACTTCTAATGAGCCTCTGGAGGATGGTGGAGGAGTCAGGGATGGATCGCTCCCTCCTCCACAGCACACGGCTGTGGGGAATACAAGTCCCGGAGATTTTAGGATCATTGCAGTAAATCTGGAGCCAGTCCAACACTGCTTCTCTGCGCCGGCAGCGATTTACCTGACACCCATGCCCAGCCCAGGCTCTCAACTCATTTTTTCACCCAGTTATTCAAATTCACTCTGGTTTCCCAGTCCCCAGTGGCAGTGCTGGGAGAGCCCCCGGGCTGGCACCATCGACCCTCCCTGGCTGCTACCCAGCATGTCCCTGACCTCCTGCTGACAGCGTTTATATCTCATTTTCATACTTCTTCCTTGTGTTTTGTTGGTTAATATTAAAGAGAGGCAAAAAAAGAAAGACCTGACCTAAAACAGAACCAGAGAGGAAAGAAAACTCCTTTTAAAGAGCATAAGAGGAAGTTTAAGAGCAGAGCACACTGAGCCTGCAGCTGCTGCTGCATTCATTCCTGCATAGAAAATGTCCCTACTAAATAACATTTGTGTTCTTTAGATAGCAATATATCCATAGATGACAACACATCTCTCATCTTAGAAAACCAAAAATTTTCCCTCTACATGTAACTTATATGCAGAAGACCATGACAAATAACGACTGGACTGAAAAAAAAACAATTCAGAATTTTTCTTTCAAACTTCCTTTGTAGGTTGTTTTGGTCCAGATATGACATCAGGAGAGTACTTTAATGGGCCATGAGCTAGAATTTAAGGGGATTTTATTGTTGGTTTAACAACTCCTTATTAGCTAAACAATGTTGACAGGATAAAGGCATTTTGATGGAATGCATGTTTTCCCTCTCCCTGACATATCTGTATTACAAACTGACCTGTCCATATCGATGATGGTGATGATACAGATCTAGAAGATTACACAGATTTTTTTTCTTAAGATGGGCTTTCATATCTGCCAACCTGCCACTTGCCCATTAGGGAAGACAACAGGAATGTCAGAAGTGACACGCCTCACTCATCCGAATGACCTCCAGTCAGACACAGTTCCAGAAGTTATATCCAAAAACCACTCATCTGAGCATTCTTCAAAGTATGACTCAGCTGGGTGATGTGCTTGCCAACTCACCAGACTATCTCCGTGCTGATTAATTAGATGTATGCACTGCTTTAGCTCTTATGACAACTAAGCCCTTCATTTATTACTCATTTATTGAATCTTCGTGACAACTTAAAGAAAAGACAACAGACAAATATACTTTCTAGTACTCTATTTTTGACATGTGAGATATCTCAAGATCATCACATCAAAAATTATATATTTTAATTATGGCCCTGAGACTCCTTATCTAATAAAAGTTTATTAATGAGGAATTAGAAGACACCTACAAGTGGTTCTTACCAGAGCTGCCAGGAGAGTGTTTCATCTGTCTCAGGCGCTACTTGTGTATGATTAAGGCAATTTGAAGAGTTGACACTTTAATCTTGTGTTAACAGATATTTCTAGTCATCCTCATATATGCAAGAAAACTCTTTAACAGTTCTATTCTTGGGATTATGGAACAAAAGAACTTTCAGAAAATCAGAAGCAAGATTATAGGTTTAGAAGGAAGGCCACTATTTCTGTCCATAATCCAAAACTGAGCATTAAAATGTGCATGAAAATTATTGGCATGGTTAGAAGTTATGATTAAAAATAGCACCTATTAGATGTAGTACTTCTACTGGTAAAACCACATTTCAGAAAATGTAAGACACCGGATTTCTCTCATCCATGCACTTTTCATTCATTTACAGATGATCAACATGATGGGGAAGAAAAATGCCCTTTGAGGCCCTGAGGGTCTTAGAGAGAGAGAGGATGGGTCAAGGGAAAGCAAGAGACACAAATGGAGCGAGAGAAAGAGACCATTTTGTGGCCCTGGGAGTTACAGCAAGGCCACAAGACTCTCTAAAATGAAACACAACTTCCTACGCAGCACAACAATGACAAATTGGGAAGCTCTTCACATTATCAAGGTCATCTTCAAACCTTTCCAACACTGCGACACTGCACCAGAGCAGAGAGCACCAAAACGGATGTGACAGAGTTTTTGAGGGGATAAATTAGATTGACACTTCCTGATGTCACTGAATTCTGGTCATTATGTTACTCAGCTTGCTGAGCAGCCATGCCCGTATATTGCTGCCAGCCCGTGGCAGCCACAACTCATGGCTTGGGTGAACTTCAAGCAACAAAGATCTCTCTAAAGGACAAAAAATAGGAGAAATGCGCAGGATACTGTACCTTTAAACTACTGCTGCCAGCCAAATTCCGACTCATAACAAAGCAGAAATCTTATAAACAGAATTTTCATAAACCAATGTGTGCCCTTAAGTGTTTGAAGTATTTTTGATATTTTTTTCCTACATCATTTAATGAAAGAAAAAAATATACTTCAGCCAGGAACTAATTTTGCTTACAGGTTCCCCAAAATTTCAAAAGTTATAAGAAATGAACATTGGTTTTAAACTAAAAGTTGATGAGCCATTATCTACTCTTGATAAAAGTGAGGATTCTGGGAAAACTGAAAATGGAGAAGTCAGTCTGATTTTCAGCTTCAAATGGTGAGCAATTCTGTTCAGATAAAAATCCCTTTGACAAACAGTCATTGTTACACCTTGTGTTTTATTACAATTATTTTGCAGTTTATCAATACTATCTCTATTAATTGGCTAATATTTTGTACTTGTCTCATTTTCATTGCCTACTTAAAATTCACTGAACCAAAACCCCACAGAAATAATTCTTGGAATTTAGGCTCAAGTTGATGTGACTTTGAGAACCCATTGATCCAAATATGCTCCCAAATAACTGCATGTCAAGCCTTTACAGCTGGGTTAATACACTTTATGCCTTCTTAATGTACGAGATTTTATGTTTTACTGTATATCTGCTGGTTTGAGCGTGCTGTGTTGAATTAAATGCATGTGTGGTTCAAACAGGTCCAAGGTGACAACTGGGGCTAATCTTAAAGCACTTTAAACAGCCTTCCAATATTTAAAGGGGGCCTACAGGAGAGCTGAAGGAGGACTTTTGACAAGGGTATGGTGTGATAGGACAAGGCAGAATGGCTTCAAAGTGACAGAGGGCAGGGTTAGATTGGATATTTTATGAAGAAATTCTTCCCTGTGGGGGTGGTGAGGCCCTGGCACAGGTTGTCCAGAGAAGCTGTGGCTGCCCCATCCCTGGAAGTGTCCAAGGCCAGGTTGGATGGAGCTTGGAGCAACCTGGGACAGCGGAAGATGTCCCTGCCCATGGCAGGGGGATGGATCTTGACAATCTTTAAGGTCCCTTCCAACAGAAACTGTTCTGTGATTATTATCTAAAGCTGGGTTTTTTTAACGAGAAGCTGTAATTCAAGAAAACAGGCATTACCCTCCTTAGAAAAGAATCCCGTTTAAGAGGTAACCCGCTTGTTATTGGCCCTTTCCCTGCACTCAACAGTCAATGATTGAATCCTGCTTCAGTTTTAACCACAATGTGTTAACCACACCCAGGCTCTCTGTAGCTCACTATGCTGATTATTGAATAACCCTGCCCATTTCCTTTTTTCTTTAGTATCCCAAAGGAACAGGCATCAATACAACTTTCTGTCACCCAGGGGAAGGAGAGAGTGTGGGCCTTTTCCAGGAAAGGACTTCAACAAATGCTTCACTTAAAGCAAGAACATAAATTTATGAAGATAAATGGGATAACACAAGTATTTATTATAGACCATTGTTGAACTGGTTTATCCCGGATCCCTGCTGAGACACGTATCATGACTGCACATTGTAATACACTTATTAACACGGAAACAAAATGCAGGAAACACAATTCCCAGGCAAAATATTCAGTAAAACACCTTCCCCAGGCAAACTAACTCACATGACCACAGGACCTTTGGACATGTTTCCATCCTGTTCCCTCAGGGTTATTCAAACCACACACTCAAGCCTACAGACCGCCAGGCCACCATCTCTGCCCTGCCATCAACGAGAAGCACAACAAAATACAGCAGGAAACAACAAACCCGACACACCTGAACTAATTCAGATTCACACCTCCTGCTTCGTGCTCCCCCTGTGGAGCGCAGCCACCTTTGGAAACAAGCCTTCAATAGTGTTCTCACGGAATTAGGGACAAAAGGCGTTGTCTTTGCTGACCACGTCTGGGAAGACAACAGTGCCCTCACAGATATTCGCAAGCTTTGAACACCCAGGACAGACCAAAGCAGGGACTCACGGAAGGCTGTGTAGAGCTCCTGCAGGGCCAGGCGGCCGTCGTTGTTGTAATCATCAAAGCGGAGAAGGTCTTCAAGTGTACAACCCAAGAGATCATCAGCCAGCTCCTCCTTCTTCATCAGCTGCAGCAAAGAGAACAGATAATCTTACATGTAATGTAGAGCCACACACTGCTGGCCTGGCTCACCTGGCAGATTTTCCATTAAATGACCTTTGGGGATATATATATATATATACACACACATATACACACACACATATATATACACAGATAGCTATTATCATATCTATCATTACATATTTTCTTTCTATCAAGATGCTCGTATTCCTGCAGCACTTCCTGGACCATGGACTGATGAGCCTCTTCCTTTACCAGCAGCACAGAAATGCATTTTCACTCTGAAAACAGACTGAAAAATAAATATTCAACAGGGGAAAAAGGAAAGTTTGTTTCTCCTTTCTCCTCTGTAAGTAAGGACAAAATTGTATTCTCTGATTTTAGGACTAGAATAGGCAACAGTGGATGGTGTACTCAACATTAACGTGCTTTTCCAAGCCCTGATAGTTTGTTTCTTTTGTTTTCTCAACATTTCATTTGGATTCTCTGAATTTATTGTAGAACATGAAGAAAATTGCTGAAATGTTGCATCTTCCAGACAGGAAAGCTTTTTCCTGTAGGCCAGGGACTCTTTTATTTACTATTGTAGTCTTGGCCCATTATGTTGAAGCAATTTAAAGCAATAATGCTAAAAAAATCACCCTTTACCTAGCAAGTAAGAAATACTCAATAAAAGTGAGATCAACCATAACTTCCAAGATCAATCCTCTAAAGATGGAAATTTGCCTTTGTCTACCCTTTGTATTGAAAATTGATTAACTTTTCACAAGACTGACAAGTTTTTACTAGTCCTTTTGATTTAACATCAGGAAAAAAAAAACAGTGCAAAACACTTCAGCTGTGACACACTTAGTAGACTTATGAGTCTGACTTTGAAATACACTAAAGATTTAAATGGAAATAACACTCCAATTACCACCATAGTTAATAGCTTCATATATCTGTAGTTGCAAAACTACATGGGAATTTCACTGTTGGATCCAGAGGGAAAATATTGGATAGGATCTACCAGCAGACAGGAGACAAAACAGCTCTAAATAGAAGGGGATGGGCCATCTCTTGCCATTTTTTTGCTCAAAGCAATTCTGTGCTGGAGAACAAACAAATGGGTGCTGTATCAATCAAGGACTATCCCCCCTGGAGAGACTCAACTTCCAGTTGCTCCTTTGGGGTGAATCCCTCTGCAATGAGCCTCCTAAAGATCTACCTCCAGGTCTTAAAAATTACTTTTTTCTGCAGCAGTGCATGTTACCTGCCTTGAGCTCTTCCTTGCAGACAAGGTTAATAGCCTGAGAGACTATTTTTCTTTTAAATAAAACAAAGCAAAGGCACAGCACCAGTTCATCCAGCAGTCAGAGGGAACAAGATCTCACTGCATCATGTTCAGCTTCCTCTGCCATGGGCAATGAAATTCCCATCTTCGGGGGAAATTTAAAGTTGCAGAGAGCTTCAAAATAGAGAGCTATCACAAATCTACCTAACGAGGCAAGAGAAGTTCTGTTAAGACTATAACCTGGGTAATTAAAAATTGCTTATTACCTAAAGCAATGTCACTTGAAACCTGGGTGGATACACTGGTCTTGTAAGAGCACATAAAAAGCATCTTGTTAAAGAGAAAAATAAACAATTGGCATTCTCCCCATAAACTGTGAATCCTGCTTCTGTGAGAGCCCAGAGCTGTCCCACACATGTCGCCAGCCCGGCTGGGACTCAGCCATGCTGCCACCAAGGGGCCCAAGACCAGAGCCACTCAGCTCAGGATTAAAAGCACTCATGGCCTATCTAAATTGTGCATTAATAGGCGTTATTTTGTCTTTGGAGAGGTGACCCCACTGTCAGCTCAGCCACGCTGGTGGCCAGATTGTGTGGAGGGTGCTTGGGTGAAAGGGCTCCTAGCTGAGACTGAACTTATTCTGGTCCATCAAACTGAAGTGGGCCCTGTATGTTCAGGCACATTTACTGATTTAACAGCCAAGGTCTGTGCTTGCTCTTGTGAGAGAGACCTGGGCTCCAGGCACATCTGCAAACAAAGCCCAGGGAAGCTTCAAGGCAGACCTTACAACACTGAGTCCGTGCTCCTTTGCAATGGCAATGGCTTGCAGGCTGCCAAACCTTTATTTCCAGGAGAGTTTTAATATCCTAATGAAATAAGTTTCATGTAAAAAGGGTAAAAAAAATTGGAGAGTAGAACAGACACTTAGATGCCACTATGTAAAAGCTGGCTTTGAATTCAGATGAAAGTGTTTTATTATACCTACCATGTCTTTATGAAAAAATCATTGTCTTCAAAGGAAACATTGGACATATTCATAGCCCCGAGATCTAAGGGAATTTACACTGACACTTTGCGTTGTGAGGAAAGGATCGAGCATCCTGTCAACAGCCTGAGCCCTGAAATGCAGCACAAAGTGTCCTGCAGAGGAGTGAGCTCAGGGAGGAGCAGGCTCGTGCCTGCAATGCGCTCTGTATTCTGGGAAGTGAGAGTGCAGATGAGACGCTCAAGGGTGAACAGACTCTGAGCAACCTGGTCTACTGCAAGGTGTCCCTGCCCAAGGCAGGGGTTGGAATGAGATGAGCTTTAAGGTCTCTTCCCACCCAAACCATCCTATGGAGGGACAGCTTTGGAAACTGGAAGAGGTCCCAGATAGGACTGGCTTCCGAAAGGCTCTTAAAAGGCATTTGCTTCTAATTCTTCTTATGGATGTCATAGTGAAATGGAAAAGACATTTTACAGGACTGTTTCTCCAGGTCTGCATGTGCAAAGAGCAAGCTGAGGACACACAGTACCCAGACTGAGTGCCTGGGCTGCCTGCTTGGTTCACTTTACCAGTGAGATGAATTCCAACAGCACAGCACGCCCTCAATTAGAAATAACTGTTTTTTCAAGCCCTCATCTTTTCTATCAAGTTCTGCTAATCGACATTTCAGCATCTGTCCAGGGATTTTGGGACAACAGACCTGTTGAAAAACATTCCAACTTTGCTGTCACATTACTCTATGCTAATACACAGTCCAGAAGGCAGGGAGGAAGAATTAAGAGATTTCTGCCTAACTTACATGCACCTAAAAAACCCAAATTAATTCTCCCCAAGCTGGCTAACTGGAAATACTTCAGAAGATGTCAGTTAGCAGAGCAAGGGTTAGTATCTATTTTCAGGAGTATGGATGAGGCTGGAAAACTGCTATGTTTTTTGTTTGGAGATGAGCTTCAACTGTTTGAGACAACACTGACTCCTGGGAGATGCAGGAAGAGACTCGTTGACTGTGTTAGATTTTTCTCCTTTACCTGCTGCTGGCTGGACAGGTACAAATGACCATTCCCCTCTTAGTGCTGCTGTGTTATATTCAATTCACACTTTGAATGAAAATCCACTTCATAATTCCACTTCCACTGAACAATAAACCCACCTGAGCCAGTTCAGAGCTGCTGAGATGCCCATCACTGTTCAGATCCAAGTGCTTAAACAGATCTTCAATTAGGAAGCGCTTCTGGGCTGCTCTGTCCTTGGCCAGGCTGCTGGGCGGGCTCTGCCGGCGAGCCTGCAGGTCCAGCAGGATGCTCTTGAGCCGGCTGTAGTCTGCCATGGTGCAGCTGTCACCTGAGAGATAAGACAGCATTACTGGACCACGTGCATTTACCTTGATCTTTTCAAAGGACTGAGGTTCTAAAGGGAAAAATTAGGCACATATGTCTGCATACACAGCCCCGCTCAGCTCTGCACTTGAGGAGCTCCTGTAGTCGTTACCTTTTGTAATAGCTGGCAGATTTTCTAAATCCTGCTGTCAGGGATGCTCTCCAGCATGTTACCTTCCAGATTTTATAGGGCTTAAGTTACAGACTTCCACACTCAGTTTTGTAACTCCCACAAATATTAAATTGGCTCTATGCTTTTCTACATGAATAAATTCATCTTCCCTATAACTATAAAGTAAAAAAAAAACCCAAAAACTGGGCAAGAAGTTCCACTAATGTAAATAGTACCTCAGAGTGTCACCCTGTACCAAACGTGGGGCTGACCTCAAGGAATCTTGGGGGCAGCCTGTGGTGGCAGAAAGCCTGAGGCAGGACAGTGAGGAGAGTGGGGAGCCCCTGCAGCTGGGGCGGCACTGGTGCCTGCTCTCATCACCCTGCTGCAGGCTGACATAAACACTGTCCTCAGCCCCTGACCAGGGAAAAAGCTTATTATCAGGGAAAAGCCCTCAAGCCACCCTCCCTGAAGTGATTCTGGCTTGGCTGAAGAAATCAGATTGCACCTTCCTGACCCTGAAAGCTCACGCTGTGCCTGCAGCATCCAGCTCTCCCACAGCTCTTCTCCTCCTCGAGGAAACACATCCACATGCCCAAAGTGGTGTAAGATGTTACAACCCTTTTCTGCTCATCCGTTGTCTGGCAGAGCTCAGCAGAATGAGAAATGGCAACTGTCTTTTTGTGCAAATCTGTTTCCTTTAGTGCCAGGTACAGTGGCTGGTGCCTCGCAGGAGCCTTGGAGCAGACCCTGGAGCACCCCCAGGCTCCAGCTGCCCCACACTCTGTGAGCATCAACCACATCCCACCAACAGCATCAACACATTCAGCTGTTTCCTTCAGATGTACTCATGGTTATAATGTAATTTCTCTACAATGTAAATAGCCTTACTCTCTGCAATACTGGTTTTAAAACAAACTTTTCTTTTAAATCCCATCACTGATTCTGTTGGATTAAATCTAAGATTTAATCTTAAATCTAAGAGAACATGGTCCCACCTCAGTTTGAGGGACAATACCCTTGTAGATCAGCTCCCCAAAGACTCTAAACATTATTCCTCTGAAAAATAACAGGAGACTGGCACACTGACAACTAATGTTCCTGTCCTTTTCTTGCTGAGCTGCAACATTTTGGACCTCTTGGCCCTACTCCAACCAAAACCCAATTAAAATTCCAGGTGGGAGGCATTTCTCTGATAGCAAACCCATCTACTGTCAAGGTTTTTTTTTTTCACCCTTCATATTTTGTTCTCGCAACTTCAAAAGCACCGTGACTTGAGAAGGTGAGGGAGGACACAGAGGCCGGACATGTGCTCACCAGTCAGGCCAGCGCCCTCCTGCTACATGAGCAAGAACTGCAAGACAAGGCTTATTTCCTACCCTGAGCCCAGACCCATCTAGTGTGGAGAGTTTCGTGCTGCTCAGGGATATTAAGCAGCTGATAAATTCTTCCTTCCCTCCAAACAACCTCCAAAATGCACTTGATCCCACATGGGATCAGTCTTGTTTTACAGAAAAAACAAGGCTATTCTGCTACTATTAGTAGCATTTATTATTCTTGACTTCTTTATCCCCAGCCATGTCATTTGATGGTTTGTGAAGGCAGTATGAATTTTTTATTTTATCCAATCACCAGCTTATTTAAGAGAAAAACTGATTGCAGTATCCATTTAATCAAGCTATTCTGTTGTAAATACTATTTTAGCTACTGCAATAATATTTTTTCTCTGAGCTGGAGTTTTATTTTCAGTCAAAAATCAATCCCAGAAATGTATCTGGGACTAATGAAAACAGGGAAATCTATTTAATTTGCTTCCACTTCAGTTTCTGCTTTGCGGTTTCCATTAGTGAGCTGCAGCACAGCCACAGGGGCTGCACACAGTGACACCCAGGTGGGCTGACCCACTTCCACGGTGCTCCCCAAAAGCACAAGACAAAGCAGTTCTTCCTTTACCCCCTCCAGATGTTTTGTTTGCAGCAGCTGAGATTTCTTTTTGCAGATATTTGCTGTTACCTGGGCAGGGCTTTCCCAGCCTTCCTCAAGCCCAGCACTAATCCAAGTCCCCAAGCACCACATCTACATTGGGTTTTATCACACCTGCAGGGATGGTGACTCCACCACTATCCTGGGCAGACTGGAGATAATCCTTTCAGTGAAAAATCTTTTCCTAATACCCAACCTAAGCTTCCCATAGCACAACTTGAAGCTGTTTTGTCACATCCTGTAATTTACTACTTGGGAGAAGGGATCAACCCTCACTTGGCTGAGAGTTCCTTTCAAGTAGTTGTAGAGAGTGAGAGGGTCCCCCCTGAGCCTCTTTTCCTCAGGCTGAACCCCTCAGGCATGTGAGCCAGGAGACAGTGATCTGCTTTCACAGAATGACAACCCTCCCGGATTCTTCCATGCTCAGAAAACAAAGCCACCTGAAAGCTGCTTTTCTTGAAAAAGTACACACTGATCCGGGCTGCAAGCCAGCCCAAGGTGAATGTGCCCATTTGGGGATGTTCAGAGGGTCACAGCCATGCTGCAGCTTCCAGGAAAGTGTGAGTGGCACAGAGAGTGAAATAAAGGAAAGCACAGAAGGACACAGCTGGTGACCGCAATTCCCAAATCCTGCTATAAACTCCCAATATATTTTTCCCCATCACTGTTGCTGTGTTCAGGGTCATGGACCCAGCAAAGCCCCATCCTGCGTGGCAGGATGAGGCCAGTCCATGGTGAACACATCAAAGAAAACCAGAAGTAAGACAATTAAATCTCTTATTTAAAAAATAAGTCCAATCTCACATGTTTTAAACATATGCTGCAGGCAGAAGGTCAGAAGGTGCTTCTGGCCCCTGTCAAAACTGGCCCAAAATCTCATTACCTTCACTTCCCTCTGGAGAAAACCACACTCTCCAGCTCTGCTGGAAGTGGATCCCAAGCCTCTCCACAGTGTGGATGTGATAGACTGCATGGGTCTCACACCTTTGCACATTTTCCCTGACATCCCAGACATCTGAGGGCTGCAGTGACGCACAAGCAGTTGGTCAGAGTCCAGCAGTGCTGAGCTGTTTAGCAGAACAGGAGAAAAAGCAATAAAGTTCTGTCCTGGGGTGTGAGATTGATAATTTGTTTCTTTGACTGAACTAAGAAATCAGTAGAAAAATGCACTACATCCTTCATATATACGTGTATATATATATATATATATATATATATATATATATGCATGCATATAAATAGATATGTCTAATTTATATACTTATTCTTACTGTGGCGGAAAAACAGTGGGAAAACTATTCCTGGTCAAAGGAAGTAATCTGACCTGAAACTGTAACTTTTTACTAAGTCTGGCCAAAGTGTTAGCTCTGGAATTATCCATGCTTGGAATGTCTGAGCTGATGTTTTGCTGCACAACCCAGACCCAATGCTTTTTATTTCAAACAAATTAAGGCACTGC
Source organism: Pardalotus punctatus (assembly GCA_013400915.1). Classification (NCBI taxonomy): domain Eukaryota; kingdom Metazoa; phylum Chordata; class Aves; order Passeriformes; family Pardalotidae; genus Pardalotus; species Pardalotus punctatus. Next base: position 532,038 of record VZTX01006339.1, on the reverse strand, counting down.
AGTGACCAGACATGGGTGCATCCTAGAAAAGACACTGCCTGCTCTGCCAAGCTAGGGAGGAGACACATTCAGGCAACTTAAAACATTTGGGAAGCCAATGCCAATTGAATTCAATTCTGCAGCAAAGATCCTTTCCCTCATTTACTAGGTATTATTATTTCATCTTTTAACCTACCTTCCCTAGAGACTGCTGACACTGAGCTGGTTTATAGGTCTTGGAGAGCAAAGCTCTGTATTTTCTCCCCTCACTCCCCCTCCTGCTGTCCTGACATCTGTAATCTTCTTACACTGTGCCAAGGATCTACCAACTTTATCTACTAAATACTGTCTGCTTAGGCTTCTACCACCTCTTGTTCTGTTCTTCCAGGTATTAAAAACATGACTGTTAAGCAAAAAGAATGTCAGAAAAGCCATCTGTGTGCCCTCTCCCTTATCCCCATTCTTCTCTGTCTCTGCTGACTGCCCCCAGCAGTTCCTCTGCAACACAAGCTCATCATTAGCCATTTATCTCATCTCAGGCTGCTCTCCTTGGTAGGTCTTGCAAATGGCTGTCTCTCAGCTTGGTTTCCTTGTTAGGGCTTCCCGGGGACTTGGATTCCGCTCACAATTGCAGCCGGTATTGGGAGGTTTAGGGTGGGTATCAGGAAAAGTTCTTCCCCCAGAGGGTGTCTGGGCACTGAACAGGTTCCCCAGGGCAGTGGTCACAGCACCAGCCTGACAGAGCTCAAGGAGCATCTGGACAATGCCTTCGAGGCATGTGGTGGGATTTCTGGGGTTATCCTGTGCAGGGACAGCAGCTGGATTCGATGATCTTTGTGGGTTCCTTCTAACTCAGGATTTTCTGATTTTATGATTTTAGCTGACCACACTGCTCCTCAGAGATGGGCTTTAAAAGGCTCCTTCCCTTCCCTTTTTTTCTGAACAGCAGAAATGCCATGGTGTGTGTTCCAGGAGCCTGCGTGGCACTGCCAGCTGACCCCATGTGCTCTCAGGCCCCATCCCCACCCCACAGCTGGGGAACCAACACCCAGAGAGATGTCCACGCAAATTCTGGATGAGCTAAAACTGCTATTCTATCCTGCCCTGAACAGATTCTCTAATTCTATTTCATTATTTCCACTTTCATGCTGGGGAAGATCGCCAAAGAAACAAGCCCTTCTTATCAGTTTACAGCATTTTCAAACCCAGTGAAGCCTGGAACTGTTTGAATTAAAAAAAAAAAAAAAGAGACAGGGAAAGAAAAACAATAAGACAGAAGAAGAGTAAAAGAAAAATCCAGCATATGAAGGTCTGATTGCTAAAATGTGGCCAATAACTGTCACATCTACACGCTCTGCTCACTCCAAGCAATGCTGCTTCTTGCTCTGTTTTGCAGCAGCGACGTAATTCATCCTGTTTAGCACTTCTGTATGCTTTGGCAGATAAAATATTGATCAGCCTGCCAAGAAACACAGAATGCCATTCCGTTTTTATGTCAGAACTCAGTAATGAACTACATTTATCAAGAGCATCCTCCCTGTGAAAGGTCAGTGGTGAATGTGGCTAAATTGTGATGACAGATCATTAATCCAGCTCCCCCAATAATTGCCCTCATTAAAAATTTTACTCCTGGTTTCAATGACTTGCTGCAGGTTTTTACACTTGGATCCCACAGCAATCTTCAACCCAGTTCGGAGTAAAAGCAGATAACAGAGGAATGGCAAGGCTGGGGATGAAAGTGTCCTTCAAAGGAATGCAGGTTACAAAATAAAAATAAACTGAGGAAGTGCAGAGATTGCTTTGATGGGAAAACTAATCTTCCAGTGAAATATTACTGTGCAAGGTGCCTTACAATGCAATGATTACTCGAAATGTCAGTCCTTCTTTAAATACCAAAAATTATCTGATAACACCTACAGAGCACCAATCTCAGAGACCTTGGTGTGCAGCTCACCTGACAGTAGATGTGAGCCTGAACACACACAGAAGTCTTTAGAGGATTTGAGTCCCACTGGTTCCTGAGCTATTTTTCAGCAAAACTTCCTGGGCTGCAAGAATGGCAGGAGGCACCTGCAGCTCTTCCTACAATCCGTGAGAGAAGCTGTGCAGCCATCAGCATCCAGGCTGAGTATTAGAGTGTGTGATCATCCACACGAGAAGGCATTTACAGAGATTCCACTCTTGAAAACTCTGAGAGAAGGTTGCCCTGAGTGGCATCTCCACATGCCTGGAGCACAGGTACCCAGTCCATACGCTCTCAGATCTGGGCTCCAGCTCTTGAAAACCTGTGGCAGTGGGTCATACCAACACTGCAGGACCTCACTGGTGGAAAACCTCCTAATCTAAGCACCCCCTGGAAAACACAATGGTCTCTCCCCAAAACTGTGTAATTCCCTATGGTTGTAACCTACCCCTAAATCCTACCCTTCCCTGCTCCCCGTTGGTTAAGGGAGTTTCTCCCCGCCTCCTGTTATCTGGCCCCAGATTGTCCCTATAACTGGGGGCTCTCGGGGCCATCTTGCCCTCTTTCTGCCTTGGACCCCTTCAGGAATAAAAATCTGGAACTTCCAGGAGAGAGGGCCTCTGGATTCTTTGTCTCTGGGAATGCCAAAGCTGTCCGGCTCACTGGGTGAGTGAGAATTGTGCCTGACACACCGGCTCGGGTGTGAGAAAAGCCTTTCTGTACAGCACCAGAGCAGTGCTGGCTGAAGTGATCTCTCAGAAGCCATAGAGACACTTTCGGTAAATGCAGAGGCTTGTTCCACCCCTCCTCACCCACGGCATTAAGTGGCGCCCGAACAGGGACCTGAAAAGCCCTGAAAGTGTCTCGTAAGGCTTTTGGCCGTAGATGTCACGATCAAAGAGCTACTTCTTTATTAAACAGACCTACGGCATTAGAAACCTGCAAATCCCAGCACAGGATTGGACTCAGCGCGTTCTCACTGCAGGTGAGACAGGACATAACCACCAGGCACCCCACGCTCCCTGGATCCCACTGAAATCCACCCACCACGGCAGGACAGGGCTCCTCCTCACTGTGTCCGTGGGGGAGGGTGAGAAGAGCCCAGCACAAGTCACCCACCACTGAAAGGGAACTCCAGTGACACTCATTTTCAGAGCAACCCTTCACCACCACCAAACGTGGTAATAAAGAGCAGTTTGGAGCAGGCTGAAGAGTGTAATTTCTAAGGCAGGAGGCATCGGGGGTGTCATTTTATTTGGCAGTTCCTCTCAGACCATGCTGACTATTTTCAGCTGCTCCTGTGGCAGTTTTCAAGCTCCAGGAAGAAATTCAGTGCAGGAGATGAGAGCACTAAGCTTTGTTTTCTCATCCGTATCCATAGGGCAAAAAAGATATGGTTATTGAAAATAACATTTCTAGATAAAATTAAAGGGGTTGGAGAAAAGTTCTGTTTTCAAACAGCCCACCCTTTCCTGTGTTTCACTCAAGCTTTATTTGGCACTATTAGAAGGATCAGAAAATGACTAAACTAAAATGTTACAGGATACAAATTTATTTCTGAGTGTCGCTCCTTAATTCTTGTGCCATTTATGGCAAAATTCCTCATCAGCACCAGCCCGTTTTCCTGCATACAAAATGAAAGTGTTGGCATGCTGGACAGGGGAAATGTGGTCCCAAAACATCAGACTGCTGAATCTGAGTGAGACATTATGTGAACCCTTTACCCCCATGATCTGTTGCCTCGTGGCCTGTTTGACTCAACAGAACAGGTTTACATGGGGACAGGAAAATTAAAGATGACTTCAGTTCTTCAGGGGTCTCTTTGCAAATCCCTATTCTGCCATGCAAATTTTTTATCTGTCTCTTTCTATCTATCTTCCTCTTCCTTTAATTGCTCGTTTCTGCACATGCATGGAGAGGTTGGTTGGACTTTCCTCCTACTTTTCCTGGGTGGTTGGAAAGGAGAAAATAACTGCTTTTCTCAACAATTTACATGAACAGACTCCTCTGAGCAAGTGCAGCTGCAGAAGAATATCAAGAAACCTTTTGGAATTGACAATTTCTTCCAATTTAGAGATATCTGTGATTTTTGAATCTTCCCAGCTCTGATGTTTATAGGCTCTAAGTAGTACAGGTTGGAAATTAGGAAAAAATTCTCCATTGAAAGAGTGGCTAAGCCTTGGAACAGGCTCCTCAGGGAAGTGGTGGAGTCACCATCCCTGGAAGTGCTCAAAAAAAGAGCAGATTGCAACAGGTAGTAGTAATGGGGATATTTGGCTGAAGGTTGGAGTTGATGATCTTGAAGGTCTTTTCCAACCTTAATGATTCCACGACTCTACACAAGGTCTGAGCAAACCAATTTAGGATGAAATCAACCCAAATCTTAACCTACAAAAACTCATGATAACAACCATTTAACTTGGGATCATTCAGGGAAAGCTTCCTATAAAACACCAGGCTGTGTTCTGCAGCAATTACACTGCAGGTAACCCCACTGCAGTGTTCCTGTAACACCTGATAATAACAGAGGGAGCGTTCTGCTGCCTCCAAACATCGCTGAAGACCTTCACTGTGCACAGAGGAAGCCACACACCGCAGATGTGACATTTAGGCAAAGCTGCTAATTGCAGCCTGCTCCCCTCACAGCACTCCCTGCCCACCTCCTTCACATGCAGCCAAGCCCCTCAAAGGCTGAGTACCTGTTTTATTCCTGATTTGAATTTACAGGTTAAGCGAAACTCTGGTAAAGTTCCTGCTAAGAGGAGCAGATGTTTAACGTCATGCAAATTCATGAACATCCTTCAGCTGCCTCTGCTGAAAAAATTCAATTAACAATAAAAATCCAAACGAACTTGCTTATCTTTGGGATGTGTTTCAGCTAATAAGATGTACATTTATCAGGTATCTGTATATAATTTAGCAGCACTGGGAACTCACCAAATTTATCACAGAAATGGAATGGAATACATGCCATGAAGTAGATACTATTAAACAATAGACATTTACAACCTGGAAGAGTTAAAGCTTGCCTCGGTGTATATTTATTTCAATATTTCATTTTATTACAAGAAAAAGCACCCACCTATTACTCTGCGAGTTTAAAAAATATATTAAAAACTTACAGCATGAGAATATTAATTCCCAGTTCTATAAACCAAAACTCTATTCCTACCTTAAACAATTACCTTCCAAACTGCATAAACCCAAATGACTTGTATGCCTCAGCCCCAATGCACAAGAAGAGATGGATGGATTTGCAGCCCTTCTTGGGAAGCCCAAGAATTACAACTTGGTTTGCCAAGTCCAAAGGCAAGTTCTAGATTTGTGTCCTGCCTGGAAGGGAGCAGGAGCAGCCCCAGGGAGGGAGGCAGGAGGAAGCCTGCAGGCGGGAAAACACACGATAAATGTAATTTATCAAGTTCCTATCACCTCCTAGGCAGTGTGCCACAGATTTATGGATTTTTAAAGCCAGGAGGGATTATGTGCACACTCTGACCTCCTGCACCGAATTCAACAACATTTTCCCTGCAGCAGCTCCATAATTTGTTTGCTCTATGGCACACCACCCAGGAAGGCTTCCAGACCTGATTTAAGCATCTAAGAGCAATTTTTCAAATTATTACTTAGTCTTAGTAGGCAAACATATTTTATTTTTAATTTACCTCCAATTTCCATCTACTGAATTTTGTTGCGCATATCCCATGTCACCTTCCTAGGTCTGCTCTGCTGTCGTGCTCATCTTGTGTTATACCTGTCCTCCCTGAGGAGCTGCAGCATACAATGGCCCTCACTAAGGCAGCTCACATTCTAAATTACTGGTTTTTTTTCCTCTTTTCTGGGAATTTTATCACCCTGTGGTTGGCTAAAAAATGACCATGACCATGTTTGCAAGAACCTCTGGCTTTTAGTCAGCAGTGGGTGGCTTTTCCACAATTCAGTGCCCACCCCCTGGGCTGGCTCAGACCCTGGCTCGTACTACAAAGTGATGCTGCAGTGCCCACAAAGAGCCCAAACACATTCCCAAAGCCAGGAATTTCTAGATGATTTGGTGGATGATTGCTCTCTTTTCATCAGAATATGTCTCCTAAAGATCCACTCAGACAGCATTCCCAAACACTGTTTAGCATAAGGAAGATGTAACTAACAGCAATGCCTGGGCTTCGAAAGCAAAAAAGCAAACCAGGCTATTCTGACTGCTAGTATTACATTTGCTGCCTGGTGAGAATTAGCTGTTATTTATGTTAAAAAATTAAAAATTATTCTCAAACCAGAGGTAAGAAACAATGTTATGAACATCAATGCAGATGAAGAAGGAACACCACGTAGTCAAGGCAAACAACTCGTCAGGAACTCCTATAACTGCTTGTCTCAACTATTAGGTGAGTGTAAATATAACAGAAATCCTGAGTGAATTATGCATGAGTCCTATACTGAAAACTGGCTGTTTCTAATGATTAATTTACCCACAACACAGCCCACTCTGCTATAAATCTATTACTCCACACAGAGATGTGATCTTACACACACACTCTCACACACTCAACTCTCTGTGACTGTTGTGCACTCTCTCTAAATTATATTTTGTCTTCAGATTGTATTGTTCTGCTTTTTAAAAGCTATTAAGCTAAATTAGTGATGCTGCATCCTAAGGTGCAGACAATGGAGGGGGGGAACAGGAGAAGAAAATGTCCCTAACACAGGTGTTTTAACAATAGCAACAAAATTAGCTCAAGAATGTCTAATTACTTAAGATCCCAACTGAAAACAAACAGCATAATGAATTCATTCAGTGACTGAGGCACATGGTATTGAAGGAGCCTGGGAAGACAGTGAGGTTTTTGTAAAGGGTAAGAAAGAAGAAAATAAGACAAGAGAGGTGACTGGGCAGGTTCAAGGGGAGTGCTGGGGATTCTCAATCTGACCCATAAGTGATACTTCATAACATTGCTGTCCAATATGCAAAACAAAGCAACAAAAACAACCAAAACAAACAACAACAACAAAAAAGCCCAACAAAAAGGTAAAAATACATTTTTGTGAAAAGACACACACCCAGATAGTAACGGATGAGCAGCACTTCTGAAACACTGGTGTTTTCAATAAATCCAGACTTGGATTTCTGTTTCATCACTTCAGTAAATCAAAGGTAATTAAAGGCAAACTTACTGTGTAGGACTGACATCTCCATTTGTGTGATTTGTACTTTCTGGGGCCAAATCATCCCCCCCCCAGTGCCCTGATGCTCTGTGTGCTGCTCCATGGTAGCACAATGAGGCGCTTCAGGAACCTCCACACTCAGTCTGTACAGAGAGGTAAAACTAAACAGTCTGTTTTTAGCAAGGATTAATGAGATTGCATTAATTTTACATATTTCCCTGTGGTTTTGCTGTAGGGATGGCTGGGTGACAGGTTTCTTTCCAGGGGCTGAACCTTTGGGCCACCAGCAATGGCAGGAAGGCTCTGATATGCAGTTTCAGTGTGATGGGCTACGAAGAAGTATTTGGGGGAGAGCTGTAGGTCAGCAGGGGAATTTTGGGGCATTGGGGAACAGTCTGCACAGTCTTTAATCCAGACTTCTCCCTGTCCACATCTGTCCAACCCATTTAAAGGCTCTCAGATAAGGGTCTTGCCGTGCTTTCAGAGAGCTCCTGGCATGGGTTTAAAGCCTCAAGTGCTGCCAAAAACACAAACAGTAGAAGAATAAACACGGCTCAAGAGATCTGCTGGGACCCTTCTATCTGCACACACAGCAGCATCAGATGCTGTGTCAGTGATGGATTACAGCCTCAAGTACAGAGGCAGAGAAAGCAGGAGATGGACAAGAAGTTAAGAGCTATCACCCTTGGCTTGCTGCACACGGACCAGAGACAAGGGAATGCCCAAACCAAATACATCAAGAAGAGGAGTTGTTTGAAAGCCTGTAATATCTTTTGCAATGTGTCTGCTGGAAGCACCAGTTTATACCTGATGCTGTGCTTTGGCTTAATTTTTTGCACCTGAGACTGTTATTTTAAAATGAAGGGAACAGACCTGGCAGACCATTAATGTTTGGGCATATGACAAAACCACCTGTCACCATGAACTGGAAGAGTTAATTACTGTGCAGTGATGATTAGCTCCAGTCACTCTTCACTTCAGCAGTTACATGAGGAAGTCTTGGTCCATCGATCTGAGTGTGCAGGAAGCCAGGCCTGCCTTTCACTGTAGCCAACTCATTCCTCATTTCTATATGGAAAATGTCTTCACTACTCTAATGAAGACACCCTTTAATTTAAAACTACTAACCAAACCAAACAGGCTTTTGTTAGAGAAACAGGACGTTTGCTCATTGTGCCTGCATCAGTTGGTGATGCTATGCAAGCTGCAGTTTGACATTTTACAAACCTCTAGCCTATTCCTATTAGAGAAAGCAAAATTGTCTGGATTCCTCTGGGAAGTAACCAATGCTCACTTTTTTATGGCTGGCTGGTACATCTTTCAAATACTTCTAGATAGCAAATGTGTTATTTGGAAGCTTTAATAAACATTAAAGTCCTCTGGCACTAATGCAAATTTTGCTGATTCTCTTCTGCTCTGAAACACTTACCTTTCCAAACAATTCCCTGGCTGGGCTGTCAGAAGGAACGCTTCACCATCACTCAGTGCTTGTGATTCCATGAATCTGACTCCCTGGTAGAGGTATTTTTCATTTTTACTGTCTGGGTTCTTATCTGTATGAAGTATGCACAGGAAGTGGCCAGTAATGCATATGACAAAGGCTACCACACACCACCCTTGGTGATGGACAGAGTCAAGAGCATTTTTTCTTTTTCCTGAGTATTTGTGTACACAGGTTTTCCCTGATGCCTTCTTGGAAACACTCTTGCTTCTATCGCAAGACCACAGGATTTGCCACAGGACAGCTTTGTCCTCTATCACAGAGCTTTTTAAGCAATTCTGAGCCCATTACCTATGGTTACCTGTTCTCTCAGGAACATCCCCACTCAGAAAAGTGTTTGATGTTTACAAGGGGAGAGCAGAGGCTATGTGCACACACAGGGAAATAGTTCTCGTGACATTTTCAGTCCAAAAGCACGAGGAAAACACCATAATTCTCCCCAGACTGTGTGTCCTTCTGCATCCTCAAAGGCATTCCGAGAAATCCTCTGCAAAACACTGCTGATTTACAGCACTTTCCCACCCTGCACTTGAACTGCGGAGTCTCCCATATCCTCTTGCTGAGCACTAAAGGACAACACATGTAATTACAGTAAGCAGGAGTATTTATTATTGTTAAGGATGTGTGTAATGGTCTGATAACGATGTGCTGTGCCTGTTGTTCAGATGTCATTAGGGGACCTCTCAGGCATCTCATTAGTAGACCGTAACATACACCCTAAAGGGCATTACTGCAATTATGAAATGTTAACTTCGAAAGAAGAAAACATGCACAAGGGAACGAAGGTACTTCTAATGGGAAAAGAAAGCATTAAAAAGGAGTAAGAAACTTCACACAGAAAACTCTTAAATTAGTCCAGAAACAACAGATTAAAGGGAAACGTTTACAACATGCACATGGAGACATGAGAGTCTACCTAGTCCTCCAGAATTTAATGAGGTCAAAAGTACTCCACTTAGTAGATATAAAGGTTTGCAAAAAAACAGTTGGATTTTTGTTATTAAAATCACACACACATTTAGTGTCACGCACATGTGGCACTCCGGAAACGAACAGAGTCTCCTATTATGGAGAATCAAATTGTGCCACTTAATGGCACAATGTCTCAGCTATGTAAAGTGATAAACCCAATCCTTTCCACGTGACAAACAGTGCAGATAAGGACTCCAATTCCTACTGCACCAACCTGCCCAATCAACCAGAGCATTCAACCCAACCTCTGAATATACCTTGACCTGCCCGTACAAGGCAGCTGCAGCATTTACAACCCTCAGGGCTCCAACAGAGGGAAAAACACAAATATATCTACTCTAACTCCCCATTTACACCACAAACCCACATCACTGCTTCTTGTCCCCTCCCTTCAGAGCCCAGGCAACAGAAACAAGATTTGTATTTCTACTCTAAATCCATGCTGTGAACAGCAAATGCAGCAGATCAACAAACAGAATGAATAAATAAAAGCTCACCAGTGCTACAGGCTGAATTTTGGGGATGAATTCCTCTCCTCTTTTCTTTGTGGGATTTAAAAAAAAAATATTTTCTCTTAAGCGCTATAATGATGGATGATGAATGGGACAGTTATCTGAGCACTGGAAGTGCTTTGCTACTGACAAGTCAAATAACCTTTCTGCAGTTCAGGGTACCAATTCTGGAGCAGATCTGCTGGAGGCCTGTCAAGATAACAATATCCCCACACCAACTGTAGGCAGTGGGATTTTTCATTATATATGTCACCAAGGTACAGAAGGAAGCTTCTTACCGCAGAAATAAGGGGATGAAAACATGTTTTTTCCCGAAGATTTTCAGCGCCGAGAGTGACATATTCCAGGGTAAAGCATGAATGACAAATCGCTGTGTTTTGATCCATGAGAGCACTGCACTGAGAGGGAATTAGCAGAGTTTAAGAGCTGGGACAAAGGGAGCAATGGCCCCAGGGCAGCTGCCTGCCCAGGCACAGCACAGCTGCTGGCACTTCTGTCCCTGTCCTGCAGGGTTTCAGCTCATGCTCTGCCTCAGCAGGCTCCTTAGAGCTCCCTAAAGAATGGGGCCCTCCAAATTTCCACCTCTCATATGGGTGAGAACTGCCTCCCCCATGGTAACACACCTCTGGCACCAGAGAGGGTTTGGGGGTTAGAAAAGAGGGAAGAAGATAAAAGCACATCTCTAGACTCTCTCAAAAGAAGCAGTTTAAGCCATTTACAGGACAGCCTTAAAAACATTTTTCATCTTAACCCCTTCCTGCCCAAATAGCACCACAACAGACCCCCAACTATGGATTTGGTTCACATCCCAGGAGATCTTTCCATTCTCTGCTCCACATTCATAACACTCAATATTTATTTCAAATGCATTAACTGTAACACAAGTGGCAGATCCAAATGATGCACCCCTTGGCTCCTAGGGCTCTGATGAACTGACATGAATGTGCCCTTATGCTCACAGGGACTCTAAAGCATCACAAGGGTTTGGGCTTATTCCCAATTTACAGCCAACCTTCATTGCTACAAATCCCACCTGGCTGTGTCCAAACAGCACAGGACGCAAATGAAACTCAAACCCCTGAAGAGGATAAAACTCTGAGTTTTATTACAGTGGAGATTAAAATTCAATATTGCAGCAGAGCAGGGTGTTAAAATGCTGCACAGCTTTAGCTGCTCTTTGCTCAAAGAAGCAGTTAGATAACAGTAAGTTAGGTTTAACACAGTTTTATTGACATAAATTCTATTTGTTGAGGGTTCTGAAGGAAAAATTGATGCTTATGCCTTGCACTCCCAGAAACTGGGTACCCAAAGTGATTTTCTTTCTTTTTCAGGAGACTAATGCAGCACAAGGCACAAGTAAGTCCCTGCATTGCTGAGCACCTGTGCTGGCATTACAGTGAGAGCAAAGGTCTGGATACCAAGTGCTCCGAGGAACTGATGGAATTAAGTTTTATTTAAGGAAGGCCCTCCCTCATGGCAGGCTCTGTAGGATAATAAGGCTTGCTGATAACAGGCTGGTTTTCTCAGTGAAAACCTTCCCTAATCATCTGGGTCTCCTGCTAAACACCCAGCAAAGCCTCAGTGATAATGAGGGTCCAATCAGTTCCTCCATGGTCTTTCACAAATGCTTTTCTCCTTGTCTTTAGCACTACATAGAAAATGCGTGAAAGTTCCTGTGCTGGAGGGTGAGTCAAGGAATTTAATGCTGGGCCAGTCCCTCAGTCATGGCAGGTCTTTCTAATCCACCATGTGGTTTTGTGATGTACTAAGATGCATCATTCTAGGTTTCTGCTAAACTGCTTAAAATGTGACAAAAAATAAAAATAAGAATCAATGCTCAAGCTTAATTAAAGATTTAGCCAAACCACGTGCAGGCAACGAAAACTGCTTGTGCACCATTGCCCCCCATCAACCAACAGCCCTCCCAGCTTTTATGCACCTCAAAACCACAGCAGGCAATCAAAACAGCACCAAAAGTCTCCCACATCTTTATCACTTTGCCTTTAAAGGAAATTAAAAGTTAACATGTTCATTCTGCAATTACAGGGTGATCACGTTTTCTCCCCTTGTCTGCTCTTTTTACAGAGAATTGCTCCCACTCTCCTCAGCCCAGTGTCAACCATGAAGGAATATCAGTGAGTTTGCCCGACTTAGTCTTCATTTGCAGCACAGAAAAGACAACTGGAATTAAGATCTGTGCTTATTTATTTCAAGATCTCTTTCTGGCAGCCAATAAAAACTAAATAACTAACTAAATAAATCCATTTTCTGCGTTTAACTTCCAACTCATGTAAGATATAAGTTTGGTAATTTCATCTCCCTGGGCTGGAATGACCTCTATAAGAAAAACAACACAACATTCAGACCATTATTTGATAGCTTTGTCTGCATCCACATCAACAGAATGAAAACAAATTAACCATTCCCTCTGTTGGCTGATGCCCTTTGATAAGCAGTGGCCAGGCACACTAACGGGACAAAGCTCCCAGCTCAAACTTATTCAAGCAAGTAACCTCTTGAGTTTTCTTCTTTTTAATACAATGGCAGCCAATATCTGAAAACTTTTAAAACTAATATTCTAAAATGTTATGCTTCATATGCTAGAATTTGTAAAACCACAAAACGTTTTGAGCTGCAATCACTCAAGTAGAAAATATATCTATGGCTGTCAGATAAATTTATTTTCAGCTGTGAAAAAAATATATTGCTGTCTCACATAAGGCAGTATCCTGGCATCCCAAATGTACCAGCCAACAGCCTGTTGGTCTAATTCGCATTTCAAAGATATTGCAAGTGACCCCTACACGAAATGTGATGGTGGTATTTGTGAATAGATTTGTAGCAGCAGTGTAAACCTATTGACTTTTATAAAATAGAAATAGAAAGATTACACATCTGGATCTCTGCTAAGGGGTGCAGAAGGTCACCAGCAATGCCACCTATGCGGTGGGAAATGTTTGTACTACAGACTCAGTAAGAAAGTCCAGAAATGCATTCCCACACAGTTGTTTCCTTGCAAATCACTGTGCCCACCATTCCTTACCTCCCACAACCACGGAAAACACCACACACACCAAGGCCCTGAGCAAACCAGAAAACATCAGAGGAGCAGCATCTCTAATGATGCTCATTAAATTCTGATTGTTGTTTCCTATGGCACACAGAGAACACAGACTGTTCCCTGGCTGTGCCACTCCTTAGGTCTTAGACATTTTTTCCATGTCTTTGAAAATTTTTTTTAGTGCCTTTGACTTCCAGTTCATTCATTCCCTTCTGAAAGAATTCCCTCCATATATCCAGATTTGAGGAAACTGTTACAGGAAGCCTTGGGCATTTGAAGCTTCCCAAGAAGCCAATCCCAGAGTTTTCCAAACCACGCCCTGACCCTGGAAAGCCATGCATGGTCTCCTCCTGCTAATGAACAGCCTTTTCCTGCAAGGCTTTCTCAGGATCTTTTGTCTCAGGAGCTTTGTGGCATATTATGGCATAATTGCTTTCTTACTGATATTCAAGTGTCAAAACTTTTATTCATTACATCTTACAAAAGAATTCAATTTTCCTGTCAGGTAGAAGATCTCCATGGTCTCTCAGATTCCCTACCCAAGGCAGGGGGTTGGAACAAGATGATCTTTAAGGTCCCCTCCAATCTTAACCATTCTGTGATTCTTTGATTCTAGCTTAAAAGGCATTTTAAGAAAGCTAAGCCTGAACTTTAAAATAAAACCCCATTATTAGAAACCAGAGAGACACAGAAATCAATTTGTTTTCCCAGTTTTAACTTATTAACTCCTCAAAAGCCATTTAGGAAAGCTTTTTCTGAGAAAGGGCTGTGCTCCATGCTTTTTCCATGGGCACGTATTTGTAATTGAGGGAGGAGTATTTAACACACTTTTGGCTAATGCCATATTTCCTGGTACTTCCCTCCCCACAGGCTCCCTTGGCTGCTCCTCTGCGAGGGATGCAATGAATACCTCAGATAAAAACCAAATAGCACTGTTCAAATGGTGATAATGGCACATTTAAAACAACACCTGGCAGAGGTACCTGCAGATGGGACGGAGTCATAAAAGGAAACACTGCAGCTACAGTATTTCCTTCAAGGATTGAAATGCTGACGAAGTACAATTGCAGGAGGCTTGGCACTAAGAAGGTTGACTAATCAGGACCCTTTCTAAGAAATCCTGTCACCAGCAACATCTTCCATCATTCCACCACGACGGCACTGCTGTGAGACAGTGCCAAGCCTTGTGGAGGTTGCACTAGTAAATAAAAAATGGGAGCATCGAGCATGAACTATTCCCTTGGCTCCAAAGCCATCAGCTATTGCTTATCTGCACCTCAGCTTTTCTAATACACTGCCTATGAGCTTGAAAATACCTAAAATTTGTATCAAGAGGTAGAGCTGAGGAGTTGAAGCCAGCTTTCAACAGCCCTTTTCCACAGCCTTTAGGACACTGCCTTGCACTGTGAGACTGCAATTGAAGGTTTTGACTATAAAACTTACAGAAATGAAATAATCAGGTGGATCTCTTAAATAGAACCTGGAAAATACACTGATCTATATGGCTGGGATTACTTTTATTCCTTAGAAGTTTAAATATGAAGCTTAACTAAATGGCACTCAAACACACATCATGATTCAGACCATGAAGACATTAATTCCATTGTTGCTCCTATTCACTAAGGCCAGAACTGTGGCTGGGGAGCATCATGACCTACAAACTCAGGAATTCTTTAATCTAAACTATCCTGATCTTGGTGGCAGCACACAGCCCCAAATTCAGCCAGCTCAGCAGGGCATGCATATTACGATAATACCTTTGTATACGTTTATGTACATAACGCACACACAAGGACACAGTGCAGCAGTTGTAGGGCCACACTCTCAGTGGGTCTGAGACAGGAGGGGACAGGGGAACTGCTTGCTGGCCAGCTCAGCGCTGGCAGCCTTATACAAGAAAATTGTGCCCTAACTGGTATCAGCTGGGTCCCTGATAGAGAAGCTTGGGACATACATTTGCTTTTACAGGTGAGCATCCACCACATAGGGAAATTCCCATGAAAAACTCTCAGAAAAACACATTCCAAATTAAAAAAATTCCATTCTTAGGAATGGAACTGTATTGCTCTTCCCTTTATGCTGTATTACGAGGGAAATATTAGTATTTTCTGCACAAAAAAAAAAAAAAAGGGGTCTAAGGAGTCAGAGCCAACAGTTTTCAAAACATCCCCAGCACCAGGTTTGGACTTATTTGCTTCATTATTTTCTTTCCCGTTGCAGTGTGTAAATGGTGTTCTTCTGCAGGGATCCAGTCCTTCAGCTCATTCAAGCATGTAGCTCTACTCATGCCATGGAGAGATGGTCACACTGTCACCCTTCCAGCCTTAAACCCTCCTACCCTGAGTGCTGGCAATACCTGGAAATGGAGGTCTTGGCTGAAGAACTATTTATGTTTGACACTTGCTTTAAATGCAGAGCTGAAAGAAATTTCCTTTCATTAAAATACGTAATTAGAAGTTCTTTCTAAACATTGAAAAAAAATTCTGTCTTGTTTTAGATGAAGAGTTTCTGCTTGTTTGACTTGAAACAAAAAGCATCTGTTTTTGGCAATCTCCCACCACAATCATACATCAGCTGTTAAAAACATCTTGAAAGGCACAAAATTAAATGACTCACATCTGGAGCCAATTTGGACATGTATTTGTTTTCTAAACAGTATTAAATTCAAATCACTATCTTGAAATAATATAAGCACATCAAAGTCAATAGTAATAATGAAAAATGGCCTTATTCAAACCATGATTACTGTCTCTATATTCCTACCAAAATACTGGTGGATCATAACTCCTAAATAACTTCATGGAGCTAATAGATCACAAAATCAGACAAATTAAAACTAAATATACAGGCAAGCCCTTCAGTGACTCTACCCAGCCCACCTGTCTGAGGTGCAATACTTCAATGTCCACCCAAGTCACGGCTACTTGGAGCAGACAGGAAACATCCTTTACTTCTATAAAATCTATAGGTTATTGATTCCTCTTTAGTGCAGTTATTCAGACATAGGAAACACGCTGGTCTGTAAAATGCAGTCCACAGAGCTGTGTTTGCAGTCACAAGCTACGTTCTCTGTACAGTCCCCAAACACAAACCAGGTTTTTATTTGAGGCCGAGCACAGCACAAAGGCAGCGGCTCAGTGGGCGATGCCTGTTGGTGTCACCATTCCCATCTCTGACACTCCAGTAAGCAAAAATACAGGCTGCTCCATATCAATTCCACTCCTCACCACCCTCCCCAGCACTGCTCAACAGGCTCATGTGCTGAGGAGGATGAGGATGTGACTGGGGCCATGACATTGCACTGGGACCCAGCACCACGTTCATGTCCCCATACACAGCCCCTGCTTCCCCCAGCTTGAGCTTTGGGGTATCTTCAAATCATCAGGACCTTCTCAGAGAGCTGCCTTTGGATTTTGGTGGTCATGACTATTTTCAGTGGAAAAAGCACAACTCGGTGGTTGAGTCAGTCCTGGTGGTTCAGGAGAAAGGTGTGATGCTGTCAAATGCCCTTTCAAGGTGCTGGAGATGTGAAATGCACAAAACAAGTCAAAGCACCACCCAGTAAAATAACCCCTTCCTGTGATGATGGCTCCTGATGAGGTTCAGAGCAAACCTCTAACAAACATGTTAGAGCCAAACCTTCTCTCTCACAGTCCCCAGACCACATTGGGCTGACTGAGAAATAAATAGAGATTACTCAAGTTCATAATTTGGTCTTCAGGAAACAGCATAAATAAAATAACAGGATCACCAAGAAGGGCAAAACTGCAGGTAAAATAAAGTTTTGGACAACATGGCTGGGAGCATAGAATGAAGCCCGACAGAAGTAACTAATATTGCCAGTGACACACTGGTGGCTGGATACCTCCTGCAGTGCTTTTCCACACTGCCTACAAAGAAAACATTAACAGAAGAAGAAAGTTCACAGTTCAATTAAATATCTGTGTCCATTAATCCAGGGAGTTAAAACTCGTAGGGATTCAGATGATCTGTGTGGACCAAGACAGACATTTCCCAGTACAGTAGCTGGAATAAAAATTATTAAAAAAATGCTCCAGTCTTGAGGGGTAACAAACTTCCAACAGTCTTCCTAAAGAGACTTCTTCCTCCCAATTATCCCCAGGGAGGCTGGGTTTTCCCTGGTGCAACCAGCCACTATGAAAAGATAGAGCATCCCCTGACCTGGCCCAGCATCCACCCCCCTCTGCTGCTGGCACATTCCCACTAGAGCAGAGGAGTTTACGGATGCCATAAATGAAGCAAAACAAGATCAGGAGGATCTAGTCCATGTACTAAAAAAGTCTTCAGAAAAGTCTGCTGTTCTTCCACCTTTATTTCCAATTCAAGAGCATCTCTTTTATACGGACAATGACTAAGGAGCCATATAGTAATTCACAGCTGCCTTTCCCGACCTCTGAAACAAATCTGCCATTAGAGGAAAACAGATGCTGTCTTCCAGGGCAGAAGGCACGAGCTTGTTAGAGGGTAAGTACGAAGGACCCAGAGGCTGGGAAGCTTTGAAATGACCCTGTCTCACTGCAAGGAGGCTGCTGGCACAGGCAGTGAACACTGAGCCCGGGGAAGAGCTGAGGCCAATGTCACATATGAGTTCCCAGTGCCTCCATGACATCCTCAGAGAAACACGCTCCATGCAGTCACAGTTCACAGAGGACTTGGCATTTTCTGGATAGGAAAAGCGTTAAAAATACAGAATACAAGAATATATTTTTAAGAGATATCTATTTTCTAAGTAGGTAACCAAAATGCTGTTTCTTTGGGGCTCACAGGAATCAAGCAGCTGATATTGCTAGTACAGGCATATGATCTCCTCATCAAAAAATTCACAGATGTCTTCCTTTTGAGAAAACACACAGTGACATCCTAAACATCATGAAGAGCTGCCCATGTCACAGACTGACAAAGCTCTGTGCTGCCCCATCCTTGAAGTTTTTAAGACCAGGTTGAACAGGGCTTGGAGCAACCTGGGACAGTGGAAGGCGTCCCTGCCCCAGGGCAGGGGTTTGGAACTGGATGGTCTTTACAGGTCCCTTCCCATCCAAATAATTTTGTCATTCTATGATTAAGAGTACAAAAAAAAAAAAAAAAAGAAAAATTACATAGCAGTAGGACAAAAAAGGTGCTAAAATGAACAATAAAATGCAGAAGGGAAACCTGACAGACATTCTCAAAAATCTTAATTAATATGAAAATCTTGAAGACTGAAACACCAGAAATCCAGGCTTTGTAACTGTCTGATTAAGGTTTGCTGCAGTGTATCCTGCAGAAGAATGGAAATGGTTACAGTCTGCAAATACATCCAGAAGATGACAACATGCTTTTGCTTTCAAAGATAAAGCAGGAAACAATTCAATTTAACAACCAAATGGGAGCTGGGGACCCACACTGATGCTGAGCCAGGGACTGAGGCGCCTGGCTTGGGCACTGATCTTTTTGAAAAGAGATAAAGTAAAATAATAAAGAAAGATCCAATCCTTCTATGCCTTCAAAAGAGAGAGCATCTGTATTTCCTCAGCTACTGCTGCTCACATGACAAGTCTCCTTTACAAGGTGGGCTCACCAGATCGAGACTAAAATTATACAGAGCCGAGAGGGAACAAGGAGCAAAACATCTGTAGGTCAGGAGGGCTGGGACTTGGCTTCCATCCGTGCTTCACACTCCTGGTGCCCCAACACCCATCACTCCTGCTCTCAGGGCTGGAAAAGCAAATGTAATCCAGAAACTGGATCCAGGACTAGCACATAATAAATGCTATTCTTCCCTGGGGACTTCCAAGAGAAGCAGAGCCCTTTCATCCCTCTCCTTCCGAGTCCTGGCACCAAATTTGGGTGGCTCCTCCCATGCAATGGCACAAAGAAGTTGTTTGTAGAGGACTGGGACATACTGAGCTAATGTCCAAATCTTTTCACATGCAATGGCTCTCTCTTATGTCAAATTCTCCAGTGTCTCACAAAATTCAGCTCCAGTCGTGACCTCTCACAGACAACCACAAGAGGGTTAAATTTCATGAAACCCACGCTGTGGCTCTGCATCACTGTTGCGCAATTTGGCTGAAATTAGTCAGAAAGTTCATAACACATTAGAGAGCACAGAAAACTAGCAGAGGCCACACTGCATTGGTGCCCAGCTATAGAAAACCATCTATGAATGGTTCACAATATTAGGAAGACATTTACTTGAACAATAATGAGGCCCTGGCTCAGGCTGCCCACAGAAGCTGTGGCTGTCCCATCCCTGGAATAGATCCAGGCCAGGTTGGGTGGGGCTTTGAGCCACCTGGTCTAGTGCAAGGTGTCCCTGCCCATGGAAGAGGGGGTGGAACTGGATGCTCTTTGAGGACCCTTCCAATGCAAACCATTCTAGAATTCTCTGTATCTGGCCATGAGAACCACAAACCAAGGCCACACCACTCTGAGTCCCATTTCCATGCACAGAGCAGAGCACAAGTTATTAAGGGACTGTTGTTCCCAAGCTGTTCCTTGCACTGGTATCTCCCCTGGCAAACCAGTGAGATAAAAAGCTGATAAGGATATGATTTCCATATCAGAGTGTACATTACCCTGTGCTGCAAGGAGCCAGCTATTGCTTTGTTTTCCACTTAATCCAGAGATATCATCAATAACTTCATCTATTTGTGTCACCAGAAAACAACGGAGGGTCAGCCAGGGCTAACACTGAGCCTCTTCCATTGATTATCTATTCATGGGATCATAAAGAGAAAGTCACGCCGACAGGAAGGGAGAGCAATTCTCGGGATGTGATTAGAAAGATGCTATTTTCAAAATGACTACAAAACTGAACAGCAAGAAAAGATTGTACTTTATCAAAGAAATAAAAGAAATACTACTGTGGCCATTGCTTCTGTGTTTCAGAACTCACTCTATTCACAAAAACCCACAGTTTCTCCAGAGATTGTGCAGGCAGGTCTTACACATGCTCAATTCAGATAATCCAAAAAGATCTTTCTTAAAAATAAATCCAACCCAAGATTTTTTCAGAGATTTCCATTTAGTGAAAGCAGCTGCACATTGGCATCACACAAAGCATGTGAAAAGCTGCCATCTCCCCCCAAAACACAGAGCAAAATTCGCAATGGTGAGAGCAAAGCTGAGTTAAAACCGTGTTCCTTGAAAGACGCATCATATGCATAAGATATACCTATTTTTACCCAGCTTTAGCAATAGCATTCAAAGGACTGAAGTGCCCAAATCTCTTCAATAAAACTAGCTTTGCACAAAATGGGTGGGATTTACTTGAGGGCTATTTTCCCTTTTCCTGTTTATTTTCCTTTTCCTGCTTGTTTTTGTTTAGAAACAGAGCAGCTCCAAGGCAGAGCACATGAAGAGATGAGGAGTCATTCAGAGCAGACTCTGAATGTTCGAAGTAGTATTTTAATTAATCTGTAGTTCTGCTCAAAGTTTTTTAAAACAAAAGGATAGCTTTTTATGAGCAAGGTTACTATTTAGAAAACAAAAATACCATCAGACCTCAGACATATGCATGGATTTCACTGAATGAAAACATCTGCAAATGTAAAAAGCTATCACAAAACACTTTACAGGGTCAAGTGCTCTAAAATGAAAAGCATTTTGAATCTGTACTTTGTTTTGTAAACAAGGGCAACAACATAATATAAATAGAAGTTCTACAATCAAGACAATGTATTTCTCTCCTTTAAAGAACAATAAATACCCCTGGGCTACCTTACTGTTCAGATTCAAAGAGCAACCCATGGCAACCCAACCTTCCCCACACCAAAGAGTACCAAGAAAGGTATTAATAGTTTGGATGGTGATTGAGAAAAACAACAGATGAGACAAGTGATGCAAACCATCCTGTTTATAAAAATTGTAGAATAGTTTGGGTTGGAAGGGACTTTTAATGACCATCTGGTTCCAATGCCCCTGCCAGGGCCAGGAACACTTTCCACTAGACCAGGTTGCTCCAAGCCCTGTCCAGTCTGGACTGGAGCACTTCCAGGCATGGGAAGTCCACAGCTTCTCTGGCCAACCTGTGCCAGGGCCTCAGCACCATCAGAGGGAAGAATTTGTCCCTAATATGTGCCCTCTATCAGTTTGAAACCATTCCCCCTTGTCCTGACACTCTATGCCCATGTCCCAGCTCTCTCCAGCTCTGCTGTGGCCTGTTTAGGCACTGGAAGGTGCTCTAAGGTCTCCCCAGAGCCTTCTCCAGGCTGAACAATCCAAACGTTCTCAGCCTTTCTTTGCAGGAGAGGCAAAAAGCCCAGCACTGTGCGGGTTCACGGATGGAGCAGGGATGGCACCTCCCCACCTGATCAATTCATCATTAACACACTGCAGCACTCCAAAACAGCTTTCCATTATTTCACTTTTGCCTTATTAGACTTTAAAGACAAATGAAAAAACTCTGAAGTAAAACAGCCTCCACCCACTGCCCACAAATATAAATGCATTTAACTGAAGACAGTCTTTCCAATCCAGCAAACATCCCCCCCGCCCCAACATTACCAAGAGCTCCCTGCACCGATCTCACAGGGACCAGAGCATCAGTGCTGCCCTTTTCATTTGGATAGGCCTTTATTCAATTAGACCTAAGAGCCAGGGAACAACCTTTTTCATTTTGCAATATGCTCAAACCAGCATTTGCCCTGACACAGGCTCTGAATGTTCCCGAGCTGAGCGGTGGGCAGGGATTACGTGCTAATTGCAGTCCCTCTCAGACACATCGCAAGACAAATGTTTGTGACTAAAAGCTTTATTTCTGTCGGCAGTCTTGAGAGGTCTCATTATAAGTGATCACCAGATGTCACCAATTCTTCATAAAATACAACAGAAAGAACATTTTTTTCCCAGCAACAAACAACCCACAACCATCAAAGTGTAAGAAGAGCCATAAATACTCTGTTCTGGAGTATCTTTAGCCATAGTATAGATTCCCTTTTTCTGTTATAGATCTAAAACAACACCTACTGAAAAAGGAATGAGGCATTCTAATAATGTCAGCACTAATGACAAGCTCTCACGAACAGATACTGACTTCACCCCCGCCTCCAACATGATGATTAACAGATTTACAGCAGCACACACAGCTCCAGCCCCCAGCACTGAAAATGAGCCCCCATCCATGGAAACGGAAAGGACCAGAGGAAATGGCCTCAAGTTGCATGAAGGGGGGTTTAGATTGGATACTGGGGAAAAATTCTGCATAGAAAGGGTTGTTCAGCCTTGAACAGGCTGCCCAGGGCAGTGGTGGAGTCACCATCCCTGGAGGCACTTGGGTCATGGTTTAGTGGTGGCCTTGGCAGCGCTGGGTTAATGGCTGGACTCGATGATCTTGGGGGGCTTTTCCAACCTAAGTGATTTTATGAAATAACACAACATTGCAACCCAAGAGAGCAAAAGGAGACCTGGGAATAGGATGCATCTCCATCTCTCTTTAAAGGAAACATGCAGGAGGGTCAAAAAAAAAAAAAAGGTGGAAAAGAAGTCTGTCACACATATGTGTTCTTTACCAGAGGAATTCCCCAAGATGAATTTATGTCACACTGGTGCAAATTAAAGGCAAACTGCCCTCCAAACATTCACTCTGCAGCCCTGGTCAGATCCTGGCATCTCCCATTCCAAGGGGGTTAACTGAAGACTGGAAGGTATTTTCTCTTGCTAACTTTCCCCTGGCAATCCAAGCGAGGAGGCTTCCTGAGGTAAATGATACACTTCAGCTGCCATATCGCTTTTCCCATTTTCAGATCTCAAATCAGATTTGGGCACTGTTTTCATTATCAGCACAGAGAAGTGTCTGAGCGACTGCCATCCCAAATCCATCAGGACATGTGTCACTCATCCCTGCGCGCAGTGACACATGCTGCGGGTACGCAGGCTGCCGCTCCAAGCATTTCATCTATTTCTGCCTCTGGGTTGCTTCAAATGAAAAATATTCTGTGCACAAATGGTGCATTACTGCGTGCAAAGCTGTCAGTTATATTTATTTCACAAGCAGTTTAAGACATGACGTGAACTGAGTCGCTGGTAAGATTTTACTACAAGCTATCAAAGACTTAAGCAGACACCATCTATAACTCCTCACTTTCATCCTCATCCCCCGGCTCACACTCCCTGTGCCAGCAGCAAGCACAGCCTCAGCTTCCAAATCCCCCCAACTGTCTGCAGAACCATTATTGGGGCACTGACAGAAACCAGAACTCACCAGGAGAAACCCAAACTTGTGATGCTCAATAGGCAAACTCAGAAGAAGCTTTCCCTGCACAGGGGACACCAGACCCAAAGCCATACCTCCATGCAGTAACCTTTGGCCGTCGGAAGAGCAACAGATAATGTCGATTTGAGGCAGTACTAAAGTGTCCACAAGAATTTGGGAACAGCTGCCAGGACCCATCAGTGTGCTGGAAAGCCAAGAGCTCCCCAGCCTTACTCCTGCCAAGTAATTCCATTTTAACAGGGGCTGATTTGGGATAGGCCTGCAGAACAAAAGCTCTGCTGTTATACTGAGGCTTACAGAGATATTAGGAATTATCAGTTCTCTGTCCAAGCTCACTGTGCATTAATTTCCAGAGCAAAACATGACACATCAACTACTTTTTTTCAGGCTGCAGGGACTTGGGGTGCAAAACCCAGGGGTTCCTCCATGAGCATCAGCCCACAGTCCCAGCCTACAGCTTGCTTTGCTGGAGCTGCACTCCTACTCCAAATGTAGGGGAAATGCTTAACAAATGTGTTTTAGCTTAGTCTGTGACCCCACCAATATCTCAGAATATCAACAAGTCCTCAGAAGAAGCAGGACAAACTGCCTTCAGCTGTGGCTTTCAGCTGGGGGGGTATGAGCAATTAAACCAGAATCCATTAAAATGATGAGCCATTAGACAGAGCGCATGACCTTGTAGAATTTCTTTGTATTAAGAATATATTTGGCTATTTCTACATGTGAATCCAGTCTGAAGATAAAGATTTATTTATTTAATATTAAGGGATTTCTGCAGATGGTGTTTCAAAGCAGCTCCTTAAAAATGTAAATTTGCCTACAAGATATGAGGACATGCACAAACAAACATATTTGCATTTCATTTGCTAAGTTCTATTTACATTCACTTTTTCACGTATTTACTGCAGTGCAGTTGTTGGGGGCTTCAACAATTAAGGTTTCATTCGGCCGTAATAAAACTCAAAAGCAAAAAATGAAATCCCAACTTTTGCTAAAGTTGTATAAAGCCCCAAAAGTCCAAGCGCAACAAAAAACCTACATCCCCACAGTACGTAAAAACCTGCTTATTCATATTGCCTCCTTCCCCTCATACCCTATGATATCTTTAAAACACTGCTCTAAACCAGTACCTGAGATTCCTACGGGAGTTATTTGTATAAAATTTTGGGTGCAGTTTGTGTGTGCAACAGATGATGGGCATGGAAAAGATCCACTCCTCCTGAGGAAGAATGAAAGCACCATCCACCATAACACAGATGATAGATAACCACTCTCTTGTCTCCTGCATGCATGAGAATTCCTTGCTCCCTGAGCATGAGCCTTTTGCAAGAGACAGGCAGACTTTGATGTCAGAGCCAGCACAGGTGATTTCCCAGCACCCTGTGGATGAACTCTGGGTTTTCCTGCTCCCGAGGCTCCCCAGAGCTCTGCTGCTTTCAACATCAGCCACACATCTTCTGCTGCTGCTCGCTGAGCACTGACAAAATCGCCTGTGCTGAGCCTGGCAAGGAGCTTTGCTTCCAGCTGAGACACCTTCAACTGCTCCTCACATCACAGATTGGATTTCCTGTTGCTCCACAGTCAGCACATCTCTGTTGTTGAGCTTCCACAGAAAAACTGCAGCATCTTGAATTACAGAAAAAAAAAAAACAACCAAAAATCAAAAAGCATGGGGAAAAGAAAGGTGAGAAAAGAACTGAGGGGAGAAGACATGGGGGAATAGAAGGAACCAACCAAGGCATGTTGGCTCCTCTTCCTTCTTTACTCCAAGTATCTCCGTCACCAATACACATCATCACTCCAAATACACCATGTTGTAGATAACTTCTGTAAATCAGGATAATCTCTAAAGGACACAAAGTGACCTGAGACACTTGCACATGGTCCGTGGGGGGTCTGCCAAAACCACCTATGCTTTGGAACCAACTGAAATAAAGTTGCTCATACTTCGCACTACGTGGCATCAATTTACATCCAGTCTCTGTATTACTCTGATTACCAGCCTGGAAACTTTTACAGAGTAGGTGCAAGTTGGGACTTCTGGAGGTTGTTTCCAACAGATGGCAGGAAATTGGGAAAAGTGCCAGTGTTTCCTTTTCAAAAGCTGGCTGCTAAAGCTTCCGAAGACAGCTCTGAGCATCTTTGCTTGCAACTGTTGCAGCAAGAAATTACACAAAAGGTACATAAAGGTGGTTATTGAAGCGTGCAAGCTTTGGAACTCACAGAGGAGAACGTGCATGCTTTTAAAAACAACAAATAGGACGTTTTTAAGTTGCAAAATTCACAGAGCTGGTTCTTAATGCTCACCTGCAGCTTACAGAAGCTTTTTCATTGGCATAAAAGGAGACTGTGCCTCCTTCTCTTCCTCCTTTCTCCCTTGTCCAAAAACTAAGGGAATTTTGATTTTTGCCTTAAGAAGAGCTGTAATGCCTCAAAGACTCCAGCTGGGCTGGGGATGCTCCCCCAGCAAAGCACAGGATGATGAAAAAAAGCGGTAAAAGAAGAAAAAAAAGTGGAAATGGGGAAAAGAGGTCAACGAGGTAGGAAGAAAGCACGGGTTTTCCATGGCGAGCAGCAGGCCAGCATCCCACCTGCCCACCAAGCTGCTGAATCCTTGCCACCTGTCTGCTTACATAACGCTTCCTCCAGCTTACATCTAACAGCTTGAAAACTGGTATAGAACATCAAACTCTAAATCAGCGCTTCATGCTGACACACCATATGTCAGCATGTACTTAGGTAGTCACCAAAAGTGTTAACAGCAATTATTTAAAAATTATTACAGTTTATTCATGCAGAGAATTCCTTCTTGCATTGACTCAAATCCTCCAGCACAAGAGTTTTTTTATGAGCTGCATCTTTCCACAGTTTTCAACCTGATTTTGTAGTCTTTACCTATTTTAATTTCATTTTGGTTTAAAACAATGTACTTTATTGCTGAGATACTAACTTAACATGCTGTTTTGAGGGGAAATTACTTAATGAAACTAAAATGAAAAAGTTTTCCTCCCAAGCATGGCACCTTGTCAGTGTTCTTTTCATTCTGAAGAAGCAAGAAGACTGTCCTGTCTCCTGGTGCTGCTGTTTACAACATCTGACGACCAAACCTGGGAACAGCAGTCACAGAAATCCAGCACAAAAACCCCTGGGTGCCCTTAGGCCTCTCACCAGAGAGCCAGGTGGAAAAAAAAGCTGCACAGAAGAGCCTCTTTTTAGTGTGCAAGGTCTCCACCACTCAGCTTGATGCTTATAAGTCAACTGCTAAAGGAAAAAAAACCACAGTGCATAAATTCCCCCAAGGAATTGCAAATAAAAATAAGGGAGCAGAAAGGACAGCCCATTCCCATGGGTGCTCTCAGTAGCACAGGCAGACCTGGGAAGCTGCCATCAGCACCGACACAGGCTCTCCCTCAGATGAAGACAGCATAAATAAAGAAAAAGTAATTAGATTAATCAAGTAGGGAACTATTTAGCAGCTGATTCAAATACGCAATTAATCATAATTTCTTCAAAACAGTCTGCTAAAATGGGTCAATAACACTCAAGAAGAAAAGAAACAGCCTATTTTCTCTTTATTTGGTGCCTTGCACTGCACACCTAATGCCACCTGCCTGCCAGGGCATCCATGCCACAGCCAGAGCCCTGAACTGGATCCCGGATCCCTCAGACCAAAACTTCAGACCCATCTCGAATAAAAACTGCTGATCCCTCATCACACAAACAGGATACAGAAAAGTGTAAATCAGCCCAAAACAGGGGGCATGGCAGCTATCCTCCCCATTTCACACCAACAACATCTATTTTTCCATTTGTCTGCACCTTTTGCAGTACGGATCAGCAGTGCAGGGCTGGGGCAGAGGATGTTTTTATAGAAGTCAGTGGGAGCAGGGAGCCCCACGTGGCACCAGCTTGGCTGCTGCTCATGTCATCCCTCATCTTTCCTGCTCCTCACTGCCTTTCAAATCTGGGGAGAATTCACAGTACTAAAAGGCACAGAGGGAAAAATACCCCTTCCAGGTTCTGTTACAGGTACTAAACTCCTACAAACAGCCCTTACTGACAAAAACCTCTTTCCATCACTGAGCTGATGCTTTCCTCATCAAAGATAACTGCAAACTGGTGGTGGAAATATAACATGAATAAACCAATAGCTCATGTTTTATGTGCTCTGTGCTTTTTGTTATGAAACATTTGGGGGGTTGTTTTTATCCGACTGTAACAAGCATCAAGCCAAATGCAATAATGAAGAAAAAATTAAGAGCAGCATCTTCCAAAGGGCTTGGGAGTTTCCTCACACAGAATCACGAAAGCATTAAGGCTGGAAAAAATCCCTAGGACCACTCCACAGTATTTATTATTAATGTCAGAGTAGAAGATATATATAAATACTAATCTCTTTGTTTTAAGCTTTAAAAAAATATTAACTTGGCTGCTAATATGTATCTTAGAAACATACATAACTTCATGCAGCATAGCACGCCAGCACTTATCACAGAAACTAATACATAAATAAAGCTCCTGTTTATTCAGTATTTGAACTGTCTCAAGAGGGATAAACCTCATCTGGCTTGGCTTTAGACAGCAGCTGCTCACTTGGAAGCTCATACAGACCAAGACTGTAAACTAGAACATTATTTCTACGACACTGTTAAGTATTTTCTTCAACACAGGAAATTAGGTTTTTACCTTCCTTCGAACAAGTTCTTAGAAGGTTTTCCAACTCCATCATTCAAAAGCCACACCAGTCCTGCCAGAGGACACAATGAGCTACAGACATCTGCAGTGCTGGAATATAATTTCCACTGCCCCTAAAAATGCTCTTCCTGAATTTTAACTAAATATTGGCATTTCTCTTTTGAAAACAATAAAAATTCATAATCCTATTCCCAACCTCCTTTGAACATTGACTGCAGATAGATGCCTGTTGCCATCAGGCACCTTTCTGAACTTGGGAAAAGCCACTGCAGGTCTTTTACACTGCAGGATACAGCTGAGGAAGAGCCTGAGCAACCTCATCCTTCCACTACTGATGTTCTCCTTTACCCGGCACTGATTTTTCAAATTCCGACTTCCATTTGTAGTTTACCTTTACCTGACTGGCTGAGCTCGGTATTCTGAGTGACCAGCCCCTCTACACAGGCACCTGAAATATGGCTAAAAGTATTGGTCAGGATCCCTGCACTCTCATGGGCTGACTCCAGTTTGTGTTCGGTTTGGAAAATCCCCTCAAAGAGCACGGCAGCTCTTTGACTCTGGGAGTACGGAAATGTGTGCTCGGTGACCATAAGGAGGAGAAAATTAGAATAACAAACAAATGGGGAAAACGAAAGAAGCTTAAAAAAAGTCAAGAACTATGATATCCCATTTGATTCTCATATAAATAGCCTAAATTTTATCCTATACAAAGACTTCACATTCCCAGATCAAAACATTTCATGAAGCATTTTGCAGATGTGGCCCCAGGCTGTTTTCTGATCCAATGAACATTATGAGATGATGTGAATGAAATGTCAGTAAACAGGTTAAAGATATCTGGAGATGCAGTAATTCTACCTGATTACTTTGAAATGTCAGAGTTCTCCAGCTCCTTGTTGAGGAAGATGGCTTTCCCTGGAGCCTTTCCAAGGAGGAGGAAGACAAGATTTGGGGATTCAATGCTGCTTCTTTTCTAAGTATTGTTAGTATTTTATGTATGTTAGTGTCAGTAAAAAGAAGTTATCCTTATGAAATACTAGAAGTTACTGCAAAAAAACACTTGCCAGTGGGAACCTAACTTCAGAAGGAGAGCATTCCCAGAGCTCAGGTTAGCCAGGGCTTTCACTTCTGTGAACAAGGCAGGGCAGGTGAGATGCCAGCACAAACCAGATCCACTTTCATGGGTGTAACAGCATCAAACAGGATAATGAAGCATTTCCTTAACACTTCTCCAATTCTTCATCTTTTACGAAGGTGACTGCAAGGAAGGGTTAAGTAGATAAATGCATCAAGATTGAAAGGACAAAAGAGAATAAAAAAAAGAGATGTCTGTTCACACATTATGAAAAACACCTCAGCCCACCCATTTCACACCAACAAAACAAAAAACCAAAACAAAACAAAAAAACAAAACAAAAAAAAACCCCAAAAAAAACAAAAAAAAAAGTGAAAAGTGTTTCTGAAAACATAAAAAGAAGTGATTTGAAGAAATCGTATCTATTAGGAAATTGCCATCAATTTTAGAAAGTGGTGAAATGTGACTAAAACAAAAAACATAACTGCCAAAAATCCCATCAGACCAGAAAGAGGGATGGATTTGGGAGGGAACTGCTCCGGAGAGCAGGGGTCCCATGGCTTTCCTGGGCTGGCTGTGGCTGGAGAGCCCCGGGCGCTGCCTGTGCCACCTTCTGCAAAGGAGAACAAAGCATTTCTGCTTTAAAAGAGCCAAAGGAATTAGCGATAACTGACGAGCCGAGAACAGCAGCCTGCAACCTGTTCACATTTCTAAAGTGAGCCCAGAGTAACTGCACTCCAATTTTCCTCAACTCATTATGTAAAATAAAACCCAGCTGAAAGCCAGTGTGGGGCCACCAAATGTCTTCATTAGCTTTCAGTTCTGTTCCAGTAAAAATGCAGTCAAAATCTCCTGGGTTCAGAGAGGCTGAAGTTTTTGCCTTAACAGCCTTTTACTTCCTCAACACTGTACAGCTTCAGCAAGATTTTCTGCCACTTAGTTTGGACCTAACAAGCCATTTCCCCATTAACACAAAACACAGTGTGTCCAGGAGTATTAAGCATTTTCCACAAGGCCCTGTTTTGCAGTAGCTCCAAGAATGACAATGCCAAATTATAAGTCTAAGACAGATGTTTTCCAGATGTGCCAAGCACCTCACTTAAATGCTGGATGCAGAGCTCTTCCACAATGCTCTAAGGGTTGTACCATCTGCATTTAGATAGGCTGACCCCTGAGTTTCTGCTTATGGGAAACTGTTCTTTTGAATAAATTTCTCCAGAAAATGGGCACATCTCTCACATGCCTATGGCAGGGTGGGGGATAAAGTCTGGTGACAACCATTGAAGGGAACAAATGGGAAAGGAATGGGAAGCCGTGGATGGAGCATGACTTCATAGAATCATCACAGAACGGCTTGGATCAGAAGGGACCTTACAGCTCATTTCATCTTGTTCCCAGCCCCTGCCATGGGCAGGGACACCTTCCACTATCCCAGGCTGCTCCAAGCCCCATCCAACCCGGCCTTAGATTCTTCCAGGGATGAGGCATCCACAGCTTCTCTGGGCACCCTGTGCCAGGGCCCCACCACCCACACACAGAAGAATTCCTAATATCCAATCCCTGCACCCATCGATGGCATTGAGCCCATGGGAAAGAGCAGCTCCCTCACCACACACCACTGTAACGTGTCTGTACAGCCTAAACCATGGAATCTGTGAGAGAGATGATGCTCCACTCTGAGGGGACCAAAATCTCTCCCCTCCCTTCAAGCCCCAACCCAGAAGGACCTGACCATGTAACACCCACTCTGCAGTCCCACCCCACCAGAGCCTCTTCACTGCTCACAGTGAGTTCCCAGCACTTGGAGTACTTGAGATGAGTAGGTATTTATGCCACTTCACTTTTTTCCTATGTTATTCTCGAATTCAAGTATAGATACTTGAACACTGGCCATGTGAAAATAGCACCACAGCAATTTTTTTTTTTTAAGACTGTTTTACAACTCAAGCCAGAAGAACGCAGTGGAACCCAGAGTACAGTTACCCTTCAAAAAATTGCACATTGCATGGGACACTCCAACCAAAAAAAATATTTCTAAATCTTTCCCTCAGCATAGCTCTGATTAAAAAAAAAAAGACCAAATATCAGAATTTCTGCAAGCCTTCAAGAGATGCTGCTACTGCTTCCCGTTTACCTGCAAGGCACCCAGGTGCTGTGCCAAGGGCGAGATGCACACAGCTGATCCAACTGTCTGTCAGTCTTGATTCAGAGATAGAACTCTTTTTATCAGTTTATTCATGGGCAGGTTATGAGAATCACATTTCCAAACAAGATTTGCTTTAATTGGCTATGCTGGTCTTCCCAGAGGAGTGTTAAGATGGGGCTTAGATAATGCTCCCACAGCAAGTAACTGCAAACACAAAGTTAAATCTGCTTTTCTACAAATATTCAGGAACATTTGCTTCCTGGCAACATTCCTGTTAGTAAACCAATTTGCTAAAATATTCATGAATAGCAAACTACAGGGCCATGGATACAGCCAAATGCTTACATATGACAATACAACTAAATATTCACCACAAATGTTTTCACAGTATTTGGCTTCCTCTAGATTAAATTTAAAAAAAAAATTAAAAAAAAAAAAATCCATCGACTTTTTTTTAAACTATGACTGGCATTCAGCATTGTGGATTCCACTGGAAAACCTCTGGTAAGGAGATTGGCTCGTGTTGGACAAGGGCCCCCAAGATTGCCCCGAGCCTGCAGGGTCCTGTACATGTCAAAACACTGCAGAGGGACCACCGGGCACCAATATCTCCAAACCTGCCACAAAACCTCCTGGAGAGCTGCTGGGTCAGAACAGGGAAATAAAGATCAATAAATAAAACCCCTGCTAATATTTAATACATTACTCTGAAATAATTTGAAAAACAAAATTCCCCTCATTGTTCCTGAAAAACAGCAAAACTCTCAACTAAATTGCCAGCATGGCAGACAAAAAGCAAGGAAGGAAGATGAATGCCCTGAGAAACCCTGACAGGAGAATAGAGCCACTGCAGGAAGAGACAAATCCCACACAGCCCATGGCAAACCTCTGCCAGGTGTGCCTTTGATCAGCCCATCAGGCTGTTTGCAGCACAAACCGCCCTCATGCAAAAGGAAAACGAAAATGTCTCCCTTTGGACACATCACACTGATCAATGTTTTACAACGAAGGTTACATTTAAGTATTTAAATACTTAGATATATTTAAATTTTAAGTGAGCTCCCTCCCCATTGCATGGCTCATTCCTGCTCTCAAGTTTTAACCTGGAGAGCAGGAGGGACTGAGCTGCATTTCCCTCCATCCCAGGGGTTCATTACCATGGGGATTTTTTTTTTTTCCACCAGGACCTTTATGAGATGAGGAGGCTGCAATTGCACTTTTAAAACTTCAATATTTCCTTTTCCTTCCAGAGCCACAAATCCAAACTCTGAGCCGTTTCTTTATGCCAGGAGAGCAGCTGGATGGGTTTCAAACCCTGCTGTCCTGCATGCCAAGGGCAGCACAATCCCACACTTAAAGACATCACGCTCCTCCCTGGACCACTCGCTGACACTTTGATCCCTGCTTGGGCACAGGGATTGAGTTCTGCAGCCCTGGCCCAGCTGTACCCCTCCTTCACCCCTGCAAAAACCTGTAGGAAAACCAGCACACGCCAGAGAATTTTATAGGGACAGGGTACCTAGAGTTGGGATGATGCTTTTTTCTGTGACCTTGAGAAAGTCACTGGCTCTCCTGTAGGCTGCAATTCCTCCTCTGTAATGGGTGGATTACCATTTTCCTGGCATGCAAAGGTGTTGTGAGGTCTAATTCATTAATCTTTGTAAAGCATTCTAGGACACTTTGATGGAAAATGCAAAATATTATCAGTAAAAGCCTTCCATTTAAATCTCACCTGGAAACCTTCCTCTTACTCCTTAATTTGTGATTGATCCCCACTCAATTAGAGGTAATGGGATTTACATGTAGATGCCAGCAGGGGAGCAGACCCCCCAAGAAGGTGCCAGCAAGAGCAGCGGTGCTGAATCCCAGGAACGAGCTGGGAAATTGGTGCCTGCTGTGAGTGATCCAGGGCTGGATGCTGCATCCCTGGGAGCACCAGGGCCAGCTCTGGCAGAGGGATGGGGAACAGAGCCCCCCTGCCAGCACAGCACCCAGCCCTACACAAACCAACACCCTGCAGTGACAGGACAAGGGGGAATGGCTTCACAGTGCCAGAGGGCAGGGATAGACTGGATATTAGGAAGAAATTCTTTCCCATGAGGGTGCTGAGGCCCTGGCACAGGGTGCCCAGAGCAGCTGTGGCTGCCCCTGGATCCCTAGAAGTGTCCAAGGGCAGGTTAGACAGGGCTTGGAGCAACCTGGGATGGTGGAAGGTGTCCCTGCCCACAGCAGAGGATTGGAATGAGATGAATTTTTAAGGTCCCTTCCAACCCAAACCAGTCAACACTGATTTTGTGATGCTCCTATACAAACCCCCCCCATTCCTACAACTGCACTAATAATTAACTATGGGCTTTACATTTGAAATTAATCTCTATTAATTGGGTTTCCAGAAAAAAAAAAAAGTTTCTACCCAAAGAGCTTTTAAGTCATGAGCAGGCAGAACAAATCTGCAGATCACTCATTACCTCCCTATGTCAAGTTTTATTATTTGTGGGAGCAGTTCCATTTCAGGCAGGCGAGGAAAGGCAGATAACCTCACCCCTGGCACTCCGTGAGCCCCTGACGAGAGAACAGCTTCAATACTACGTGCAAAAAACAACGGGGAAATTACAAAGGGTTTTATCAGTACCCCTTGCTGGGGAGTGCTCATTTAAACCAGTATTCCCATGACTTCAGGACATCTCTGGTAGGATTCAGCCCTCTCAGGCATATCAGCAAGGAGTGCCTGTTAAATCCTGGAGCAGAGAGGCAGGAAGGGAAGGAAGGCTGAGGGAAGCTGGGCCAGCTTTTTCCTTGCAGCCACCTAATTGAATCCACAGCATCCAGCCTGTTGGTATTCCCAGGCACTCAGAATTTCAATTTGCTCCATGGATTTTTATACTGAGCACCCAGAAAAATTAGCATTTGTGCTGAATAGCTTTTAATCAACTATTCTCAAGTGTCAATCCTTTTTATCTTTAAAGCACTTCTAAATCTCCCTGCCTCAGTCTCCCCCTAGCCCTAAAATTTATTCTAGCCATTTGTTTTCTTTCATTCAGCTTCCAGCGCCCTTTACCATGATCTAATCATCTTAATCTTTAATGCTCATCTCTACCTTTTAACCTTTTCAGTTTTCATTTAAAGCAATCTCTCCATCTCTCTCAGGTTTGGGGCTTTTTTATTCATTATTAAATTAAGGTTTTCCCTGGTCTCTAAGCACAGAGGTGGAGGTGTCCTGTGGAGAGTCCCCTGGCACCAAGCTGCATGTCACCTCTCAAAAGGTGACTTGGGAAGGCCTTAAGTAACTCAGCAATTTTTCTATTGATACAATTTATGTAATTTTAGAGAAATGAAGGAGAGTTCACAAGTGTTGCAGTATTTATTTTAACCCATTTGAAATTTGTAATGGCATGTGCTATCCTTTCCTTCCACTGGGAAAACTATGGATGTAGACACCTCATAGAATACTTCAGTTTGGGAAAAAGCCTTTAAGATAACTCAGTTGTGAAAAAAAGTAGAAAAACTTTTGAGCATCCAAGCTCTTTTCAGGACTGTGAAAGGTTCAGCAATGCAGAGGCTCAGTAAATGTGTCACTTCTTAATCATGACTTTGTAATATCACACCCCACTTTGCTGGCATTTCTGTGGTTTTACACTACTTAGAGAATTTTTGAAAATTGCTGATGGAATGGTGAGAGCTAATGTTAAATTTAACACACTAAAAAAAAGGAAAAACTTTCTTTAATGTTTCCTACATAAGGCTCTTCAATATTTAAGTATGGTTTGAGCTCCCAAATTAATGTACAATAAACATGAACTTGACTTCCAAAGAAAAGTGAGGTGGACACAGTGAGTCCAGACTGCCACGAAATCACAACAAGCATGCGTCAGATGCAAAGAGCACACAAAAATAGATAAAAAAGAAAGACAAACACCCCCTGACATAATGAGTGCTCCAGATAGCAGCACCGAAGTTGGCACAGGAACTCCCACGGGTAAATACAAACCACATCCCTGCATCTCTGCCCACACCCTTTACTTTGATTCTCCATCCTCCTCTCCTGCTCGTCCCCCACAACTGCTAAGGCTGTGCATCAAAAAAAGCCTCATTATCACCTCTCAGCTTTCCTGAAAGCCCCGCAGTGAAGGTTTAGCAGAGCCAGGTTTGGAGTAGATGTCACCCTAAAGAATAACAAGCTGCATCTCATTTCCCTGCCCCCAAGAACACCAAGCTCAAACTTGGGGTGCTTCAAACTGAGACCACCTCACTCCAGCATTGTCTTCCTCCATGCGATGGAGGTTTAGGCTGAGCTTTGCTATTTTCAACATGTACACAGCTCCTTAAATCCCCTTCTTAATCACCTCTCAAACCCTCCTTTACGTTCATGCTGGGCAGGGATTGCTACACAGGGCTGGATGCTGGCGGGGTCCTCCAGCAAGGGAGCTAGACTGCCCATCCTTGGGCTTCAGTGACTCCAGTTCAACCAGTACATCCTCAGTTATAAGGGGGAAACAAACATGGAAGAATAATTCTCACTTTTCTTTTTTAAGATGTTAATACTGCTGCTACTGAAATCTCCTTTATCTCCTTTGTTTACTAGCTGATACATAATACGAAGCTGTTTGGTTTTATGGGAGATGGCCACACACATCAAGACTGGTAACTGGTGAGGATTAATAGTCTGGCCCCTGAATGAGACAGATAACAGTCACCACATAAAACTGTTCATGGGGGTCATGGCCATGACCACTGTAAGCAAACACTACACAATTTCATATTTAAAAAAAAAAAAGCCACATCACAGTTACTCCTGCACTCCCCAAATGGCTATTGCCTCAAATTGGAGCTATAAAAACACCAAGAATGCTGAATAGGGATCACATCAGATAACACCACGTTTTCCACTAGCTTCATCCATGGGGTGTGTTCCTCCATTTCAGCTTTACTGACTGGAACTAAAATCTGCCACCGGGCTATGTTAGAGTCGCAGCACCAAGGAAACAGAGATGTATTTTTGGCCAAGCAGAAACAGATAATGGCCCTGCTGTGAGGAGTTCCAGTGGGCATAATTCACCTTTTGACTGACCATGTCAAATTCGGTGTCCATTGCATTGCTCCAGTCCCACTTTCCTTCCCACCCATAGGGTTCTCATTATGGCCATGAGGTCCTCAGCAAAGGTATGCTTTTATTAACATTAATTAAAGATCTCTTTTTGTTGGACATCTTTAGGATCTCTGCTACTTTTAATTCTTTTTCTTATGCCTAAACTTTCCCCACTCTTGTTATTAGCATTTAACTTCCAGTGAATGCCCAACTATACCAGGAAGTTTCACACCTGAATCATAGAGAGCCAAGATTTCCCTTCCATGAATTTCAGGAATGTAAGCATTCCATTTTCTCTTACAACAGAAAATATTCTTCAAGATCTTAAACACATTCCTAGACAATTCCTATTACCAAAGCTAAGAGCAGACTAGCAGTCCCATGTTTGCATCCTCACATAAATCAATGGAATTTCCACAATTTACCCCAAAGATTGATGCAGTCTGTTTATTAGGTGTTAAGCTGTCAATCACATTTAAGAGCAGTCAGCCTGAAAAGCTAGGTAAAATTGATCCCTCCCCAAAAGACTAAGTGGAGGGAGCTGAAAAAGCAGAGTGGGAATAGAAAGGAATCCCTCTGGAATTCAGTATAATAAGAACTGTATCAGCTCTGCTGACAGCAAACACATTCCTTCATTTTATATAGCACTTATCTCTCTTTATAACACTTTAAACTCCTAATATATTTACACTGGACACTGAAATGATCATTAGAGGCTCGACCTCCCTGTCAAAGCCCCCAGCCTCCTCCCAGAGGGATTAATTGCCTTCCTCCCAGCAGCCCCGTTCCCAGCTCGCTGCCACCAAAGCAGTCTGTCAGCACTGCTGCAAAGTTAAATCGGCAAATATTAATTGCCAGCTGGGAAAAGTGCCATTAGTTCACACTCAGATTTTTTCCAGCTGGAAAGGCAGAGAGTGTTAAATGGAGCAGATTTCCTTCCAGCCTCCCAACCAGCAATGGAGCGGGTCTGCCTGTTCTGCAAGCACGTAATGAGCAAAACATTCAACACCTTCCCAGAGATGTTTTGAAATGTTATTCTGCAGAACAAATTACTGCTGGAAGTAACAAAGCACAGAAATAACACATGGACAACAAATAAAGTACAGAGGAAATAAACTACCACCACCTGAGGCTGAATTCATATGTATTTGAGATTACTGCAGTGATACGAGTTATCAGCCTGCCTGGTTTTTTTTTCCCAGGTTTCTAATTTATTTCCATTCAAGTATAGAAAACTTTCTGTCTACATGCAGAAGATTCTAATTTTCCTTAATTAGAAAAAAAGCTTTATGAGAACTGGAGGAATGATAGAGTAATTTAAAATGAAAGATGTCATTACCTAAGGTCATGAAATTGTAAGATTATGGGATGATATGGGCTGGAAGAGGCTTCCATCAAAATATTTAGGGCAGGGTCAGACCTGGCTGCTCAGGGCTGCTCCCACTCAGGTTCTGAAAGCCCCCAGAGACAGAGATGTCACCTGGGCAGCTGTCCCAGCACCCAATCAATCTCCAAGGGAAAGCCACCTCCTTGCAAAGCTGAACATCTCACCTCAGCTGCGCCCTTTGCTCTCCTCCCACCATGCAGAGCCAGGTCCCAGTCTCTGCCACATTATCTGCACATAAATGCCCTGAGAAAACGCATCATTCTTGCTCTTTCAGTGTGCAAACACACTCACATGTGCACGTGCAGAGCAACCCAGCACACAGGTGTGCACACTCGGGAAGACTGTATGTATAAATTTATGGCATGAAATATTGTTCTGAGCAACACTGAAAACCTCAAACCAAACAGTGGGACTGTACGTGTAACAGGAAGGAGAAAGGCAGGTGGTTTTCCAGAGATTTCTTTTGAAATTCTGTACAAAATATGTAAAAAATTATGATATATTATGGGGCAAGAAGGGACCTTGTATAAGGAGGAAAACTGCTGTCAGATACTTGTTTAAAAGAAAAAAAAAAATCTATTTTAAGGAATGGGAGCAAATTATTGAAAAATTAGTAGTGACATTTCAGCAGAGAAGGGAGGAAGGAGGAGAATGGGACTGGAATACCAGACATGAACATGCTTTTACAGCACACCATCTCTCTGCATAAAACTCTGTCATATTTCATAAAATTAGAGCTTTAGTACAAGTTGGACTGAACAGACAAAAAAAGAAAAATAAAATAAAGTGATCAGCACAGGTACAATGCATTTACATAATGGAAAGTTCAAGAATTTGGTCAACTAAGTTGGATTGAATTCATGCCAGAGCACAAACTCAATCTGACCAGCTGCAGCACAAAGGTGCTGTACAGCCTGGCAAGAAAAGCTGAGCTTTTTATAAAAAACCCTAATCTACCTGGATAAAGGGAGGGTGTCAGAACCACAGAAAATAAGGAATGAGCTTGGGCAAGCAAACGTGGCTGCCTTCCTCTAGGAGGGGCTTGGCTGATACAGAGGAGCTTTGAGTTTGCTGATCAAGCAGAAAAAAGCAGGAAGGGAAAAAAATGGAAAAATTACACCTAAATCCTGAAAATGGAAAAGCACAGCTCTAAATAGAATTTCTCTAATGTATGCAAACTGCTAGGGAAGTGCCTTGCTCTGATGTTTCTGGAGGAAGGAAGGAGGTAAGGAAAGAAAAACTATCGAACAGTGTCTGTACAGCTTTCTCTGGCCAAAAATAATGAGAGAAAAGTGAGGGAAGAGACAGAGTGGGTGTGAAGAGTCAAAGGGAAAGAAAAATGAACAGAAGTGGAAAAAAGGGGACTACTGCTATGGAAAAGCAAAACATAGTCCAAAATACTGTGCTAAAATTATATAACCTCATTATCCAAGGCATTTATTCAAAAAGAAACATTTTCAGGGCAAGCGCCCATTCTGGACATCTGTGGGACAATTGTCATTACGAGCACAGCTATTTCCACTCTTCATGGGTATTGGGAGTGCTTCTGGGGAAGAAAAACTTCTTTCCTCACCAGTTTGGCACAGAGTAAAAGCACTTTTACCCTTATATGTTTTCTTACCGAGTAAAAACCAACACTCCAATCAAATGACTACGGAAATGCACAAAATGGCAAAAACATAGAAAATTTTAAAAATCTGCCACATAGTAGAGAAGTCCTAAATAGAACATTTTCCTACAGGAAAACCAAACTGTTTTTCACACCAGGAAAAGATAACCAGATCAAGGGGAATGTGAACAGCTATGAGTGGGATTGACATTTCTCCTGAGATCTCTGGATTTAGGACTTCTGCTTCACAGTATTTCCCTTGTGACTTCAAACTCCCAAGTGAAGTTTTTCACCTCTTTATCTTTTGCTTTGTCATCTGAGGAGAAGGCACTGTATTTATAGTTCTGTATGTGGGGAATCATGCTGCAACAGAGGCTGCAGGATAAAGCCTGGGCAGAGCACTCCTGCAGGGATCTCTTGTTGCTTCACTCACATTTCCACAAGTTTTTTCGATGTTTTGGACTCTTAAGGTTTCAAGGAGCCATTTCATTCCAGGCTGGGACAAGGAGAAATCAGTTATTTTCCCAGGGGAAAATTCTCTTTTGCTCTTCCTAACACTATTGATGGTACAGAATGTAAAGTACTGAGGTAGCCCAAACAAAGCAACGCTTCTACTCGCACAGGAGTTTCTGCTATCCACCAGTATTTACAAACCTCTTCACATCTGATAAATATGCTAAAAGACAAAAAAATGCTCTCCCAAAATACACAAAAGAAAACAAATCTTTGCTATCTGCGTTATTATCAGTTTACTGCTCAGCCAAAGCAGAATCAGGGTATTTGATCTCTGTCACACCTTAAGTCCATCCACTTTGTCACTGATAACCGGGCAAACTGGCAGAGCACACACAAACATGCCATCTGCAGTGTCCCTCAGCTCTGCACAGGAATTTAAGTCTTAATTGAACAAGCCAGCTGGGATAAAAAACCATGAAGCAGCCCACTCATCAGTCTGACTGTACTCAAATAATTGAATTATCTACTTGATAGAAAGCAAACAGAAAACACGAGCTTAGTGCCAGGTGTACACCTGAGCAACCTGGTCTAGGGAAAGGTGTCCCTGACCACAGCAATGGGGTTGGAACAGGAAGCTCATTAAGATCCTTTCCAACCCAAACCATTCTGGGACTCTGTGATTTTGCACCTTTAAGGTTTTTCTCCAGTTAAAGTTTTACACTTTGTGTTACATTTATAATGGTGCTTAAAAACCTGCACCTTAATTGCTCACTGAAAATTTGATTTAAAAGAAACCACTCTAATTCTTGATTTAGAAATAGGAGATTAAAGTACCAATAAACAGAGTGATACACAGAAGGTTACTCAGGAACTGCATGGCAGAAAAAAGGGCTGAAGCCTACTATTTCTATGAAGTCCCACTCTGTGGGATTATTCCACACTTAAGGTAAACTTTTTTCTGTATGTTATCTCTGCAGACAGAGGTGTGAAGTACATTTTTATTTATTCACGTGGGAAGAGAAGTGAGCTTGTTTCTTTCTTCCCTTCCATAAAGCTGTTATTCTGCTGAAAAGCAGATTTAAGCAGTGCTCCCTGGCAAGAGTTCGAGGGTTACTTTAAACTGGGACACAAAACTCCTACTTTCTGACATCATTTCATGGTGTGTTCAGGCAAGTATTCAAGCGTGACATTGTATCATTAGGTGTAATACAGCCACTGCAGGGGCTGATTATTGCAATAAGAACTCATTTTCTTTTACACTATATGCGATAAGGAATGAATAAAAACCCAGGCCAGAAGCACTGTTGTAAAAAGGTGGGTGATGCCAAGAATGAAAAACCTGAAGACACTTTTTCGTAGTCAGGGGAAGAAAATCCCCTGGATCGGGTGAGGGTTGCTGAGCATCTCTGAAATTAAGACCTCCCCTTCCTTTGCAAGCTTTCTCATGCTGCAGAGGCCCACCTGCATCTTACTCAGGGATGGACACGGTTTCCAGCCTGATCCATACCCTGATCTGACTGGATACCCAGAGGCAGAAGCACAGCAGTCGGAGCGAGGCACAAGTGTCCTTTTCAGATGCTTCTTTTTTAATGGGACAAGCAAAAAATCCCCCTTTCCTTGACATACTCATGTGCTGTCCCCTGAACTCTGCCTTTGGGTGTCCCCTTGCCTTGATCAACTTTGCACAAGGTCTGTTGATCCTGCCCCTAATAACCTGCTTCGGTAAATTCAGAGGCTGCCTGTGACAAACTAACGCAGCTCTGTGGGTGTTCACCGAGTCAATGCTGTGACCAGCTCTGCTGTCCCTACCCAGCCAGGCCTCCACAACAAAAGACACTTTGCAGTGCACTGCTAGGCAGTGCCTACACACCCCTGGAAAAGTCTTGGCGCAGTCTGCAGGTCTTTGCCAAGACACAAGAATGGCAATGACTTTCTGTCTCCAAAGGGTATCACAAGGACATATTAATAAGACTCTTCAAATGGGCTCTTGTTTCTTAAATAGGCTCTTCTAGCACTGTGTTAGTAAACAAGGACTCATGATGGATAGCTCTGTATACAGCCAATCTCCTCGGGGGCTTAAGTGAGCTGAAGATAAAGGAATTATTTTCATATTTGATCACGTAAATGTCACTGGATATATTTGCAACAACCCACTCAAATCTTCCTGTAGGTACACAGAGTCATATTTGACAACGAGCTTTCAAGATACACTCTACTGAGGCCCTTTATGAGACCTCTCATTAGAACTAAAATAATTTACAACTTCTTCCATTCCCTGGCATTTTATCACACACTCCTACTCCTGCAGTCTCCCTTGATGACAGGATGGTACATGGCATACAAAATATTAATGGGAAATACACTGGACTGGATTTGGTGCAATGATGATAATGAAATTTGCTACTGAACCAGGAGAAGAGCTCCAGATGTATGCACCCCACTGGTAACCAGAACTGTCTTTAAAGTTATTTAAACTCTGTCCCTGCTCCTCTTATTTCATTTAAACAGCTCCCTTCTTTTGCCTGTGTCATTTGCTTAACTAGGTTTTTGCTCCTCAATGTTGCAACAAACTTTTGTTTATACCATCTACTTTTTCTTAACATCTTTGTCTTGTTCAAAGCCTTTTCAAATGAATTGGATTGTAAAAAGTTATTACACTGGCAGCTGAAAGTACTGAGCAGCACAACGGCAGTGCACACAATGCATACGGTGATGTTAATTATTTACCAGTTCCCAGTATGATTACATTTTGCATGGTGATGGCACTCAGGGGCTTAATAGCTGCATAAAACATTGTGTATGTTCTCTGCTGTCCTGGAATAAATCATCCCTGAAAAATTTAGCTCTTAGAAATAAAACATACTGTTCAGCCATTTACTAGGATTACGACGAGTGATGAAAGCTCTACACAAGTATTTCTTTTCAACAATGCCCTACCTTTGAAGAAACAGTCCTTGCTGTGGATAATGTAGATTTTCTTCCTCTGCAGACACGAGGCTCGATGCAGCTGACAGTGATTTTCATAGAACCTGCCATCAGATCCACAGACGGGCATGTAGCTGGACTTGCAATCCTCCACACACCTGCACTCGGGCTGCTTCGTGTCCCTGTTCAGCACACACTTGCTGCCCCGGCCGCAGTACTTCTTCTCGCAGGAGGCGTGCAGGCCATCCTGCCCCTGGAGCACTGGAAGAACAGAAAATGCCACTGTGAGCCACGTTTGCCTCACCAGACCACACTTGGCTGCTGCAGCAGCATAGCCCTGGCAGGAGCAGGAGCAAAAAGGTTTTGGAGGTGAAGAATGCTCCCCTTTGAGCAGCAGCAGCTCGAAGAGAGAGCTCAGATCTGCACTCCCAGACCTGCAGCTCTCCCTCGTCACAACACCGAGCGGGTGCTCAAAGTGCTTTCCTGGAAAGTGATGGATGCCTGGCCCTCTGCTCTTTTAGCTCTTCACAAAACTGGAGCCTAGAACAAAAGCCAGCAAGAGCATTTCTGTGCCCACACTTTGACCGTGAGTTACAATCAGAAAGCAATTCTGAAACCCTACACTCCTCCAGCCACAAACCTCAGCAAAGTGCCCCGAGTGCCAGCACTCAGCTGCTGAACACATTCAGGGTCCAGCTCCCACCCTGGGAGACAAGCTTCCACCCAGAGGCAGAAAATCCCCCAGGCTAAAATTCACACAGGTTTCAAGGAAAGCTCGGACAGACAACTGCTGAGAGCTTTTTAAAAAAATAAGGAAAGACTGTTACTGAAGGGAATGTTATGGGAAAACGCTTGTCACTGTAAAAACAGCCATCAGTATCTATCCCTACGCTCTGAGAAATGACATACAGTGAAAAATAACCTTCTACTGCTTTTAAAAATTCACTGGATATGATGTTCTGAATATTACTGTCCTATCTGCTGTTTCATATTATTAAAAGGGTTAGGACGCTGCCCTTGTGCTACAACATTTTCTGCTTATGAAGTTTCCTCACTTAAATGCTTACAGAGAGCATTACTATAATTCACACAGGACAGGGCACTTCCAAACAAGCCACTACTCAGAGCAATAATTAGCAT
Source organism: Pardalotus punctatus (assembly GCA_013400915.1). Classification (NCBI taxonomy): domain Eukaryota; kingdom Metazoa; phylum Chordata; class Aves; order Passeriformes; family Pardalotidae; genus Pardalotus; species Pardalotus punctatus. The sequence goes on along the minus strand of VZTX01006339.1, from coordinate 488,158 downwards.
TACACTCAATGAAGAGAGTTTCAGGAAATTAGATTATGCTATGCTAATTGGAGTACACCAAGTTGAGCATTACAAGGGGGTGTTGCAAAAGGCATAATTACAGCAGAAATAAGAATTTCTTTGTGCAAAACCCACTGCCAGCCTTGCACAGCCTTCCAACAGCCAGAGACGCTGGCTGTCCCTGAGCCAGGGACTCAATCTGGACCAGCAGAATGGTTTGGAAGCAAATCCCTTTTCTCTACATTTACCGCATGCAGGTTTGGCTCTTGGCAAAGTTTTGGGGTGTGCCAGCTTTCAGAGGATGGAAACACCACTCTAGATGTGCTGCAGCAACCAATGGAACACACCCTGCAGCAACTGGAGCACCACAACATCCTCTGAAGTGCACCCAGGGCTGCTCCCTTCAAAGATTTTTGCAGCAGCCAAACAGTTCAGTGTAGGAGCACAGACCAGATCTCATCCACAGCCCCTCATCACATGGAACAGAGATGTGAGGAGCAGCAGCACCAGCTACTTCAACCCGCCAATCCCTTTTTATCATGTTGAATTCCCTGCTAACATCAACCCAGACCCTGCCTGCCCAGCATTTCATGCCAATACAAAATGTCCCAATGTTGGAACTCCATTTCATCTACCCGTGGCCAAGGGGTTAAAGCATGTGCACAGAAACAAGCAGGAGTTTCTAACAAAACCCCATTTTTCCTGGTCCCCATTAAGCCTTTGTTTTTATCACTGTAAATCTAAAAGGGAAAAAAGTCTGTTATTGGAGGATTAACTTTTTGACTCAATAACTCATTAAAATTCCTCCAACTTGGCAAGCTAAGAAATATTGACTTTTCCTGACTTGTAATAAACTAGAAGGTCAAAGCATCTCTGAGCAGCACAGAAAGTAAAGTCCATGGAAGGAGTGCCTGACTATTCTTTACTTGCTTTACTAGTTGTTCCAGAACTTTTCCAAATTATCCTCAGAAATGCAAATTTTGTGACCTCAGGGAGACCTCACTGTCAAAGCCATATTATTTCTTAGTGCCTGTTGTAATTCAGAGCAGCCAAGGATAAGGACTTGAGGCAGCTCTGGTCAAGCATCCTCTTCCTCCTCCTTCTCCTCTCAGTGGCAGGATCTGAACCCATACAGGCACTTAGCTTATCCATCACAATGTGCCTCAAAAGGTATGTTTTGAAGACTGTTGTGGCTATTAAAGTCATTTAAAAATCAAGATTCAGGAGCTATTATTGTCTATATAAATGTAATTCAGGTACAACTACAGCAAAAACCTTCATGGGCTGCCTTGATCTCTAAAAATTGATCTCTCAGAGCTTGCACCAGCCAAGGACTGTGTCATGCGTCTCACTGAAGGTTATTGCTGCCTTCTCATTCAAGGTGGGCTGCTCTGATTTAATGCACCAGGTCACTTCTGGGCAGGTGACAGCTGCACCCTGCCCTGACAGCAGCAAAAACCTTCTCAAGAGCCTCAAATATTTTTGGTATTTTGATTTTTAGCATAAAATTTGCATAACTGAAGACAAACATTATATTTATTAGAATGGGATTTTTAAGGTTTTTTTAATGATACAGCAAAGATTTGTTAAAGAACCAGATTATAAAAAAAAAAATAAATAAAATACTTAATCTTTCCTCCATCCACCCCAGATGGTTACTACAGAAAAACCCCAGAAAGCCTGGCTATATTTATGCCTCATTCATTTTGTTCAGAGTTTAATTTATTCTGTGTTCGCAGACAGACAACTCCTGGTTAAACAGCTTAGTTTGGTAAGGAGTTAAGAAGGATACCCTGCAAACAGCCAGAAAGGAAATATTCAAGTATTCTGGAATATTGATGTGCTTCTCCTAGTCCAAGTCCTCTGAAATCTGTGTCTGCAAGCAGAGTGCTAACATGGGTTGCCTTTGGCAGAATCTTGTAACGTTGACAGCAGCTCTTTAATTCAATTATTATTTGCATAATCCTCTGAAGAACTAAAGCTCCCCACAAGTTCACTCAGCTACACCGACAGACCCTGTGCCCAGCAAGGACAGCAACGGGGTGTGAAACAGAACAGAGCAGTGCAAATGCTGGGAAAGGAAGTGTTTGACTGTAAAAGCCCTGCTGTCTTCATCCAAGTAACTAATTCCTCTGGAGCAGCACCACCAACCATGGAAAGGGATTTTCCTTGATTGCGTCAAAGGTGGATGCCACAGGCAGGACACTGGTGTGCAGCTCAGAGGTATGAAACCTGCCTTCCTCTGCTTTTTTTGGAATTATTAAAAGTGACTGCATTCCTCACTCTTACAAGGATTATTAAAAACAGGTGATCAAGTGAAACTACCAGCTAACTGCACAAGGTATTTCTGAGCCCCACTGTACTGCATGGAAAAGGCATAATTTATTCCATTTATTCAATTTACATAGGATAAAATTTATCATCTTGCAAAACAAGGCATTTTTCAACATTCATCAAGTTTGCTGGACATGGCGAGAGTCTGAGGGGCTACACTGTGTTAAGGCCAGAAGGGTGGACAGAGGAAGCCCAGTCTCACACACCCATGAACACACTTGACTTCTCAAATTAGATTGTGGTAGTCCCTGAGAAATTTGGAATTCCAGTGGATAACTGACAAGAGCTCAGTGCAGGCAGAGAATAACTGAGGTCAGGAATTTCATAAGGCCAGTTAACAGGCTGCCTGCATCTCAAAGCAAGATTTTAATGAGGAAATTAAGACGTTCCTCCCATGTTGGAGAATACACATCCTCTGACTGCTCATTAGTTCTTAAAGACAGGGACCTCCTCTACCTTTGCACACCACTAAACGTGCTACAGACCAGACTAAGGCTCACATGCCTTTTTTTTTTCATTCCCAAATACAATCCTATTCTTTACTTCCTCAAAACTTCCAAAGGTTGGGTTCAGGACAAGCACTGGTTTCACTTCAGACCAACCAGACAAACCCATCACAGAAAGCAAAAAGCAAAAACCGAACAGCTCTATCCTACCACTGCTCATAAAAAGTGGCTTATTCACAGCAGAAGTGTAAATTACTACATTTACATGTTAAAAAGCGAATTTTCCCTCAAGTACAGCAAGCTCCAGCAGGCAGCTGGACATCCAGGTTTATTGCTGAAAGAAGAAGTTTAGACATTACATCAAGGCTGGAGCCAAAACTAGAAGCTTTAATGATATATAACTGAAACGGGAAGGTTCTACACTGAATCCTTCCAAGGCAATGCTGCAAATATTGTATTAAAATTAAAATAAAAATAAAATCAAACCCTCTATGACAGCAACACACACAGATGTATAGTTCAAGTATGCATTCACATCCATCTATTCACACACACAGACTGTACACAGCCACACACTTCCCATGCACTTTATTTGCCACAATTTCATTTTTGCTGAGGACACAAAGCTGCAGCACAGCTTCCTAAACCTCCCCTACCCAGCACATCTTAAGTAGATTTTTGGAGTAACTCACGGTTGGAAACAACCAGAGTTGAGCTGCGTGACTACTGAGCCTGGCTTATAATCAGCAAACGAATCGTGTGCTGTGTTCACTGTTATTGCCACAATGAAATAAGAAAGGAAACATAAAGCAGGAATTTCATAATGCTCTGCTCTAAGAGTTTCTGGGTTTTTCATTGCGTGCCTGACATGAGAGCAGAGAGGCAGAGAAGCTGTGGTAAATCACCTGGGCATGGCAACAGCAATTTCAGTGTCTCTCTACTAGCCCTTTGTTGCTACAATTTATTTATTTTTATAAAGCAAAAATGGTGACTTGTCCTGGAGAATAACACAGAGAATAAAGTATCTTTCAAGCATATGATCTGCTATAGACACAAACTATTTTCTTTCAAGGTCCATGAGACAACTCTGTGTGTTTGTACACACCTTGGAGCAGGATGGAGAGGGACACATCAGCCTTGGAATAGGAGCACAGAAAATCAATCATTTTCACCAGTTTAGATGCTCTACATGAAACAAAAGGCAGGATAATATGGAAAGCCTTCTTAGAACAAAAACTAGAAAAATTTCCCAGACAGTCATGTTATTTCAGGAAGATTCACAGAGTTTAAAAAACAAAACCAATACCAAAAGGAAAGGAAAATAGACCCTGGAAAGGAGAGCTGGGATAAATAGTTGCACAAAGGACAGCAGAATGAAGGGAACTGCTTAATCTGTGTCTGCAGTTTAATATCAAATGAAAACAAATTGTAATTGCTCAACAGAAGCTCGATAATGGCAAGCAGTTATTCTACAAAAACACCAAGGAAGCACTCAATACTATAGAAAATTTTTCTGTATTAATTCCCATTTTCAGATGTGAAAATTGATGTTACTTTCTGTATCTGTCAGAACTCTGAAAACCACTGGAGGTCACACCATGAAAAAACATTTGAAAATCATAGGTAACTATGCTATTCTTAGTGTGATTAGCCTAATTTTGCCCCATTTCAAATCCATCTAAACACTATGAGATCAAAAGCTTCATCAAGTATTATTTTTGGATGGTATTGCGCTCTGTAAGGGTACCAACAGGAAGAAAGAGACAAAAGACACATAGAGATGAAAAGATCAAAACTATGTAAAGCATTTACAGAGATTACCGAGGAAGCAACACCAACCCAGGTATGAGACCACATATATTTAGATTCTTGCCATGAAACTTTACCATGTGCAATTTGCTTGATGGTTCTCTTCTTGAAAGAGCTGCTAAAGAGGCAATTCATAAAATTGCTCTTTATTAAATGTTTATCCAAATTTATCTACGATAGGCACTGCATACTGAAGGCAATTTTATTACATTACTTCTGTGTAGCAAGTATAGACACAAATGTAAATTTGTGCAGTTCCCATTGGCATCAGACCTCTCCCTGCATTTGTGAGCTGTTTAGCAAGTCCCCACAGCCCAGCTGGACAAGAAACAGCACAAAGTTAGCAGAAGATTCATATATTTCCTGCATTGATCAGAAGGGTTTAATGTTCACAGCCAGGCATGGCTGAGAACCCTCCTTTGTGTCATCACAGTGTCAGCACTTCCAGAAGCATTTCTTTCTCTTTTCTTTCAGAGGCACACATCACACACTTCAGCCTTACAAATGAACAGTAATTAAATCACGGGATCACAGAATGGTTTGTGTTGGAAGGGACATTCAAGATCATCTCTTTCTAAACCCCTGCCATGGGCAAGGACACCTTCCACTGTCCCAGGCTGCTCCAAGCCCCACCCAAGCCTGTCCTTGAACACTTCCAGGGATGGGGCAGCCACAGCTTCTCTGGGCAACCTGTGCCAGGGCCCCAGCACCCTCACAGGGAAGATTTTTTTCCTAATATCTCATCTAAACCTACCCTCCTTGCTTGATCCCCTCACTGGAGATAAGATCATGCTATGAAGGGGGAAAGAAATCTTTAGGATGATAATTTCAAATGACAACTCAGATTGGTTTGTTGAGAAAATACATCTATAGTCTTTTACTGTCCCTTCCATCTCCTGCCCCTTCTTCCCAAGCAGATTAATTTACAAAGGTAAAAGCTTCCAGATGGAATCTATCAATGGTTGCATCTCTACAACTTGCAACACTTCTGTCATTTACTGCTACACATAAAGGAAGGCAGACAGCTCTGTGTGAAAATTAGAGACTGGATTCATTTTGTGAGTCTGTTTCTGAGAACTGATGCTTTTCCATAAAAGCTGACATTCACTGGAAATAAAAGGAGAAAAAAGTATTAAAGCTATTTAGTTGTAATGGGGTTTGTGTTAGTGCAGGTGTTTTGTGTGTGGGTGTTTTTTTCTCCTGGGTAAAGCAAAATTTGTGTTTGACTCACGGACACTTCCCTTGATTGAGGAGCAGCCCCAGCAGCAGGATTAGTGCCCCTCCTGCATCACAGCTAAATCAGCATAAACTCCCAGCTTTAAACTGTTGAGGCTGCACAGTGTCTTTTCACATTTCTCCCCCCCTGAGACATTTCATTTATGTTTTCCCAACTAGATGCCTTAGAGCCTCACAGATTATGAGCACAGGAGTGTTACCATCCAGCACAAGCATGAGGCAGGAGCCCAACAGGTCCATTATGGCGAGAATTACAATCACACAAATACTGAACAAAGATGTGTTTTATCTGTGCTGTGACACAGAAGAAAGGATATCTTATAAAACAGTTTTCCTAGAAGCATAGAATGGTTTGGGTTGAAAGGGACATTAAAGATCATCTCATTTCAACCTCCCTACCATGAGCAGGGACCCCTTCCACTAGACCAGGTTGCTCCAAACGCTGTCCAACCTGGCCTTGGACACGTGCAGGGATGTGCCAGGCAGGCATGTGAGGCACATCACTGGCAGCACGGCCAGGGCTGCATCCCACCTTGGGACTGCCTTTAAAAATTAGTAAGAACAGCATGTGCCTTTAAAATATTCTTTATATACATTATGCAGCGCTTGCCTGATGAGGTTCATAAAAACGCAGGAACAAAGCACATTTAAATGATAGCAAATCCAGACAAATCCAACATCTTCCAGTGGGACAGTCATGAGACTGAGACTGCAGATGACTCTGAAATGAACCCAGTTCTGCTCAGCAGCTCCAAGGCTGTTCTCAGATCGCTCCCCAAGCCAAGCCAGGGAGCAAAAGCTGCACACAAGTGTGGGTGCATGGCCTGGCAGAGTGAGTTGCTTTTAATTGCAATGTTACCAACATATATTAAAAAAAATACCAACCAAAAAAACAAACATCCTCCCCAAATTCCTGACTCCAAATGTGCCCCAGCAGCTTCCTGTGCTCTAGCACAAGAGACTGCAGTGCCCCAAAGCTTTAATTCAGGGCTGGTCAGTGGGAGTGAGCAGGAAATGCTCCAGGAGCTCGACACCAAACTGAAACATCTCCACAGCCGAACACCGATCAATAACCATTTGCAATCCCCTTTCCCATTCTCTGTTATCTTTAATGAATTCCTGTTCCAAGACCAAGAAATAAGCAGAAACACTATTTTTACAGCAATTGCATGTAGGTCTTCTGCACCTAGTGCTAATTTTGTAATTCTCCACTTTTTAAATTTCTATTTGTTGTCTAATCTAGGACACCATGATACTACAGAATGCCTGTATTTTGTGGACACACCATTTTGTTTAACTCCATCTGAAGCCAATGTAAACACGTGGAAACCTTCATCTCATACAGGACAAACCCCTTGAGTCTGTCAGCAAATGCCCCTCACACCCAACAGCCATAGTGAATACTCAGCCTTTTGAGGCTCTGTCCCCAGGGCAAATCTATTTCTCACCCCTTTCCTGAGGGTTTCATTTTTGCATCAATAATGGAAATTACCCTGGCTGTGATTAAAGACTTATCTCCTCTGAATATGAGATTTCAAGATCTCTTCCTACTCCTGAGGTAAATACCCCCAGCACACCTTCACCCTCTTTTCCCAGTCCTGCCACATCACCCTAACCTGCACCAAGCCGTGTTAAATATATGCACCAACATCTTAAACTCCTAAATTCAACAAAAAGACATCTTTTTTATCCCTACTTACCCTCCAGCAGTTACTTTCCCCTGTGCTCTTCTACAAAGGAGGACAGCAGAATTAATGCCATTTCTCCTGCATTACAAACCTTTTACTCTCTCCGTATTTGCTCTGTGCTGAAGGAAGCATTTTAAAGTGCATTTACCTGATGGAAGAGTTATCGGCTACTGAAAGGATAGCACAGTACGATGAAAAAAACTACTAAAAAGCTATTTTGAAAGTGAAAAGCCTTTAAACTTCACATAATGTTAAAACTGGCTCTAAGGATATCAGTGCAGAAATGGAGCATTAGCACCAAAATGCTAAGATTAGCTGCTTTTTCTTTTTATTCTGAGGAGCAGAATATATCACTGGTTTCTCAGGTTGAGACTCACAATCTAAAAAGAAAAATTCAGAAGAGATAAAAAAATATATTAAAAAAGAGATAAAAATCCATAACTAATTATGGGGTTTCTGCAATGGGTGTATTTTTGTTTCAAATGGTTTTAATTTAATCAGCATTTTCCTAATTTGTTGAGCTGGGCATCTGGTTTGGGAAATTGCTCAGCAGGGCAGAGCCCTCACCCCTACAATGAGATTTTTCCCTTCCATGGCATCAGTGCTGGTCCACAGCCATGCAAAGAGTCCATCCAGGATTTAACTTGCTGCCAGACAAAGCCAGCAGCCTGCACTCGGGGTGTGGGAGCACTCCCCAGTCACCCACACCAGGAAACATGGGGAGAGCTGATCTGAAAGGGTGGATATAAAATAAGAGTATGTGTATTCACTCCCTTCCCTTTGAAAGTGCTCTGTACACAGAATAAAAACAAGCAACAACTGATAAAATCAACAGAACACTGTTTCCCTTCAAATACAAAGGCACCAAATGAAAACGTGAGGGTCACATTTAATAGCAGAAGAGGAAAAGCTTGGGGTAAAAAGCTGGAATAAGCAACAATCACCAGTCATCAATATCAGAGTATACTGGGCAACAGCAGCATTAAGGGGTTTTTGCTCTTTTAAGAAAGGGAACAGAACAAAAGGCATTTCAGTGCAGGGCATATTTTTGGGCTGATCCACATGGATACGGCACAACTACAGCAAGAGAGGAGCACCAGGCGAGCACAGACACCTGGGAGCTCAAGGCAGTGGTTTCATCTGAGCACAGGGGAGATGAACGCCATGAAAAGCCCAGAAAACCACTGGCACCAGTTTAAAGCACAGACATAAGATGCCCGGCATGAGCCAAGAACAGGTAGGCACCAGATTTTGGAGAGGAGACTGGAAATGGGCTTTTTTACCATCTTATAGTCCAAGCTCATTCCCTGGTGCCTTACAAAAAATGAGGTAAATCTACTCATTGTGAAAAGGGGGGACAATTCAAGAAACATCCTGGTCTGTCATTGCCACTTGTCCCTTTGGATCAGCACACAGGGCTCTCGGGCAGCTTGGAGGGAACAAGGCAATGATGAATGAGATCAAAAGAAACGAAAGAGAGGCAGTGTTTCCACCAATCTCATCTCTTTGGATGACTGACCAGAAAGCAAAAAAACAATGAGAGTCACTACGTTCGACTACACACGAGGAAAAGCAATAACAAATAAATAAATAAATACAAATAGTAATAATAAGTAGGAACATCCTGTGCAAGGGACACAGCTCTTTTTCCCTAAGCACATCGCGCTCAAGGGATGAATTTATCAGCAGAGAAGCAGCTGGTGCTGCCCCTTGATAAGGCACCCAGGTCCCCCCACCCTGCAGACCCCATCCAGGACCCTGCAGTGCCTCCCCAGCAGCCTGGCACACTGGAATATTCTGCAGCTCAGCACAGCGACACAGGAGCGCAAAGTTTTCAAATGAAATACAAGAGCAGCATGAGAGGGATGACTGGAAATGCCTGGGGAAAAAAGTTCGCTTTCAAAAACATTTGCTTTAGACACAAAAATTGTGTTTGATGCCCTCCAGCCTGGCTCCTCACATCACACCATGGCTTGGAAAGGGCTGACACTCCCCATCCATGGCCAGGCAGAGGCTCCATCGGATCCACTGCAGCACAAAACTACTTCATCCCACCCCTAACAGAACATCACACCCAGCAGCCAAAATCCAGCTGGCATTTTGTGCTCACAGTAAATAGGATTACTGGCAGCAATGAAAAGTGAAGTCCTCTGCTGAACAACACACTGGGGATGGCAGCTGCTTTCCAGCCTCGGACTGCAAATACCACCTTGCCAAAGCCTTTTGTACTAATGGGGCCTATTTTCTCTATAGGAAAGGAAAAGGCAGGAGAGAACTCAATTTTTATGCTTCCGACTCTCCTATTGATGTGCATGTGTTCAACTACTCCTGTTCCCATTAGCACCCAGCATGGGAGATTCAAACAACTTTGGAGCTGCTACAAGCTGGGGTTGGCCACGAGATAGAGCTCATGCTTTAAAGAAGAAAAAAAGAAAAGGCAGAAAAGGTGTTATTTGAAAATTTTCTGCACTAAATAATGTAGCATAGCTTTGACTCTTAAAAACCTGCATTTCTCAATGGAAATATTTGTTTCTACCTAAAGTATAAACCAGAGCTGCCAACTATTCATGTTCGTAATCCTCACTGACACCGATGGGAGCTGCATTTGCAGAGCAGGTCCCCACAGGGATCCTGGAGGGTGATTTACTGACTCCAACACGACCTGCAGGCACTAAATGGCTGCCTCCAGGTTAGTCAGGTGGAAGAACATGCAGAGTGCCCATTTTGGGGGAAAAAAGGTCTGAGAGTGTCAATAAATAAAAAACCCCTCAGGTCTCACAGTGAAATGGAGTGAATGACCAGCTGGCAAGGAGGGGAGAGGGGAAGAAAAGGGAAAATGAGAAAAAGGCAAATTGCTCTCTGTGTGACGGCAGGATCAATCCTGAACTGCAATCAAGTTTCCCCAAGTTCACACTTAAAGTCCTATTTGTCCCAACAATGCCCACTTTAGTGGCTAAAACATACAAAACAATTAAAAATTACAGTATCTCTTCCCACGTAAATGTCTCTCCATTAGAAACAGGGCTCAGATTCTCAAGAATGGAGTTTAGGAGTGAGGAGAAAGACCATTTTTGTTGGATGTTTTATGTGCAAACCCAATGCATGTCCCTGCTCAGCAAGGAAAGGCACAGCCTGGGACAGGGCTCAAATCCCCTTATGAGACCAGAGCTACTGGGCTCCAAAAGCTGTCCGAAACTTCCTCCCACTGGATTTGTTACACACATTTGTACTGGCAATTCCAATTGATTTTATACTGAAATATTGCTGTGGGATTAGATACCATTGTGTGAGGTGCAGATCTATTTAACACAATCACTAGCAAATACATAGTTACTAAACAGAGGGGTGGGAGTATGAAAGAATCGTAATTCAATACTCTTAATGCAAATATTGCACTTTGAAAGGAAAACCAAAGATCTCATTTCTTCCCTTCTTGGGCATCTCTCCCAGCACAAATATTCCATGTGCACAAACTAAAAAAAAAAAAAAGTCTGAAAGTCTTAGAAGGCATAAACTGGGATACAGAAGAAAAAAGCTGCCAACACTGAGCTTTGTACTGGAGGGTCCAAAGGGAGTCCAGAGTAGGGACACAGCAGAATGCATTAAATCTCAATTAGATCATAGCACACAACAAAGCACGGAACATTCTCCTCGTATTTGCTCACCCAAGGATTAAGGGATTTCCTTCGGAGAGGTCTGCGCTTGCAAAGAGTCTTGGGGGCCACGTGGCTCTTGGCAGGGAAGAGCAGGCACCTCTCTGGCCTCTCTTAATGAACTGCACCCATGAAATGGTCTCATAACACAGTATTTTACATGTGTGTGTGCCAGTGACTGACTGCAGCTGTGAAGAGACACAGCTCAATACTTTGGAAATGCTTCCAGTATTTTTGGTAAATATATCTTACTGGTGATTGCATATGCCAAAATGTCAAAAACAGAAGTGCAGAAAGGAAAATAAAACAGAAAAATAAGGAAAATATGTAAGGAAACAAAGCTTTGATGGTATACTTTAGATTTTTTAACATTACTGTAATAAAGTAATGTTCTAGCCACTTTAAAAGCAATGATTTAGGCAACATTATGAAGTCATTATTTGTAAATGTATTTGTTACACAATTTTTGCTATTAATAATCATAATTATGACTGTAAACAGTATTACAGTATTATAAATGTAGTTATTGGTCAGCCAAGTGCCCCCTGAAGCCTGACATGCAGCAATGGGCAGCAGAGCTGGGAACAATGTCCAGCCCAGATTCCCACTGGCTGGTCTTGCTGCATGAGGTTCTACGGCAGCACCTCATTCTGCAAAAGAGTCTGCAGGAGGATTCATCCAGCCACGTAAAGGAATTTTACATCCCATCCCCATCTCCTCTGAGCTAAACTAATATTTGCTTCCATATAACTTCACATGCCTGAAAGCCTTTTTCTGTGAAATCACAGAATCATGGAAACATTTAGGCTGGAAAAGCCCTCAAGGCCATCAAGTCCAACTGTTCCCCCAGCACTGCCAAGGCCACCACTACACCATGTCCCCAAGTGCCACATCTCCATGTCCTTTAAATCCCTGCAGGGATGGTGACTCCACCACAGCCCTGGGCAGCCTCTTCCCCAACAGTGCTGTGGGTTTTTCTGTAGCAACACTTGCCACAACACCTGACTACACTAATTTCTTCCACCCAGCCATTTCCACAGCTCCAGCTCTGCTGCCTCCACTCCAAGCACAATTCACGTCTAACATCTCCCAGCACGGGGCATTTCGAGTGTTATCACCAAGGACAGGCTTCACCCAATGCAAACAGTTTGCACTTTCCTCCTAAAGATCAGTTAATGAAGTGCAGAACTTCAGAGCTGTTTGATTAAAGTGCTAATGCTTGTAAAATCAATATACCAGAGAGTGAAGCCTTCTTCATATTTAAGTAAGAAAAAAAAGTCTTAAACTTACGTAGAATCCAGATGCAGCAACAGGAGTGCAGACACACTGTAGCTCCCTCATAATTTACAAACACCTGCTGTTAGTACACCTTAGAACACACATTATTCAATAAATGCTGCAGAAACTATCTTAAAAGCAGCAGTGCCTCGACTCGCTTCTGCAAAAGTACTACGATATCCACACACAGCACTGACACCTTTTAAAAGGTTTCCCTTGCTGAGGTGCAGTATCAATAGTCAAAATCACAGCGAGGCCAGCAGCTTAGCAGGTCCCCATCACCTTTGGAATGTGCTCTTTAATTTGCTCCAGACAAACCCATTCCCTACCCCCACAAGGGTATTCAGTCAACTAAGTGAATGGCTTGATGAATGCACTCCACCGCCACACATTTGGGCTGGAAAACTTCAAAGCATGGCAATCATAATATTTTCATTACAGACACGAGCTATTATTCCTCCCCACAATGAAGCCTGGAAGACAGGCTCTAATCCCCACAACGGAGGGCTCTCTTGAAAGGGAACATCACACCGGCTTTCAAAAACCCATCAGGGACACAGAGTTTGCAGCTATGAAACCTTCCAGACTCGGCGGGTCAAACCTGGCATCAAAGCACCCACCCTGCCCCAAAATAGCTGCACGTTTCAGATGTTGTAACTCCCCTAATGGTTAGGGTACAAGCTATATGGTCATAGCCCAAATTATATTACACATCCCCTCACTGCACACACTGAGATTATGACTGCTCAGTGCACTCAGCACACACACAGTCACAAGGGAACACTAAAAGCAAATTCTGGCCCTGTCTATCATCCATAATTCAAGAGAAATCAGGGTTAAAAAAAGTGCATGAGCAATTGACATAATTTATATGCTGCAAGTGGGAGAGTTGGCGGTCTCTCGCATCATAAAGTTTAAATAATGGTAGTTTAACATCAGATGTACCCACAGCTGTATTGCCATTAGCTCCATTACGGCATGGAGCAACCCCTTCCTGAGATGGGTACCCCCACCTTGCCCCACCAACAGCCTGCTTCATGCAGGATTTCACCAGGAATGATCAGTCAAGCACAAACCACTCGGTACTAACAGCAGGAAAAAGAAAAAAAGGAGGAAAAACCCAAACAACACAACAAAACCCCCACACTGTGAAAAGTCTAGTGATGCAGTTGGCTGTTAAAGGTATTTTTAAAATTAAAGAAGGAAAGAGAGGAAAACTACAGAGCAGCGGCACCAAGTTTTGGAGATCCTTTTGCCAATCTTGATCAATATCAAGACATTTACCCTCATATCCTATAATTTCTTCTTCTTGTAAAATAACAAAAAATATTCTCTTTTACACAAGGGATTATCAAATTAATTCTGTGTGTGTGCATGCTGAGGGGTATTAATTGATCATTCAATCTAAACCAGTCAATGTTTCTTACAGAAACAAATGAAAGCTGGACAGTGACTGCTTTGTCCCACCACTCTCAGGTTCACCTACAGCATACTATTTTCAGGGGAAAACCTAAACACACAGAAATGAGGGATCCCATGAGGGTCAGAAATTGGGAATGAGGCTGCCAAAAGTCCGACCGGCAAATTAGCCTTTTTCAACCAATTCATTCTCTGTCTCATCAGTCCCTCTGCAATTAGTGATAAGATGACTCTGAAGAGGCGTAATATAACTGATACTATCCGCAAATATAGAATTAAATTTGGGGAATGTACAACCTAGAAAGTCCAAGCCAAGCCTACAGCCTGGCCACAGCTCCTGTACTTCAGAAAAACTCTTTTCAACACAGGAATTTTGCAGAAATTAAAGGAGAACTTGAAGACAGGAGTCCCTAAATTAAAAGGAGTTAATGAACAATCACCTGGTTTCAGAGCACCCTGCACTTATCAGGACACCATCACCAGTCAAAATACCACTTTTCTGCAGTTAATGCTGTAATACCAGATTTTTGGGGCTTTTTTTTTTTTTTTTGCTTTTCCCCTATACTGTGAAGCCACCTACAGGGTCCGAATATCCTAATATTGCTTCACTTTTTGNGTAAGCTGGACTAAAAAAAAAAAAAAAAAAAAAAGTAGCAGAGCCTAAATCTTTGGTCAAAACGTTCTTTTTATAGCAGAGCCTAAATCTTTGGTCAAAACGTTCTTTTTTTACATCCTGTGTGCAGATTCAGCACATCCATGTCTGTGGCACAAAGATGAAGAGACACGTTCCAATTTAATCTTGAAACACAACTTGGTAAGCAGAAAGCAGTAAGAAAAGGTGTTTTTTCCCCACTCTGATTCAGCTGACAATGTCAGCAGCAAAGTGGAGCAGGTATGGTGGCAGGAGGTAACACTGACACAGCTGCCCCCTTCTCTCTCTTGGAGCAGAATATGGAAGTTTGGCAGACAGCTGAAGCCTCAGAAAGCAGACATGTAAGAAAAACCCAAAAGACCTCAATCTCTCTTTTTTACCTACAGCAGCACCAGCACTTTTTAATTTCACTGCTTCCCAGGAGATGGGTCTCCATCCCCAGGTGTGCTGAGCGTGCTTCATATTATCCAAGGGAACAACAACCCCTGAGTTATGGGGGCTTTTTTACCTTTTTTTTTTTCCCTTTTTGAGGTCATGATATTCTTATCTGAGCTTGCAGAGCGCATCATCTAGACAAACTGCTGTCTCTCTCCCCGAGTTGCACCCAGGAGCACACTTGCATGAGGAAAATAAAAGGTGCCCAAGGTTTGAAATATGGCAGTGAGCATCCCTTTAACGCAGCCACGGGAACTGCCAGCAGAAAGAGCTTCACAGGGGATTTACAACACGGATTTTTTCTGCTACATGAGGTGGTGAGAGAAATCTGCAAAGAAGGCACATCATCATTTAAGTTTATTTATGATTTATCTTCTTTATTACAGCAGCTGGAGAAGAATTTAAATAGGCATTTCAGGCACTTCTCTGAACACCTGAACCACCACACACAGATGAAGCTCAGTAAAAGCCCTGGACTACTTCACCAATGACTAACAAAACACAGTGTATGCAACCCTGCTGCCACCTTATACTGACAAAGTGCTAAAATAAGCAGCACATTTGGAACTAGCAAAAAATTTCAAGGAAATTAGGAAGATGAGCAACTTGATAAAATCTTTCTCTCTGAGATAGACAACCTAAAGCTGAGTCATGAAAACATAGGGGGAAAAAAACCACCAAAATTCTAACTTGAATATCCAAACACAGAACTTCTGCAGCTCCTTCAGGCCCCAAAGGGCATCTCAGCACGAAGGCTTTCAAACATTCCTTAACTTTTCTCTACTGAAGGATCTCATCAGCTTTTCCCAAGCCCTCTCACAGCCACATGGAACAGCAGAGCAATGGATGCCTCACTACCAATGCCAGCTGATAGTGCTGCAGTGATCCCCACGGGCTCTTCCAGGACTATGGATGGTATTGATTTATTCAAAATCATACTCAAGACACAACAAAACATCCCTGCTACAGAAGCACTTCTCCCTGACCTGGGGGGAAAGAAGTCCTTCACTACAATTACAATCAGAATTACTCCATGGAGTGTTTTGATCCCACTTGGATTTGCCCCCAAGCACAGGCCAGGCTCTGCCTCACCTGGCTGAGAAGCGCAGCCCAGGGCACACAGCTGCTCCTTCAGCAGCCAGGAGCTTCCAGCCCCAGGCTTATTTTGGGTCTGAAGGGGAGCAAGATTGATGCTTTCCAGCACACACAGCCCATTTCTATTTCCCCCTGCCACCATGAGAAACCCGGCATTGTCTGTCCCCTGGAGCACGGAACAAACGCACACTTGACTTTGCCATGCTGCACATTCTGGGTGAGCAGCAGCCCTTGGAGGGGCTCCAGGACCCCCATTCACACTGCACACCTGACAAGGCCCTGCAGGGTCACCCTGGACACCAGACCTCATGAATTGTCTCAGCACTGCTCCCTCCAGAGCTTGCTCACCTGGCACATCCACCTCTGCCTGGCACGTCACCTCCTGGCTCACGATTCCCCATCCTCTTCCAGACTTTCTCAACACAGCTACAGAGAAGCACAGCAAGGCAGCAACTCGAGGGAACAGAGATTTACCAGCCCTGAAGGTGCTCCCCACCCCACATCCCACAGCACCACCAGGTGTGATGCATGAGCAGGACTCACAACCTTCCTCACCTGCTCCCACCCACACCTGAGCCCCATCACAGTCATCTGACTGATCGAGGTCCCTGGGAGTCAGGGTGTAGCCAGGTTACATGGCAAAAAGGGTTTTTTCACTTCAAATGAAGCAGAAAAAAACCCAAAAACCAAAAAAACTGAAAAATTTACACTTTTTATTTTAAAAAAAATTTATTTTAAAAATACTTAAATCCACAGTGTTTTGGGGACAGAGCAATTCTACTGATGAGGCCCTTCCTACTAACATGGGTTGTGTGAGAACAACCTCATGAACGCCTTCCCTTCCTGATCCTTGCAGCACCTTTCCCCTTTAGAACACCTGGGGATCACAGCCCTTAAACGAGGCCTCAGCACAACCCCTGCCCAGCAGAGTTCAGTGCTCAGGTACTGGCAGAGAGCAGCACAGTAGCACCAACAGTGCCTTCAAAAGGAGTGTAGAATTCTGGTTATTTATATAAGACTGCATTTGATACCTCTGCTCACCTTCACCTGCATTTTGCCCCACATAAAAATCAAAATTTGCAATTTGTAAACTGCTGAGTGTAATGACAATGGCATTAAAGCAGGAATGTGGAGGGCAGATGCTGCATTTAACACCTACGACAATGAATTATAGAATATCCTGAGCTGGAAGGGACCCATAAGGATCACTAAGACCCAAGAGAAACTAAAAACACAATATTTTTTTTCCCCTGAAAGCTTTATTGGGGTCCCACCCTTATTAATAATTTCAGAATCCTCTGAAAGCAGTGTGGGAGCTTCACCCTTCATATCAGTGGAAACACAGCTCCTAGTTGTATTCCCTCCAGACTGCCAAGCTATATTTAAATCCCTTTCCTCAATCGGAAGGAACTTAACCAACCTGGAAAACAACAAATCATTGCTACTTGCATTGTTTTTCATGTCTGACTCCACATTAATGCTGTGTCAGACGCCATCAGCGTCAGAAGAGGCAGCGCCAGCCTTTGCCAGAACCGTTGCATTTTCTCAATGAAAAAGGGAAATAGATAAGAGGGATGAGAAAATCATTAATTTCCCAGGATCTTTTTTGTGTTGTACCTCCCCTGTAATTTGGGCAGGGCTCCTGCCTCTGGAAACGGGAACTAGGAGAGAGAAGCTGTGGCTGCTCTCTCTGGAAGTGTTCAAGATCAGACTGGATGGGGCTTAGAGCAACCTGGTCTAGAGGAAGATGGGGGTTGGAATAAGATCATCTTTAAGGTTCCTTCCAACCCAAACCATTCTGTGTATCCACACGGAGAACAGGGATTTCCTTACAGCACAACTGGTAATTGGAGAATTAGTTTTCTCATCAGTGAAGATGATCCAGCTGGGACGCTGCTTTCTGCACCAGATCAGGGTGTTTCCAAGCAAACACTGAGCCAAAACTCAACACTGTGCTGCCAAAGAAAATTCTCCTAAGTGCAGCAGCCACCTCCCCATGGTCTTCAAAAACCTGATAGCCTGTGGCATCTATTTGCCAATGTGTAATCAGCTCTGGTTAATGGGTGAGGCTTGTTTGCAGCATTTTCATGATCAGGTTAACTCATTTCAGAAGAATACAAACTTCACTTACAAGTAAACATCAAAAACAGACAGTAAAAATATAGAGGGTTTATGCACATCTTTTCCTGATGTGTTTAGTTGCATTTGAAACTGCATTTAATTGCAGATCTATACAGCTATGTGAGCTGGTCACTGCTGGGCTCCCTGGGAATCCTGAAAGGCAAGGGGACAAGTCAAAGTGTCACAGTCAAGGATTTATAGACTGCAACAGCAGAAGCCATGTGAGTGGAAAGATTTAATCCCTTGATGCTGAAAACTAATTGGATCTAGGAAGGAAGATGTATACAGCTGTATGCAAAGGGAGATGAGTATGGAAAGGCTCCAAAACCAGTGCATTTGGTAAGCAAATGTTATCCCACTGAAATTCAGAAAAGTCTGCAAAGTTATTTTATGTCTTCTCCAATAAACATTTTGTAGAATATAAGGAATAAAATAAATCCCTTTGTACAAAAGATGATTAAAATACAGTCTGCTACTAAAACTTTGTGCAGCTAACAACTTGCAGAAAAGATTGAAAAGAGTGTTCACAAAAGCAGTGAATATTACATACATTTGCAGTAAAAATGCAGTGAAGATTTGCACACCAAGGTCCTCTATCATACCTAAATTAAAATATAAACCCATGGCAATGTATTCTCCCTGTCAGCTCTCCTAAAGCCCTAAATAGGGTACACTGCAATAGACTGTGGAGAGAGAAAGGGATGTATCTTCAAATACAGAAGAAACAGCTTTGCTGAAGGACAGGAGAGCTAGGGCTGTTTTCTTTGCATCATGGACCTTAAGGATGCTGATATTTAATAAACCTTAAGGACCAACAAAGAATGTAAAATAATCCCAAAAAAAAAACCACCTACAGGGTCTTTAAGAAACCATAACCAAAATTCCACGAGATTTTCACAGCTTTACAGCACATCAGCTTGTCTGTGTGCTAAGGGGAATCCCTTGGCCACCAGGCAGAACCTCATCCCGTCAGCACAGCAGCCGGGCAGCGCTCCCGGTGCTGCTCCTGCTGAACCCCCTCACACCATACACCCTGCAGGGGCTGAGCACTGCAGCAGCAGCTTCACCATGCCACAGCAGGGACGTGCAGATTCTCTGGCTTGGGAACTCGCTGCCAGGCTGCTTCCTGCAGGAGCACAGCCCCGCTGGCAGCAGGGCTGGCATCAGCGCTGCCAGGACCTGCTAAAGCCCAGCTATCCTGGACAACTGGGAATGCGTTCCAGACGGGTGAAGCTCTAATCCTCTCCTTGAAGCTCTGCAGCCCAGTCACATCACAACAGTTTACAGACTATCAGAGCTCTGCATCTGAGCTGGATTATTAGAGAGCTGAGACCAGCCATTTTAACAATTAATTTTTGGGTGGCAATCTTTACTTCTGCATGTTTGAGCAATGCTGTTTTTTTACCAGATATGCTTTTTAGCCAGAAAAATAGCTTGAGTGCATTACAGCATCTTTGTTCACTTGCAGAACTGAACTTCTTTGAAATATTCAAAGTTTAACCAATTGATTTTGCTTCTGGCAAGTCTCACTGTGTGTAGCTTTGTTGAGTGTGTAGACCTGCACACTCTCAAAGAGCTACTTATCACCTACATGATCTATTTATGGAAGAATGGGCAAACATCTATTAATATAGAGCTAAAACCTAGGAGACAGACCATGGTCAATACAGAGCAAAGAAATCAGAGTAAAGAGTAAGAAACTTTCTTTAATGGAGAATCCCAACTTCCACTGCCTTTGCTTTGCAATACAGCAGGAGCAAGAAGGATAAATGCCAGAAGGAACAGGGATGCAAAATGCTGGTACCCATTCACTTTGTCTTGTTTGTTGCTTGTTGTTTATTCACGAATTTCACATTAACTTTATCTCTGGAAAATCATATAGGAATTTATCACCATTCCCCTTCAAAATGCCATGTAAATAGTAACCACCCTTAATTGCTGTGGGGTTGGTGTTAATGAATGTTTTCCTTGATGCAAAGAAGTTTCCATATGCAGCCAAAGTGAACAAATCCTACTAAATATTTTACATTTTCCTGTCACATCATCAAAACTGTTTTGTGGGGCTGTGCCAGAAGAAGGTGGAGGAGCAAGGCTCAGACAATGGCAATGATTTTTTGAGACAAGCAACTTAACCTCCCAGCCTTGTGCATAAACATCTCATCAAAATTCAGTGCTTAATAGCAAGTGGGTTCTTGGCACAGTGATGAGATTAGAAATCGTGATCTAAAGCATTACACGTGAATTGCTTCTCTCATCCCAAACTATTCTAGTGCCCGGACTCTCAGGTTTTTTTTCCATGTTGAAGCAAGAGAAAAACATTAATGGCCAGAAGTAAACAGAAACACTGTCCTTGGCAGCTGAAAAACAGGTCTCCATACCACATTTTCTATTAATGCTGTAAGACTCAGCTGTCTCTAAAGATGTGTTTTCCTGCTTTCCAATTCCACTATGCCCAGTGACAGTGGATTGCAGATGTCACATAACTGACGTTGCTGGGTCCTGACACTGCAAAACAAGGGTGACAAACAAAACCTTCTGCAGAAGGTGTGCACAGCTTCCCTGCTGATTTTCTGGGACAGATTCACAAGGCTGAGCCCTTCCCACTCCCCTGGCTCAGTGCACAGCCAGACCTGCTGTACACAGGTGCTCTTGGTCAGGTT
Organism: Pardalotus punctatus; assembly: GCA_013400915.1. Classification (NCBI taxonomy): domain Eukaryota; kingdom Metazoa; phylum Chordata; class Aves; order Passeriformes; family Pardalotidae; genus Pardalotus; species Pardalotus punctatus. The sequence continues at coordinate 467,332 of VZTX01006339.1, read as the reverse complement.
TGTGTCAGCAACCTTGGTGCTAAACAAACACAGACAGGGAGACCACATCACTGAGTGTGTTAACTTCCACAATGCAAAAAACATCACAAAACAAACCTAACATACTAACCATTCTTTTTAGTAAGGTCTTTACAAGATAAATGATGGCTCTGTTTTTTTTCTTATTAAAAATAGAGTTACATGAAGAGACAGCAGCATTCATATTTATGATGTCTTAAACAGACCTTAAAGGTTTTCTGTCTTCAATTTAACTCAGCCTCTAATAACCTATTAGCATGAAAATGACAGTCAAGCTGATGTGTAAGCGTAGATGCCTTTTCGAGATATAATTTCCTCTCACATTGCAGAGATACTCTTCACATCAAGCCAAGCTATGAAAAAAAACCAAGCCACCACTTGAAGTGCTCCAGAACTTATCAAAATATTTGAATGCTTTTCAAAACCCATCCTGGCACTTTTCTCTGAATGTAATTAATACCTTTCTCTTTCAATTAGACACATGGATGCACATATTGAAGTATAAAAAAAAAGCCTTTGGATGGGTTGTCCTTTTCAGAACGGTACTCTCCTTGCTTTGTTCCTCTGTCCCATCTTGTCACCTCAGTCTTGTGTTTCTACTGGTGGGACTTTTCCCTCTAGCTTCAGAACAGCAGTATTTATTTCAGCATGGACACCTCTTCCACCCCAGACTCCTGGTCACACCATGCCTCCAACTTCCAGCACAACTGGGTACTGCAGGTCCTCCCACCCAGCTTCATCTGCTCACCCAGCTCATCTGATGCTGCTGCTCTTCATGAGGAAGGAGTGTTGGAAGCTGCCTGTAAAGCTTTTTGCTGTGCTTGCATGTCTACTTTATTAATTCTCACAATTTCCATGCAGTTAGAGCTCAAAAAGAAGTTATTCACAGCTCAGTTGCAAGGTATCAGCAGCGATAATTTGTGTATCTCCTGAAAAATTTCTAAATAAACACAGCCCTCAAATGCTGATGGGTATGAATGTTCCTCATTCCCTGCAGACTTTGGTATTACTTCAGCAGTTGAACTGTAGACTTACAGAATAAAATAGGCAACAAGTGACAGGATAAGAGAAAATGGCCTCAAGTTGCACCAGGAGAAGTTCAGACTGAATGGAAAGGGTTGTCAAGCACTGAAACAATTTCCCAGGGATGTGGTGAAGTCACCATCTCCAGAAGTGTTCAGAAAACATGTGGATGTAGCATTTGGGGACATGGTGGAGTGGTGACCGTGGTGGTGCTGGGCAGATGGTTGGACTTGATCTTAAAGGTCTTTTCCAACTTTAATGATTCTGTGATTCTATGAAAGTGATACCAACTTTTCCCACAACGCTTAATTAGCACCATTGTGATTTACCTTCCTTTTTTTCCCCTGAACAGATGCAGCAGCCACATTCCTGAAGGAGTCATTTAAGCCACAAAGGCAGAGCCTGGTTTTGTCAGAAGGATTTTGGCAACCTGCAGTCCCAGATGAGGAAGCTGAGGCTGCTCACAGGCTGCCGGAGCTGCACCTCCGTGCCAGCACAGTGAGCAACACATCCCCCAGATTTCTTGCACCAAAAATCCATCTTTCCCTTTCAAGGGCATTAATTTTTATGCCAAACCAACATGAATGTTAAGCCCCAAGTCATCACCTATCTCAGGTACCCCTAGGACAGCCCACACGGGATTTCCTTCTCACTAGAGGAATCAACACCCTGGGCATGTCATTCATCACCACCACCACTGCATTTCCTACAATGCACACCCAGACATCCTCCTGCACGTGCTGCAGTTTGCTTTATCAGTATCTTGGATCTGTGCTTGACTCTATTAATGCCCAAGAAAATGTCTTTGTGTCAGCTTCTCTACTTATTTGGAGAGCTGGTGCCATCTCTCTTGGAGCGGGAAGAGACTGTATACATCTGCAAAGAGAATAAATGATACTTTCAAGCCTGACACAATTCCTTCCAGCTCTTTGAATGCATTGCAAATTTAATTGCAATTTCTTCTGTGATTTTCTATTTTGAGGCTGTAGTTAGATCCTCTGGGCCTACGAGGAGCGATGCTGTGTAGTTACCTAGTAAGAATGTTGGAATTCATGTCCTGAAGTTGCTTCATTAGTTTACTTCATGCTTTCCAAATGATCAAAGCAGATCTAAATTTTTCATTAAGGGGAAAATTGCACCTTTTGCATGGTAGAACAACTGGGTTAATTGCCAACATTAATATTATATTTGTTTCTTGAGAAGCCACCAAGAATTTCTATCATAACTTAATAAATATGAATCAGGGCATAGTCAATTCAGAGAGCAGGGAGATCTGGGTCCTTCCCTCAAGCATTTATACACCTCACCAGCAGTTTGGACCTGTTATTTTGGTTTTACATTTTGGGATGAGCAACCGCCTACCTCCAACAGCTCATTTTTGCACAGAATGGAAAATCTTAGAGCACAGCAAATATGAAAGTTTTTATTGGTAGGAGGCTTTTATCTGATTTTTCACATTCAGCCTGGTTGTTTTATGTTTTAGGGAAAAGCAACTGTCTTCATTTTTAGCTAAAAACATGTAGCATATCTTGAAGGATGCTTTGGCTCCATAAAACCCTCAGTTTCAAGCTCAGATGGCTGGTACCAGTCAAAATTGGTGATGGGTCTTAACCTGTGGAGTTTTAATCTGAACCTGAATCTGAGCATCAGACAATGTGCACATATCACCCATTTCTCTGTGGAGCTACTACATCAAAATAATGCAGACACCCCACTCCTACAGATACCCTGCTTCTCACTTGGGCACATTATGTCTAAAAAGAGAACTTTAATGAACAGAAATGAACTTCTAATGAAGGCAGTATTGATGAAATGTCAAGTGCAAGGGCTCTGCTCCCAACTCATTTAAATACACAAGGAGAGAGAAACAAGTAGCTATGCTTCTCAGCTTCCCCAGGGGTGTGGCACATCTCCCTCAGCCCAGGTCCCAGGGAATGGCAGGAACAGAGTGCAGAAATAGGAATTAGTTGCCAGGCACAAGCTCTACCTATGCTGCAGGGTGTGCAAGGCTGCGTGGGACAGTTCAGTGTGCCTGCACAGGCATCGGTGCCATCCCGGCAGCATCCCGCACACTTTATGTCCAAAAAAGAGAGTAAGAATAGAAAGGATGTGTCTGGTTTCCACAGAAGAAGTAGAAATAATGGGAAAAGGATGATAAAACCGTGGGACTGCAGCAATGCCGCAGTGCGTTATTCAAAGCTCCATTAACACCATTGCAGCCGGGGACCTGCAGCGGGGGATTTTCATGTACTTCTATCACAAAGTACACTTCAAGAGAGAGGGCTCCTAATGGTCTCTGGTTTCATCTGCCTGTGCAGTGTACTTGGTGTTCCAACCTCAACTCCTTTCCACCTTGTTTTACGGAGAAAGTCCTCCCAAAGCACAGAGTCAGTACTTACCAGCTTGGTGCACTGATGGCTCTGACACCTCTCCTGTGAATCGTAACTCCCAGCATCTATTTTGTATGTAATAAGGAATTTTGACATTTTTGATGAATGCAGCTCTGTAGATTGCATATGGGCTTCCCATTAATTGGGCAGTGGTCTTGCTGGAAAAGCAGCAAAGAAACTGAGAGCTTTGTTCCCACAGTGAAAGGCAGAGGTATTTGAGAGCCAGACTTGTCAATGTGCCCTGAGCAGCTCAGCTCCTCTGTGGTGACACTACAGAGCCACGGGACAACAGCTTGCCCAGTGGGAAACTGGGATCTGAGCATGACTGACTAGATCACCCTCAAAAAATAAAAAAAGGACACAAAAATGGAGGGGGAATTTACACACAGGCAACAGAGTGGTTTTGCATGGTGGACGCAGGTAATAAAATCTACTGCAGCAAGGCAGAAGACTTTGGGCTTTCATCAGCTATTCTAAATAACAACTGTGGCAGGAATTGCATCGCAGACAAGGTTTCCTCATTTCTGGATCCAGCAATTTCAAAACAAAGCAGAAGAACAGAGCACAACCATATTAGCAAAGATTGGATCAATTAAAATGTATTTTGATGTTTTTACTGAAAATACCAAAAAGAGAAAAGAAGCAATCATCAGAAGATTTACTGCCATCAAGACCATAACAGTTTGACATCTGTGACAATACACTAGCTAATCCTTCCAATGCAAGCTGTATTTTCATTTTATGGAGTTGTGGGTATTAGCCAGGTTTCCTTAAGGAAAACATTCTTTACTTGCAATGTTTTCACTGAAAATAAGAAGCACAACAGCCCTGACAGAGCCTGGGAAAGGTACTATGGCACTTGGACATCCTTGAATCAATTTGAAGGAATGCAGAGGTACTGAAGCATTTATCAAAAGGACGTAGTTATAAATGCATTTTGGAGTCTTAACTATGTGGTCTGCCAACACATTAATTTTCTGGTTTCACTGCAATGTGATGTTTACAACACTCCTTCATTCAGTTTAATTAAACATCTCCCATCATACTTACTCCAATCACACTTTATTTAGAGATCAGTAAATAAATAGTGGGATTTTGTTATTGATGACTATGTTTGGTTTTACTGTAACCTCATTACAGGATGTATTTTACAGCCTTCTGTCTCACAAATGATTGAACATAACTGCTGCAATATTACAGACCAAGTAAAATTAACATACCCTTTTACTTCTGATCCTTTTTATTAACTATCATGTTTTAAAGTTATAATCAAGCCACTGTACAAGCACAAAACTTCAGCTGACTTTAATCACCTGTTTTGTGCTTACAGGAAAAAAACCCCTAACAATTACCTTTATCAAGAGGAGTACAACTGGGTGTGCAATGTCACCAAGGGCACTGTCTCACCAGGTGTCTTTTAAAGCCGACTTTGCTGCCACACATGGGAACTGCACTGACTGACAGATGCACTCATTTCATGTTTCCAAAGTCATTACTTAAATTTTCAGCAACATCCGCACTCCTTCCTTGAGACATGTGGATGCACAGAGGAGTTTAAAGTCATTGATTTCAAATGCTCTTGATGGAATTGCTTTAAAAGGGAAGCAAGAGGCATAACAGGAGCTCCTCTGTTTTAAATAGTGTTAAATCATTGAATCGCTTCACATATTGTATATGTTCCTAAGTTTCTGACTTTGACAAGGTTTGAAATGGTTTTTCTACAGGAATGAGTGAGCTCCATGTGGAACCACAGAGACGGGCTAGGTGGGATCAGGTTTGGTAATCACACCACCTCACTGAAAAGTAAGAAACGCATCTTAAAAACTCTCCAAGGAAAGTGTGGATTTGGCATTCAGGATTGATGTTACAGTTAAATCACAGAACCATTTCTGTTGGAAAAGACCTCCAATATCACTGAGTCCAAACTTTGAGTTCTTACAAAAGAAATCCTTGCATCTTCATGGCTGAACAAAGTTAGGGATGCTGCCACAGACTGCACAATAGTATTAATTAGCAGAGGTTAAACATTTGAGGAAAGAGAACGTGTTAGCCAGTTCAACTGCAGGTGCCAGTTGATTCTATTAATTAATGTTACCTCTGTAAAATAATTAAGTTTTAAAAGTCTGCAAAAAGACTCCATTTTACTCCCATCTTCTTTGCGAAAACATCATTAAGGTTCAAGACACCAAGACCTGAGGCTGGTTGAGAACTTGCAGTAAAGCCAACAGCCTTAAGGTGTCTTTCAAATGTGGGCAAGAAATTATGAGAGGTCATATGCTCAAATTATATTATATGCTCATATTGCTCAAATTATTTACAAGTTTCTCTTTTCTATGTCACTCTTTCTGCTTGTACTGTACTGTTTCTGTCCAAGAAGAACAGGGAGAAACTTCCCACTGAACTTTTATTCTTTAAGACTCTCTGGAGTATCCTTATTCCCAAGTAACCTTGCTCTGCCTGCTCCTCCATCAGTATCTCCTTTCTTACCTCTGGAAACAGGAAAGCAACATCTCAAGAAAAACTTGTAATACCCTTAAAACATCCTGTGAAAGGATGTGATTTAAGACCCTTATGCACTGATCTAATTTAAACATGCTTGGCTGGCCAGAAGTAGATTATTTTCAGAAAAAAAAAATTATAAGCCTACCATGGTCCTTCCCTAGTAGGAGCTTGAGCATTTTCCATTGCAAGCTATTTCCACCACTTTTACACTTGCCTGGTCCCACACTCCCAAAAAGCTGCTTCCTCTTCAACACATCAGCTTGATATCTCAGCCAAGTGTAGAATTTGCACCAATCTCTGAGTACCCCCTTTCCCTTCCCATTCTCACACTATTTACCTCTTTATCTCCTCCTCTGCATCTCCTTTCTAGTAAAGCTCCTGAAAATGAGGAGCAACAACCAGTCAGCTAAATTGATTAAAATAAATCTTTACTCATTTTAAATGTAGATGCTTTGGTTTTGCCTGTACTGACTGGGTTTTATTCTAACAGAAAAGTCCAAGATCAGTTTTTGTCACAATAGCAAATAGCCTTATAACTTGAAAATCCATACTGGGATGAACTGTCCTTGTCAGATAAAAACACATTCTTACAGCAACTTTTGACTGTCTGTACCTCTTATCTTAAAATCCAACTGAGGAAGCACTTTCTTCATAAGCAAAATTTTCAATCACCAGGACCAGCAACCTCTGCAAATGTGTGGTCAGAGCTGCTGTCTGGACAGCGGGACCTGCTGTCAGGGGTTTAGAAGGGAATTTAGACAACCCTTCAGTGAAAGTATCAGTGCACTTCATGCTGAAAACATCATTCATGTAAATCACTTTATCAGGTGATTTCTCTGAGTCAGTATTGTTATTCCCAAACTGACTACACAAGAAAGTACTTTGCCACATCAGTAAACTCCTGCACATATTGTCAGATCATTTTTCAAACTGATCATGGGAAAAGCTTCTCCTTATTTTCCCTGACATCTGAAGGGAACCAGCACATCACTGGGGAAGGCCATGCAAAACCCCCCAGAAGGATGCAGGGTGAACCAGAGATGTGCATAATTATACAAACATTTGCAGGAATACACAACAGCAAACAGCAGCAACTAATCCCACAAAATCCTCCGAGAGAACAGAAAGATTTTTCACTCTCTAAAACGTGATAATGAAAAAACAATTCCCAGATGCTCCACCAGATGAAATCATCTTGTTTCAAAGTTTATAATCATATATGTTAAATGCATCGGTCCACTTTCAAGATTAGAGATAATGATCTTACATTTTTAATAGAGCCCTTCATCCATGGGGATTTGATGTGAGCTTACACAGGCACTCCAGGGCTGCTGCAGTTACCTCTGGCTTGAGAGGTAGCAGCTGTTTAATATCACTGCATATGCTGTAAACAACACACTGCTGTACAGAATAAATAAAGAAAAACCATCAGATGAAGGAGGTTACAGAAAAGTCTCCCTTAAATTTTCACTTCTCCATAAAAGAGCTCAAGAGAAGAAGAAAGGACGGCATGCATCTCTGGAAGGCAAGAAAACCATGAGGATTTTATATCTGTTGGGAAGCACATGCTGCACTGGAGGCAAAGACAAACTTGCAGCTGTCCAGACCCAATGCAAGGACCACAGAGGGGAGCAGAGCCCCAGCCTCCCCTGGCTGGGCAGCAGCACCTCCTCCTTGGCTTGGCCACAGGAGAGATCTGGACTTGGCACACGTTCAAACTGGCTGTGAACAAACCCAGCGCTGTGGCCATGCTGACCACCTGGAAAGACCCCCCGACCTTTGGACCATGTTGGCTTTCTTCACTTCCAAAGAGAAGGACTGTGATCAGAGAAGTTACTGGAGAGCAGAAGAACTGGCATTAAGGTCTTTAAGATAATTTCCTCACCTCTGGACACAGCCTTGCAGGGTCATGGCAGGACAGGTCACTAAATACAGAGGGTCACTATGGGAAGAATGAAAAAACAGATCACCTGCCTCAAGAACACTCTGCAAACTGACCTTGAACTCTAATTTACAAACAAGACCTTTGTTTTCTACTCTCAAGCGCCGCCCTTGAGCTTTATCATAGGTAACTAGAGATGGGAGATGAGGAGCTGTTTAACCTCTCCATCTTTAAATCATGAGGAGTCAGCAGAAAGCAGCAACACAGAGGAAAGCCAGGGAGTCATTACTGGAGCTGTGGCATGGAATAAAGTAGAAGTGAAAGAGGAAACCATCTGATTGATTTTAATAGGTTTTGAATTAAGCTCTTCAAATTGGAGAGCAGAACTGAAAGAGATACACAGACAAGCAGACTGAATGTCACCACTACAGATGATATTACCAATTCCCAACAAAAAACTCTGCAGTAAAGGGCATGTCTGAACACTGTGATTGAGGTACAAAAGTGGGAGGATGGATTGCAGTTATTCAGTTCTACATTCTTTACTTTATTCTTTTTTATAAAGATAAGCTCAAGCCACATAAATTGTTGAAGGGCTTTGACCTTCCTTATACACCTGCAAGTCTTCATACACTTTCCAAAGAAATATTCCCAGAAAAGTAACTGCAATTTGCTCTTAACATGCTGGGCTGAAGGCTCTGTATGGCACACAGCCACTCTTTCCTCATCACACAGTTTGAGTCCAAACTAATCAATAACAGGTTCTTAATGCCAATGAATTCAAACCAGCAGTTTGTTTTTAAAATGAAAAGTTACTGAAACAGAACTAAATATTGCCTAAATCAAATTAGCTGCAGTAGCAATAAATAATTAAAGTAATAACCTAGTTCATAAATAGAGAACATAATTTAATTAATTTTACCACCATGTATATAGCAATATCAATACTGCAGCGAGATGGAGTGCAGGGAGCTAAGGCAGTTTTGCATCCACACACAAGCAGCACAATAGCAAAATGATTGTATATATATAAAAATCAAATCCAAGCAGTAATAGAGTACTTTGGAAGAATAAGTAGCTGTTGAGAGGCAGATAACCGGCTCAAGCAGGGAGACACTGTGTACATGAAATACATTTTGCAAGGCTGAGGGAGAGATAAGAAGGACAGAGCAGGATGAGTTATTTGTGGTACAATCTTCACTAGCTCTACATAAAGCACTGCGCTCATGATCTATTCCTGCTGATGCCACCACGTGCCCTTTCCTGTGTTCCCCATGACCACGGACAAATCTGTGAAGGCTTCAGTCTTCTCTCACCTCCTACAGGTAAGCAATGAGGAGCAAAATCCAGGACAGTCAGTACTGGAAATGGGATGAGCTGGTGGGTTTGTGCCATGCCTTCCTGGCACAAGCATTACTGCATTTACACTAAATTCATGCTTAGGCTCCCAATCCCTGGTTCCTGCACTCTCAGGTTTTGGGGTGCCTTGGTTTAACTGAATGGAGGATCACAGATGGCCATGAAATGAAGACTTATTTTTCTACTTGAACCTCCTATTTTTAAGAAAAGCAAGTGTGCATACCCATATTCTTCTTTCATGACTCTGGATCACATGTACACACATCTGCTTTTCCTTCACTAAAGCAAAACCTTTAGGGATGAGTAAGATCTGTTTAAATAATGAAATACAAAACTGAAGAGATTTTGCAAATGTCAGCTGCAGAGTATTGCTCCAGTACTACAGTATTAACAAAGTCTCCCCCTCTGCTCAAAGAAAGCTGTTACAAAATACCAGGATAACACTTAGTTACCTCAGGCTGTTGAAATGTTTATTTGTTTTTAAGGGAGGTAAGTGCAGCCCTTGCAATCTCATCTCTCACTCAATGGAAAGCGCTGCCTTCCCCAGAGAGAGCTCTAAGAAGCTGTTTCGCAGAGCTGTGCATTACAAAGTCATTGGAGGCTGGTCCGTTCCACAGAAACATCTATCCAAAATAATTCAGCACAGCTAAACAGAAAAGTCATAACCACTCTGACAGCAGAGTTCTCCTCCAAAGATAATTCACCTCCAGCATCCTTAGTGCTGCTTGTTAAAGGCAGGGAGGGCTGCTGGAAGAGGCACAGAGATGTCTGACAGGCAGAGGGGTGCTGTTCCTGGAGCTGCTGGCTGGGATGTGGAATTGTCACTTTTTCTTTCCCTTTAAGCTTGCCCTTGCTTCAAGAGAGGCTCTGAACACAAACACCACGAAGGTTCCTTTTCAAACCGTGCTCCAGCAGTAACACAAACCAGGCATTTCATCATTATTCTCTGCACGCAGCCACATCCCTCTGCATGTTCTGTATGATCTCTCCAGCCGTCAACAAAACGGGAGACCGAGCAGCTAAAGGCCAAATTTGCAAACACAGCCAAGCACACAACTCCCACTGCTGCTGCCGGAGACACAGAGTGAGCAGCACGGGCGGAGGGAGTGAGCACAGCTCAGCCAACAGACCTGGCCCACAGCAGTGCTGCAGGGTCGTGGGAAGGAGGCCATGGCTTCCAGGGAAATTTGGGGCAGAAGGATGGTTTTCCATGCAGAAGTGAGGCCAGCAATGCTCTGTGGACCACAGCACACAGAAGGCTTTCGGCATTGAAAGGATGCCAACATCCGTCATGGCATGCCATGCTAAAATGCCATGTGTTTCTCTAAAGAGTGAACCTAGGGATGGCAAGCATTTTCTTTTGAGTTCTTCAACAGGAAAACAACTGGCTCCAAATGTGCACACGGGAAAAGCAGTCAAAAGCATCAGTAAGTACCAGCAGCTGCCCAGCAAGTCATTTTTGCAGAAAGCAAATCCACCTCCTAGGCTCCTGGAAGTCACTGCCTCACTTCCATGAATAACTAAGTCAAGCAGGTTTCAGGCTAGTAAACCAGACTAGACCTGGGGCTTCTGCCTTCCCAAACCCTTCCCTTTTGTTCCACTCACTCCTCCCTCTCACCCTTCCTAACTGTTATAGGACAGAAGTTGGGATCTCCCTCACCTTCCTGCACCTCCATCCAATTTCCCTCCCTGCAGCAAGCAGGGTCCCCGGCAGCCTTTGCATTTTGCTGCTGCTTTCACAGGGGATCCCATCATCTTTCCTTTAGCCAGTAAGTTTCCTCCCAGAGAAGAGCTCTGAAGCTCTTTCTTAAGAGACTTGCAGGATCCCTTTCCCTGCCCACCCGCACATGGTGCGGCATTGCACAGCAAGTGCAGCGGAACCCAGAGACATTTTAATAAGGTTCCCAAAAATGTGTCTCCATATAATTTTACATTTAACATCTGACAGTACCAGGGACACTTCAATCTGAAGTGTCACGGAAAGGACATACCCTACTCAATAAAGGACCAGAAGAGCACAGCAGATGATGCCCTCACTGAGCACAGAGGTCCCCACAGGACATGAATCCTCTCTGAGCTTCTGATGGGCAAATCGTGGCCCTGCCTCATGCATTTCCTTCTACACATCCATCAGTGAGGGACAGCAGGCTGAGTGACAGCCTGTCCACCCCTCCTGTCTCAGCAACTGAAGTAAGAGAGATGTCCTGCAGATCTTGCAGGGGATGCTGTGAGGAATATTTAAACCCCACACATCAATATCAGGCAAGCTCTGACCCAGCTATCACAGGGGCCCCCAACCCAGCAGTAATGTTGGCAGCTTGCTGTACTGTACCTGGCCCTGTCACTGATCCAAAAAGTGAAATCAGCTGAACCTGGGCAGAAATCAAAGTACACTGCTGGCACACACGCACACAGCTTTATTTTAAAGAGACCAAAATACTTCACCCACCCCACGCAATGTTTCTAAGTTTACCCAGTGTTATCCCCATTTCACACATGAGAAAGGTTACTTGCTGCGATTAAGATAACACAGTCACTTTTAGGGTAGAAACCCAACAGTAAATAAAATTCAATATAGAACACTGAAATCCATCTGAGAATATATATAGTCAACATAAATATACAAAGAATTCCTGGTATCTTCAAAATTGTGTGACTAGGAGTTAAATTATTTCTACATCCAAGTCACTCAGCTATAGGGATTAGGCTCAAGATAGTCACCATACATCTTGGGGCTTCCACACCCATTAAGACCAAACAACAGGTTTATCAGTTACAGCCTGACTTGCCAAAGTAAAGCAACTTATTGATGAAATAATGCACACAAACCCAGTAAATCCATACCCTCAGCACAAGCAGTGCTGATACAGGACAAAGCACTGGAGCACCAGCATCCCAGAGGAGCCAGCATCTCCCTGCTGCTCTTTCCAAAGCCGTGCCTGCTTTTCCACTTACAGCTTGTATTTAGATCAATTGATATTACCTTCACTTTACACTTCCCTCATTGGAATCATGATGAAGGCACAAAATAGCAACTGAATGAGGTTTGCGTATAGAGAAATCACTGAGACTAACTAAGCTCCAGGAATCAATAGGAGTATTTTTAACCACTGTCATAAAATTTCTTCTTTGCCTCTGCTACTGGAAATACCAGAATAGATGGAGCCTCTCAGGCACCAACAGAGTTTAGTTCATGATATTTTGGTTTGCTTCCTCAAAAGCTTTAGTAAGACATGAAGTGTCAGGGACCAGGTCTTGGCTCATGACCTTCAATGATCAGCCACTTTGCTGTGCTCCTAATCTCCAAAACAAAACACAAACAGCATCAAGAAACAGCAGCAGAAACTCCTTGCTGTGCATTTTCGTCTTCCAGGTGATACACTAAAACACATTCCATATTAATCCCACCTAGAGGAGAAAGAGCTTTCTTCTCACCATGTAAAAACCCCTCACTTTTTCAGACAAATAATTACGCAATTACAGAAATAACGGCAGGACTGCAAATCTCACTAATCCCAGCCCATCTCACTCAGAGGGTCACATCTTTCTTGCAAACTGAGACAACAATACAGAGGGAAATGCTAAAAGCTGCACTCCAGTGTTGCAGGATATTCTGCCACTGAAGTTTCTTGCCTTTTTTCCTAATGTAAGCACACAGTTTTAATTATTTAGAGCTCAGAGTCAATAGAGTTGGATCAGCAACAATGACAGACTGCCACTGTCAGGCAGCGAGAGCTGAAGGATTCACTAGCACTCTGTACGGAGAAAGGCACATCATGACTATCAGATTACAGGATACTGACACTTGCGATAGTATTATAAAGTTAAATATTGTGATAATTAGTTTTCAGCTGATTTTATCTCTGAAATCACACCAGCTTCGGTGATGTTTGCACTCCAATAAACCCTGTTTTCATGTGTTTTTTCTATCAGAGGATGGAGAGGAAGGAAACCTTGAGGGAAAAATGCATCACTGAAGAAGTGATCATTACTTTTTAACTTCTTCTATCAGAATTAATTCCTGTTAAATCCTGAACGAGGTCTCAGGGCAAGAAACAAGTAGAGAATTACAGCTAAACCCCTCACCTCTCAGTGCCAGCTGGCAGCCTGGCCAGCCTGGCTGCACCCAGAGGCAGAGAGTTGGGATCTGGGAATGCAGCGTCACACCCTGACAAACATCATCTGGTCTGAGTGTCTGCTCCATGAATTTTAATTTCTAGCAACTTAGCTCCCAAATAAGATCTAGCTCTGGGCAAAATAATACCCCAGACAGCTACTGCAGAGATTGTGCCACACACTGGGCACTGAGCTGCAATCTCCATGCTCTCATCCACACATGAAGCGTAGAAACAGAGAAATATTTCAGTTGGAAAACATCTCTAAGATCATTGAGTCCAGCCATTGACCCAGCACTGCCAAATCAACCACTAACCTTGTCCCCAAGTGCCACATTTACACGCCTTTTAAATCCCTCCAGGGATGTGGGCTCCAGCACTGCCCTGGGCAGGCTGTGCCAGGGCTTGACAACCCTTTCAATGAAGAAATTTTTCCTAATACCCAGTCTAAACCCTTTCATGGGACTACATGAAGTCAGCAGCACCCTTCAAGGCACACGTTACCCCTACATAAATGCAAACCTTCACCCCACTCTCAAGAGGACAGAATGAATTTATAGCTTGACTTAGGGGACACTCACAGCAGGACGGCCCCATCAATGCCACCAACAACAAGAAAATTCCAAAATATGAAGTCAAAATTGTAAGCTAGAAAGTAAATATGCCCATCTCAGACTCACTGTCATCCCCTCCATTATAGTGTACCCCTAAAGCTTTTGCTGCCAAATCACACTCTTATCTAAGTCCTACAGTCAGTTGACATCACAGGAAACAGGCTCCAAAGTTATCTTTATTTTTTCCTTCTAAAAGGAAGGATTAAAAAAATAAAAAAACCACCAAAAAACAAAGGAGATAAGAAGAGGAGACCTGAAGGCCATTTTTATCCTAATAGCTGACAAACACACATCATTAGATTCTGATAGCAAGTAAAAAGACTGTGTTTACACTAACTTTAAAACCAGCGAGTTCTGTCCAAGTATAAAGGGAGTGAATTCACTATCTGACAGTTGCCATTAATGTTCTAGTCCTGATGAGCAGTTCCTCTGCTCAACAACTTCCCCAATTTCCTTCTCTCTTGGTTGGCCTAATAAAAGATATTTCTTTTCCCTACAAACCTTGACCTTCATATTCTAGTGCCTGATAAATAACCAGCACAGAAAACAGATTTTTATCTGACCTTAAAAAAGAAAGTTTGTGTGTTCTCTCAAGGACTGACTGAATCTTGTTAAACAAAACCCAACCCTCTGGCTTTAGAAAACTTTCCCTGTAGCTCATGGGTATGTTCCTGCAAACCTCAGATCTTTCTGTCATATGGCATTGCCTGTAGGAAAATACCAGCAACCTTTCCAGTAATTAAAAAGAAATACTAACATAGGTGGTACTTGTGGAAAATAGCATCTATTTTTACTGCAGCACGTGTAGCATCAAATAGTGAGGAATTTGTTTTTCTGCAGATCTAGACAATGTTTACCTTCATCTCTGTTCATGAAGAGGCAAAATCTGAACTCATCTCTTCTCACCAGAAGTAAAAAAAACCAAACAAAAAACCCAAAAAAACCCAACTTTGTTGTATTTAAGTCAGCACAAGTCCCAGTTTTAGTAGCTAATTTATGTTATCCTTGCTCAAGTAGACTTTAGCCATAAGTAATGCTAGAGGGTGCCTCTTTCCATGTTGGAGATGGGATTTTGCAAGTGAGCTAGAAACATCTATCTTGGGGTTGAGTTTTTGCCTATTTATTTTCAATTGCAAACTCAACAGGGCAGTGCTGACCAACGACCTTTAAGTGATTAATGTCCTAAAGCCCTTGGAGCCACCAAAGACACACAGAGCCCTCAGCCCGGCGAGGAGCAGCCAGCACAGGTCAGCACAGGGCCTAGGAGAGCTCCCAGGAACACAGCAGTGCCTGGTTCATGCCTGGATCCCCACATCCTGGATGCTTTTTCCAACCTTAACAACTCTGTATTTCCATGATCACCTCCCCCTCGAGCCCCTCCCAAAGGAGCAGACTCGCACACAAAAGCTCCGTCCGCTCAGCTGCCGAGGAGAATTTTAAGCCGGCGAAGGAGTGTTTGTTTGTGCTAAGAAAGAGATTTAATGTCTAAATTAAATAAGTGCACTATGCTTAGCTCCCACTGACAGAACGGCTGGATATTAATGGCTCTCCCGCTGGAGCTGGCTGTCTCTGGAGAGCCCTGCTCACACCAGCCGTGTGCTGATCAGCGCATCAGCAGCGGGGGCACGCGCGCACCGAGCCACGCACCCCCTCCCCACTCTCCCTGCTTCCCCTTAGCTTCCTGGAAGGAATTGTTCTGCTGTTTTGACAGAAATCCTCTTGTCTGCTGGGAATACACTGAAAGAACGAACAACAGGTTTGGTTTCCGGAAGGTCTGGAAATTATTGCTACAAAATCAGGGAAGTGAAATGGAAACTCCACTGGTAGAGGACTGAGTCAAAATTAGTTCCTCGATGCAAAGGAAAATAAGTTGGATACTCTTCATGATTTTCACCATGTTCCTGTTGTTAAATGAAAACAATAAAACATGTTTCAGTTATGTAATTCCAAATATTAATTGCTGTGACATTTGAAACTGAAAATAATCCCACAGGTTTCCCAAAGAGAGAAACCCCATGCTCGTGCAGAGGCATTCAGCGAGGCCAGCAGCGCCATTCTCCTGACAAGACCAGCCCCTCACCCTCCAGCGAACAAATAGCATCCTGCAAAATAATCACATTAGAGCCTCTGCCTGCTGGAAAGGCAGAGGGGTGAAAGGAAAGACAGAGGGCTGTAATTATTATTTCTCTCTTAGAATAGTAGAGGGTGCTCAGTTAAGGATGCCTGAACGATGATGGGATCATCTAATCAGAGGGAACACAGCTCGGCTGTGATAAACAAGGCCTGATGAACATGCTTCCTTTGAAGAGGGAATTGCAGTGCCCAACATGCAGAGGTGATGTTATTTATATTGGGTGAACATTAAAAGGGGTAAGAGTCATTCTCAGCATTGTCTCGCAGTAAAACAGAAATCTTTTTGAAGTTCACTCAGAGCCCAATTACTTCATCAGCATCTCCACACCTCCCAGGACATGTTAGGATGATCCAGTGATAATACAAGCTCTGTGACTCACCAAAAATGATCACTTAGCACTGTCTCTAACCCAGCTGACCTGTCTGTTACATATTTAGAGGTGTCATCCAAATGAAAACCTCCCCATGCAGGAAGCATTTATTATATATCCAAAAGGAAAAGAGAGGCTTTCTGCTGTCTCTGCTCCTTTACTGCTATATTTATGTGAAGACTTCGCTCTAATTAGGACACCTGACAGTACTGAGGAGCAGTCAGGGCATTCAGGATAACTTAATGTACTGGTGAGGGCTTTGTCTTAATCCACATGCTCTGCCTTACAGTAAGGAGTTGCTCCTTACTGGTTTTGAGACCCCCAGGCCACTGGAAGCTGTTACAGTCCTACATCCAGCACACACACTGCAGCCCAGGCTGGCCAGTTCACCATCAAAATGGCAAAACCCAACCTGGTTTTACAAGCATGTAAAATCCTGTACTTCTCTCCCACTCTCCTGTGATGTCATTCCAAGGCCAGCATCAGGATCGGGTGCTCCCTGAGCAGTGGGACCATGGGGGCCTCTCTGACAGACCCACTCAGCCTCATCCTGTCTGCTGCTGAGGGTCACTGCTTGAAGTATTATCACAGAGTTATGAGAATGCACTTCCTCCCCTATAAGAATTTTCTGTGGGTCACACAGAATGAAATTATTTCATCATTGCACATTGTTCAGATGCAGCCTGGATCCCAACTCCTGCACCCATCAGCATCCTGGGCTGCACACACAGGCACCTCACAGGCTGGGACATCTGCCCAAACCACAGCCACCCTCTCTTTTCACAAACTGGTGTTTCCCCATAAAGATGTCTCTGGCAATGGATCATCCCTCACTGACTCAGGTGCCAAGAGAGTTGGACATGTTGATAAAAGCAGAGAAGCTGCATAGGGCTGCTTCCAATTTCCAGCTCCACTGATTCTATTTCCCAGGGAATAAGGGTTCCCACGATGTTGATTCTGTTAAAAGCAGCTGATGAACTTCTGTATTTAACAGGCAATAGGAGTTCAAAGCTAAATATGACTATTATATAATTTAGGGAAAGCTAATAATTTTTGGAAAACAAGTATGGGTAAAGAAGAAATAATTCTATGGAATAAAAACCAGGATAATAAAAACCCTAACTTCAATAACGGAGAGAAAAGTTATTCTTTAAAGCATTCAGACATGAAAAGAAAAAAGACCCTATTATAGGCAATTCACATCACAGAATTTCAATGGGAAAAGCAAAACCACTAGAAGCAGGGGCACTGCATGCCACTGTCACCTGCTTTGCAGTTGCAATGAGAAACTAAATTGAAATCTTGTAAGAAGTGACATTTTGAAAAAATTCCAAATCTGCAGATGGAAAACACAACACTTTTTACTTGTATTTCTTATTTTCCAAGCTAGAACATAACTTGATGCTATTATCTGCTGGCTGCACAAGATAGATTTTAGCCTTTGCAACAACTATAATGCACACAAACCCCAAGAACGGATACATTGATAACCTCAGCAGAGCTGGTCCCCTGTGCTGAGCAAATTTAAAAGCCAAAATACAAATCATGCCTTTGGAAGGAACCAGCTTTGAAGTCTATAGGTCCAGAAGCATTTTTCAAATATTCTAGTTTCATCCTGGTTTCATCCGTGCATTACTGGATGAGTTCCATGATACACATCGAACAGTTTTACACCCAATTAGAAAAAGCAGCGGGGCTGGTATTGAGCCCTAATGACTGTCACATTGTTGGAGACACTTTATCAGACAGAACTTACAGGTTCAGCAGAAAGAAGGCACATCTTAACCTCACTGAAAGAGTAAAAAAAAATGACAAAAAGACATAGCACCTACAAGGGAGAGGCAAGGATAATAATGAGGAAGACACGGGGACAAAATATGAGGATCACTCTCACACTACTTCATAAACACACAGTGCCCATTATCTGTTATATGCAAAACAACAAACTTGTCTAATATTCTTCAAAAGATCTCATCAAACACAAGCAAGCAGCATGGCATGGATAAATAACTCCTGCCTCATGAGAAACGAGGAAATATTTATGGAAGGCTATTAAACTTGGATTACTGAGACACTGGAGCAGTTGCGGAGTGGCCAATCAGCTCTGCTGGCTAAATACATATTTATAAATGCTTTAGCTCTTTTATTTACCCAATGGACCAAAATGGCTTATTCATTCTGTTCTGGTTTTATTTGAGTCTATCAAGTACAGTAAATGTGCAGTTAGGTGCATAATAAAAACTCCTTTAGAAAAGTAATTACATTACCTTACATAGACCAGATTTTTCTTTCCCAAGCACCAAGAACAACTGGACCATTTCACAAGCTCCTAAGTTCTTATTAAAAAGTATACTGACACATGCTAATTATGGAAATGAAATCTTGCTTAGAAATGTGAAGTCCAAAAGAACCACATACACACAAAGCAGGGCCCCCTGAAAACACTAATTTAAGCAGAGTACTTGCTGTGGCAGTAGCCAGGTACATGGCTATGGCACCAAACACCTGAATGGTTCATTCTTCACATCCTATTAGGGAAACATTTTACCCTGAGAGGCTCATGAGGCCCTGGCAGAGGTTGCCCTGAAAAGCTGTGGTTGTCTCATCCCAAGACCAGGCTGGATGTGGCTCGAAGCAACCTGGTCTAGTGGAAAGTGTCCCTGCCCATGGCGGGGGCTGTAATGAGATGACCTTTAAAGTCCCTTTCAACCCAAACCATTCTGGATTTTCTGTGATCCCACAGTGTTTGGTGAGAGCTGGATGTGGTGGAAGAACACAACAGCCCCACAGTTAAGCCCAGCAATGACTGCTGATGGCCTCAATCTCTGCCCTGCCACCTCCAGGAGTGGCCACCAGAGCCCCTTTAGAGCCTCCCCTGCCTTAAACCACCAGCCCCAGCTGGGCTAACCCAGGGACAGCCTCAACACCTGCATCTTCCACAGGCAGAGGCCATGACTGCCTGGGAATAAGTGCCTGAACTAAGAGAGCACAGAGAGGGTTATTTCTCTCTTATTTTTAGCTCATATTTGAGCAGTGAGTTGAAGCTCCGAAAATATTAGCCTAATTGCTCTGCCTTACAGTTAAAGCTCAGTTCAAGAAGAAATGGCACATTGAAACCTATTAAGTCTGAAATTGAAAACACACCATGGTCTTACACATTAAGCAGATCAGCAGCATGGTCAAAAATCATGACTCAAAAACCTGACTGGACCTGTAAGCAATCCTGGACTTTGGGTCCTTGGTCTCAAAGTCCAAGTTTACTCATTTTTCTAATATCTGAGACATATTGGATAAAATTATTTGTTGGAGAGTGTTTGCATATTACATTATACTGCCATTATTAGAAACATCTGCTGCTGGCTTTTTATTCAACCCTTACAAATGAGTTTACGATATAGCTGGTCTGAAAACTCTGGATTTACAGTGCATTTGCACCTCTCAATGTCATGTGCAAGCATCACACACCTGCTCCATGTGAGAGCGGTTTCCACACCATGAAATGCTCTCTGTAACAACAGCATTTCACCAGAGCTATGTGGCTGGACACAAAAGTAGTATTTCATAGAAAGAACAATGCACCACTGTTCTTTCAACCAAAAAAAAAAGTCAAATCCAACATGACTTCAAACCTCACTGTGTATTTCAACCTGGCTGCTGCTAAGGATACTTAAGTCAAGAAAAGCCCATTTGTCTGAAAATATGTCCTCTTGTTCTTAGAGACAGGTTATCTTAGAACACCAGTACAAACCAGTCCTACTTCACTGCTCTGGGTCACTGGATAAAAGTGCTTTGGAGGGGCTGAAGATGCAGCCAAAACAAGGATTGTGGGACAAAGTGGCCTCTTCCAAAAGACTGCCCAGTTTAGTTGGAAAAAGCAGAGAAGCTTGTGGAGTCGAGGGATGACAGAAGCCAACAGCAGAAGCAGCTTTTTCAGCTGCCAAATCAGCACAGTGTGTTCTGATTTTGGATGGAAAAAGAGAGATGCCTCCAGGCACATCTGACCACAGCACTCTGTGCTGGGGATACTTATTTATGATGTATGGTGGTATGGAATATATATTATGTGTTGTTTTGTATCTCCCTGTAAATCGTCACAGGTTTCTGGCTCATCTCCATCTTCTCCCTCTTCCCACACTGGGAACTGAAGTCTGTCCACTTCCTAAGCTTGTCTACAAGCTCCTTGATCCGATCTGCTGCTGGAAACAGCTTCCTGATTTCCTGCCACTCAAGAGGTTTTCACTTCAGCTCCTTCAGGTCCATCAATCTGCTGCTCTAGCAAAGCCACACTCTATTATATTTACTTACTAAACAGTCATGCCCATTCTGCCATGAAGAAAATTCATTCCTCCTCCTGCCCCAAAGTACTTAACTACAGAAACTGATGGATCCATTTACAAGAACCTTAACTCTGCAAAACCACTCTGCTTCCACCAGCCAGAGTGCCAGCCATGCAAGGAGTTTGCTGTGCCTATGGAAAGCTGGGCTAAACCATGGCTGCATTGGTATTTTCAGAAGTAATCCACCTCAATGAACAAACAGTCACTTGTCAGCCAAACGTGACCACCACAATCAGCCCCATTTGGATCAGGAATGGCTCAGGAACTCCCTGGCTAAGCTACAATTTCCTGCTCCTCATCCCAGACATGTGCAATACCAAGACTACCCAGGAGCATTCACATTCCTGTTTAATTTATTACTGTGCCTAACGCAGGCTAATGTCTTGATTTAAGGTTCTTCCCCCTCCACATGGTTTTACTCCCTCTTTTAATTCCTGCCACCTAAAAGCACAAAATATGCCACATTATAATTAAACACCACTGGTGATAGATGTGTGGGAGCAAACCACTTTGCCCCTTCTTAACTAGGGCTAGGCTGTTCAAGTGGGATGAGGTCCAAAAAATGCTGAGAAACTCTGGCTTCTCAAGTTTAGAAACACAGGAACTGAACAGCAGATTAATATTTTGACCCAAATATCCTTCCCTGGGTAACAGATTTCAAAGCATATGTTGTCACTGAATGGCAAAAACTATCTATGAAAATAAAGCAGCTGAGATGGACAGAGACAAGAAACTTGGTTTGAAGTAAAGACCGAGTAGTTGTTAAAAGCAGTATAATAAACAATGGAAAAATATTCTAACTTGTGATTCAGCAAAACAGGTATTTTTAATATAAAAGCTGTCCTTCAAACTCTGGAGGCACATCCTGAAATACAGTGAGTGTTCTGCTGAACATCCAACTTTATACAGAGCAGGCACATACAAGTATTGATTTATATGTATCATCTGGATGTAACTGGGATAGCCAGACAACCAAGATTTGGGGGGTACAGCTGCTTCTAAAGAGCAACACAGGCACAGCTACTGATTTTTGGTGGGTTTTGACCAAGTCATATGGAAAAAAACCAAAATTTTTTTGGACTCCAGTAATAAGAAAAAAAACAACATAATGGGAAATTAATAGGTGATTTACTACAAAAGTAATTACAGCTGACCACTTTGTATTCCTGAAGGATTTGAAGAGAGCAACTTATCATTCCTGCCAATTTTGGAGTGCCTGTCATTTTCCATGGAGAGGCAAAAACTTGAAGTGGACAAAAAGAAAGGACAAAGTAAATAGAATTTCTAAAGGACATTACGGTTTTATAACCATGAGTCAGTTTTTCCATCTAGGACATAAGAATTGATGTCAAGTGGCGAGTAATGAAATATTTCTAAAGCTGTTGGCTGGATCCTCTACCACTGCTAATTGATGCAGAGATATTTCAATAAAACTCTAGCACCTTGGGAAAGCTCTGGGTGTACTATATTCCAGTGCCACTCACTGTGATTAGGAATCACAGTGTAACAATGAGGATTGTGTAACTATAATATAACCACAAAAACAGATACATACATCTACAACACAGAGCTTTTGAAAACTTCAGAGAAGCGTCAACCTTTTAATTCAAACCAGATATTTAAAGTTGGTATCTTTATGGCAGTGTGATGTCATCTGTCTGAATAAATCTGGAGTTGCATCTCATTTAATAAGATTATATGGTCAGAGCAGAAGCAATTTGCTTGAACATTTCTTGGCTGAATGGTTTCAAAAGCATCTTTTGACACTAATTTGTTGAACGGATTATTGTGAGCAACATAAAAACAAATTAAAAGTTTTAAGTGCTTGGGCTAGATCCCCATCTAGTAAAAAAGCAAAGGTGGTCCATTAATTCAGCAGAGCTTTGCTTATTTCTGTCTACTGAAGACCTGGCTCTTTATGCTTAATGTGACTATACATATGCTTGGGCATCGTTCTACCCAGCAGACAATTTGTTCTAGTACTGAGCATCCTTCAGCCCCACAGTGCCAACAGAAATGGGAACATTTGTCAGCTCCACAAGTTGCAGAATTAGTTCCTGTGTTCTTGCCACTGAAATAATTGGGGAAACCACTGGAGGCTCTGTTCTGCCAGACACTGGGAGTTTGATAGACACAAATGTATGTGGCTTTTACATCTATCAGTTGTTCGGTGCAATTTACAGCAACAGGTGAGTATCATACATCCATGTACACTCGTTACACAGGGAAAACTCACCAATCTTTAAAATTAAGTCCTGCCACTGTCCAGCCTAATGCTTGCAGGTGCTCTCCATGGAGCTCGGTCCTGTGTTTCTTCCAATATAACACACATCCTTCAGTCTCCCAGTTTCCTGCACAGGGTCTTCTCCTCAGATTAGGTAGATTTTAGGAAGAAATGCTCCCCTGTGGGGGTGCTGAGGCCCTGGCACAGGTTCCCCAGAGAAGCTGTGGCTGCCCCATTCCTGGAAGTGTCCAAGGCCAGGTTGGACAGGGCTTGGAGCAACCTGGGACAGTGGAAGGTGTCCCTGCCCATGGCAGGGGTGGAACAGGATGGGCTTTAAGGTTCCTTCCAACCCCAACCATTCTGACTCTACATCCTTTTCACCAAATCCTGTTGTGTCCACAAGATCTGCCCAAACTGCTGCTTTTCCCAGCTCCCTACTCCTGTTTTCCCCATCTGCTCTCCTGCACTATTACACTGCCCTGGGCAGCTGATGGAAGTGTGCAGGTTATTCACCTTTTGGCTCAGTTCCCCTTTCCTGTGCAATAAGAGCAGGAAAAAAAAAGAAAAATTACATTAAAAATGGGAAAAGAGAAAATATTCATTTAGTGAGAAAAGGTCTGCCTGCTCAAATTTGCCCTTGATTTTAGTTCAACAGAGCAATACAGAGGGGATAGTATTCAAATTCTGTGCTTGTTTATCGCATGCTGGGGTTTCTTGAGTTTGTGTTTTGAGGTTTATTGGCTGATTGGGGGTTTATTTGTTTGTTTGTTTTCAAAGCACAACACAAAACCTGGCACCCTACCCCATATTCTGGTTTCCATTGCATGAGCATAATACAGATGGATACCACAGTGGGTCATGTGTATGACCCACTGGGAGACAAATCTCAACTGAATTTAGGAAAATATTCCTGCATCTTCTAATCAAATCCCAGATTGAGGGGTTTTTTGATTAAAAAATTATTTTTAGTCAAAAAGGGGAATATTTGCACACCAGTTAGGCATCCCAGGAACAAAACAGTTCTGCAGCCATTTCCATTTCAATTGAGAAGAAAATCAGTCTCCAAACATCACTGAGAGGTGGCTGCCAGCTGCAGTCAGGGAGGCATCTCCCCTCCATACCACAGCAATTAAAAAATCATGTAATTACTGCTGATCTCATGCCACAGAAGTCAAAGGAAAACCATTCATTGACTGTAATGGGCTTTGGAGCAGGTTCAGAATTTCTCCAGCATATGTAATCCTGACACTTTGGAAACCAAAAGCCTCCCAGTTTACAACACTCATCCACAGCTAAAAAAGGAAAGTGTTTTCACACTCAACAACAAACAAGACTTTGTTCCCTTTGAAAGAAAAGTGTCTACTTTAAATCTAAAGGACTCAAACCTTTTGTCCCAAAATAAAGAAAAATTCTGGAAAGTGTAAACCAGGATTGCCCCTCCTCTCACCAAAAGCTCTTTTTTTAATCATCTTGGATCATCCATGAGCCTGAGATAATAAAAGCAGACACAGAGTAAGTCTGCTGAGCTCTCACCTTTGTGGGTGTTTCTATGAGATATTTTTTAGTTTTTCAGCTTTTCAAGAGAAAGGCAAAACTTCCGCCAAGGGAACAGAACAAGGATAAACTCACACCCCACAATCTTTTCCAATCATCTCATTTCCTCAGGTAAAAACCATTATCCACAAAAATTACCATTTTAAGGGGAAAAAAGGTCTGATTCTTAAAGTCACCTCATACCATATCACAAAATTTATAACAAATCCTTTTGTGCGCATAATAAACATTCTGACCCTCCTGTTATTTTTTCCTGGCACCGAATGGTATCTGCTCGATGCACATTTTAATACTGAAGAGGTTTCTGAAGGAGCCTTTAGTTGAATTCTTTTATAGACACTATTGAGGAGTAACTCCAGAGAGGAGGATACTTAATCATTCCTGAAAATCCCCAGGCAGCTCTGCAAATCCACAGGCTTTTGGATTTGGAGGTATTTACCATGTTTGTTAGCATTTTCTTGAGTTCTCAGAGTTTGCAGTTCTTTGGACAGATTTGATAACTCGCATATTGCTTCGCTGGGCATAAACCAAATTTATCTACACACCTTAAGTCCCTCAATTGCCATCTCCTTCACTCCAGCCATGGATCTAAGAAGCTTCTGACAGGGAAGTCCACTATATTGAATTCACTTCTGAAAAAAAGTATGGTTTTACCTTTCCAAATGAAAGTCAAGTCTTACCCATCCTCTGAAAGCAATGAGAAATCAGCCTCACTTAGCCTGGAAATTTGGTGTCTTGAGGCACTGATCTCCAAATCCAGTTATTGCTCCAAAGTAACATTCCCTAAGCACCCACATGATCTATAAAATCAATCTTGATTTCAAAAATTTCTCTCTTTAAGCTCTCATATGTGTTGGTTCCTTTCACTGGGAAAGAAACTTTGGAAACAGAACTCACATCTGAAACAGGAGCAGAGGCACTTCCACAAGACTGGATTCAGTCTCCGTGCCTACAATGAACTGCACCACAAACTACAGCCAGAGCATGACTGAAACGTGTCCACATCCACAATGCCAAGATGCTCTTCTGCATCTCAAAGCAGCCTTGACCCACCCAAAAGCCCTCCTCAAGCCTGAAACTGGGGGAAGTACAATAAAACTGAAGGGTGGCAGAAGTGTGATCAAACACACAAATGCACTGGACATCTAAACTAAATAGATTTCACCTTTGGCAACAGCTGTATTTTTAATTAATTCAAGCCTCCCTGCAGCCTCAGCCTCACAGAAGAAAAGAACCACAAAAACACAACCCAAAAAAAAAACCAAAAAACCAAAAAACAAAAAAACAGCGAGAGAGAGAGGGGAAAAAAGAGATTATTTGTCCAAATGTCAAGTTACCCTTGGACCTGACCTTCTTAGCTTATGCACTAAAACACTGGTAGTTACAACCTCTTCCCAACATACAGGATGCCTGAGGCAATTCGAGGAGCTGCTGGAAGGGAAGAGGGAATACATTAATCCATTGAACAGGACAGTGCCACCCGCTCCACATCATACCAAGACAGATGAGGAAAGCAACTGCCTGATCCAGAAAACATCTGCTGAACAAAATCCAAATTAATGACACCCAGAATGAGCTCTTCCATTGCTGATTCTCCCCCAGCTGCCCAGAGCCATCCAAGAGCCACTCCAGGCAGCAGCCCAGCAGTTCCTGAGTGCGCAGAGCTCCCAGGAGCTGAGCTCGGAGCATCGAGGCACCTCTGGGTGGATCTGAGGCATGGAAAGCCTTGTCTGCACCTTTTCCTCCCTGAGACACTCCAGGGTCACAGATTATCACAGAATGGTTTGGGTTGGAAAGAACCTTAAAGCCCATCCTGTTCCAACCCCCTGCCATGGGCAGAGACACCTTCCACTGTCCCAGGTTGCTCCAAGCCCCACCCAACCTGGCCTTGGACACTGCCAGGGATGGGGCAGCCACAGCTTCTCTGGGTACCCTGTGCCAGGGTGCCACTGCCCCCACAGGGAAGAATTTCTTCCTATATTTAATCTAAATTATCCTCCTTGAGCTTAAAGCCATTTAAATGCCCTGCCAGCACTCAAACCTTGACATGCAGACCCAACACGATCATGCAATTCTGTGCTAAAAAGAGCAGATTTCATTGAAAAAAAGAAAAAAAAAAAATCTACAATTTGCAACACTAAGAACTGTCAGACAAGTGCCAGGCACAGACTGTTGGAAATCCCACAGCAGCACAACCTTTCAAGTGTGTGAACTCATGCTTGTTTTAAAAAGCTACTGCAGGAATACTCAACAACAACACACACACTGAAAGAAAACTGGTTTTCCTACCTTTTCTTCTTGTAACTTCAAACCTTCTGGAGTCCTATAAGGAAAAAGAGAATTTTTTGTGGTGTTTTTTATTAAATACAGAATTGTTCAAAGGCAGGATGAACAAACCCCCTTAAAAACATTAGTCACCGACCCAGAGAAGCATCTACGAAGCTCAATACAATAACTGAGGAGTAATTACAAGCATACATTTCAGTTTGTCCACAGATACATAATGGATAAATATAACACCTAAAATGATTCATCACCGTGTGATAAATTACATTGTAAAACACAGTATCTGTCTTGAAAATGGATTTTTTTCCTCTATTGATGTTAAAAGGGAGCAGTGAGGAGGGTTATTATTACTAAAGATTTGGTGTTGAGGAGAAAGGAGCCATTACAGATATTTTTAGCAGAGACTTGTTCAAATATCTGAATAATTTCAAGGCCACTGGACTACTCATGCTTAAAACTGAGGGCTCATTTCAATCCATGCACACCTACGTAATTTGCCATAGTTTTTTGCAGATCATCAGAACCATCTCTAATATAGAAACTTGTTTTAAAACAACACTGCACAAAGTCTCAAAAGGTGTTGCATTCCCAGACAACACTATCTGCTTATACTAATGGTGAGACTTCAGAGGAATAAATCTTTAATTCCACCCAGTAACATTATTTATGGGTTAATTACAAATATATTCAAATTTCCATCATGTGAATTACTTATTGCAGCCGGTATTAGAAATAGTGGAATCGTAAATGACTGTTAGGAGACCATCTGGAGCACCTCTGTTGTGGTGACAGGCTGAGAGAGCTGGGCTTCTTCAGCGTGGACAAGAGAAGGCTCTGGGCACCACACGCTGCAGGCTGTAATTACCCACCTACTGCCCACAGAGATGCTCCTTTCAGCTCCTGCCCCCTCCCACAACATCCCAGGGCAGGACAGAACCACAGCTGAGCTCTCCTCCAGCCCAGGAGCCACCTCACACCCCCCACACCCTGGCCCAGACACGGTGACAATTTATACTGTCCTTTGTCACCATTTGTGCAGGCAGCAGATGCTGCTTCTCTTTCGTTCACACGACCACAAGCTGCCTTCCTCAAAAACAAAGCTTTCACCAAACTCAAGAAGGATCAGAACAGCAGAAATAGTCTCCTTGGCACCCTCCAAGTCAGCTGAGGGGGATAAACAAAAAAAATCGGTATTTGCTTATAAAAATACTGTCATTATTCCCTGTAGGACGCTACCTCAGTGATCTTGAGCAATATGTAAAACGGCATTGAGGATTAGTAGAGACTTCAAAGCATTTATCCTCTTTAGGCAGCAGAGCTCCAAGCTGTGCAGGCAGTTATACTCCAGAGACCTCTCCGAGCTTTTCAAAATATTAGTTTGAGAGGTGGGGCACAGGATAAAAAACCTCAGCTACAGCTGCTATCATTAGGCCTGTGTACATGCAATATATGCAAAAGGGAAGAATACTTTTAAAGTTCCCCAGAGTCCCTCACTCTAACAAGCTGTTTGAATTCTCTGCAGTTCAAAAGCTTAGAAACACTAAAACTAATTACAACTATTATATTGATCAAAAGGAAATAGGCTATCAAGGCTCTATTAAAAAACATCCAAGTGTCAGCTCACTTTTATTAAATGCCCTGTTGTTATTTCCATGTCTGCACAGACATCGCAGAAGACAAAGGACGGTCTTCAAAGTTTCCCTTCTTTTACTCTGCTCCCCTTATAACTGTAAGCTCTGATGAATATAAACTATCCCAAAAAACAGATGCAGGATTCAGAAAAGCTTATATAGAGCTGCAATGGGAGAACATGAGGTCAGGCTGCAAGGTACCACTTCTCATTCCTGAGAAAACAGCAGTACTTGGTGTGTCCCCCAAAACATCCCTTCCATGGAGAAAACTCCAATGACACCAAGAATGCTCATGATTTCAGGAGGGTACACAAAAAAAATGGGAAAATACCTGGGAACCACAGCAGGGCTTAAAGAACAGCACAAAAAGGTATCAGCTCCAGGTAGAGACTTCCCTTGAAGTAGAAGATACCGATCTCCAATTTAAAAAAAAAAAAAAAAAAATCACGCAGAGGTTTCAGAGGTTTTAATAGTATTACCAGTGGAGAACCAAACTATTTTGATAAAAATGACACTAAAGTTCTTGAATGCATTGCCTGAGGAATACTTTTCCACAGAAGCCATAAAGCAGATGGTTATAAATGAGACTTATTTCATGGGCACCATTTAATGACTGCAAATTCCTTTAACTAAAAATCTAATTTTATCAGAGCATAAATCATCTACTTTGAAGGGAAACATTTGTTTCAGATTTTCCATTCCTTCCAAAGAGCTTCTTCATGTACTGCTTTAAATAGCATTTCATTAGTGCAATACAACAGTTTTATTTGTCAAGGTTCACTTTTAGCACCTATTTCGTACTTTTTAATGTTAGTCAATTGAGTACAGACTGAAAGGTCCTTCTGCTCTGTATCTGAAGTGCCTAGTCATTATATGGAAACCAATGTAGTACATTTGCTTCAGGATTGCCTTTCACTAGACATGTAGCTAAAGAAAACCTGCATCTCCAAAAGACCAAGCCCCTAGTGTCATCAAGTATGATAAATAATTCTATCTGGATTAGCAAAGATGAAAATCAAAAGCAAATAGAGTTCAGTGCCTGCTGTCACACTGCTTCACTCCCCTGGAGCTGCTGTGTGTTGTACCAACACCTGCATGAACCCGCAGCAATTTAACAACTGTTTTGCACAAAGCCTGTTTCTACTCTTACAAAGGGAATGCCAGTCTCTCAGAAGACAGCATCAAGCTGTCCTGCCAAGGCATAAGAGCTGGTTTGTGTTATATCCCTGACTAATGATGAATCATGGGCCCACGGATGAGCAGAGCACCGGTGATAAATCAGATTTCATTCACAGCAAACATGGAGCCTTGGGAACTTCATCGTGCAGAGTTCAAATACAACAGTACAGAGGGAGTACACAACATAAAACTGTGCTTGGTACCAGTGTGCCACAAACAGATTTACTGATGGCCATTAGCAATGGATGCAAGCAGCAAAATCACTTCCAGGTTGTTTTGTACAGAATCACAGAATGGTTTGGCTTGGGAGGAACAATAAAACTCATCGCATTCCAACCCCCCTGCCACAGGCAGGGACACCTTCCACTATCCCAGGTTGCTCCAAGTCCGGTCCAACCTGGCCTTGAACATTTTCAGGGATGAATTCAGTATTTAGAGATTTGTACATGGCTGTGCATTTCCCATCCCTGTTCATTACTGGCCTCTGACCCTACAGGAATGATGCTGAGCCTGGACCACCAGGACAGACACCAAACAGGTACCAACTGCCCCCAGGCACAATAATCCATCAGATAGCCTTGCAAAGGTTTCAGTCTCTTGCCTATTAATACTGATTTAGATTTAATTAAAAGGCACCTCTTTTTATAACCAAAATTTAATATAGAGTACTTTGCCAACAAAATCCAAAACTACAAAAACAAAACAAACAAAAAAGGCAGGTAATGCTGCAGATTAAGAGATGCAGAAGAACAGGTAACATTCCAGATCCACAAACTCCCTGAATTGCTGGCCTTACCAGACCCTTTGCAGGAGACACAGCAGTGCAAGCAGATAAATCAAACCCAGCCCCTGCAGCTGGGCTCATGCTGGGTCTCGCAATAAATCAGAAGTTACCTCTGCACACTCCAGGTCTCCAGGGACCTGCTCTCAGGATCAGCCTAACTGCTGTACGATTTCTAAATATACAGTCCTAACTCATTTAGGAAATTAATAAAGAAGTGGCTGTTCCTATTAACAGAGCACCATGCCATGGATTTTTCTCCTCCCTTCAGAGCCTTCTCTTCCTTATCTCCAGTGAGGGATCAAGCAAAGAAGGCAGATTTAGGTTAGATACTAGGAATAATTCTTCCCTATGAGAGTGGGGAGGCCCTGGCACAGGTCACCCAGAGAAGCTGTGGCTGCCCCTGGGTCCCTGGAAGTGTCCATGGCCAGGTCAGACAGGGATTGGAACAACCTGGTCTGGTGGAAGGTGTCCCTGCCCATGGCAGCAGGGTGGAATTACGTGAGTTTCAAGGTCCCTTCCAACCCAAACCATTCTATGAAATGACACCCAGTACAGGGCTGGTGAGACACTCATGGGCACTGGAGCATCAGCACAGTTTATGACTAATACATGGCTTAGTTTGACAATCAGGATTTTCTGTTTACAAGCATGAATACAGAATATTAAAAAAACCAGAAAACATGCTAATCAGGCAGAGAACATCCCCTTTTTTTTTTTTTTTGATCAGGCATAAGAAAAAAAACAGATCACATCCTACTGTTTGGAGAAAGCTTGCTATCAGTACAGACACTGGCAATTTAGATTTGTCCTGTCTGGTATAAACACTGAGAGAAACTCTGATGCCTCACATCACACAGTATCATCTGCTCATCCATACGGTAGCTAATTGAGATAATTGCTGCATCTCTGATTTTACTCACTACTATTTCTGGACTCCAGATGAGAAACCCAGGTATAGCTCCCTAAATTTCCACATTGTCACAGGGAAGCTCATGGGATGGCTGTTTCTAGAAACCCCAAATTTGCAGATGTACCCTTGCTAATCAAAACAACTGAGAATTGCCCTGCTTGGTGGTCAAAAGTACTTCAAGTAGAACTGCCTTCCTTTAAAAACTAATACTACAAGCCTTTGTTTCAAAGGGAGAATATGCTACATTTGGGGGGAAAAAAAAAAAAAAATCACTCAACATTTAGTCTTTTAAGGCTGAGCAGCTTCTGAGCATAATACCAGAAAGTGTAACCCTCTGCCACATCATAGCCAAGTTAAGATTGCCTCGATTCCTTTCTTATTTGCAACATGATTTACTCTGGTCTTATTCTCTTCTTCAGAATCATACCAGCATTTCCCCACCTCAGTATGATTTTTCACAGCTGCTCAACTGTGACATGAGAAAATCTTACTGAAATTTGATTCCTGCAGTCAGGTTGTGCCACTGCTCAGCACAGAGCCAGGCCCCACGAGCCCAGGTCCCTCTGCTCCCCAGGGTCAGCACCCAAGCACCCAAAATTCAAGGTCATTAACATCCAATGCACCACAAGGTGCTCCCATGCAGCAGCCAGGGTTCTCTTTGCTGGGAGGGGACAGCCCCCAGCAAACCGGGCAGTGCAGGACCACCACGAGGGATCACTCACTGCATCCTACCAGAAGTTTAAAAAAAACATAAAGGAAGCAGGATTTTAGTTCTGTAAGGGACTGCATTTTAGTTTTACTAAGGGATTTTAGTTCTGTAAGGGACAGAATTTTACTTTTACTAAGGGATTTTAGTTCTGTAAGGGACAGCAAACAAGCGGGTTTAATCTTCAAATTGTGCTTCATATGCATCTTGACAATCCCTGACACTCACTATTGAGCCATAACCATTTATGTAAACCAAAATTCTTCTAATTTTCTGCTGTTATTCAAGTATACAGTACCTGCCTTGTTCCAACATTCACATTTTCTAGTACTTCAAGCATGAGAGCATCCCATAAGATACAGCATTTATTAAGCCCTCTGAGTACACAGAAGAATGTGGAAGGGGGTTGGGGATGCAGAGGAAGGACCTCAACATGCATAATACAAATATTATCAAAACATTCCACAGCACCTTGTACTGCAGATGCTGTGGTAACCAGCACTCAGAGCAAATGCTTCTCATCTCCACAGGGATAATATACCTGTTAAGATTTAGGATGCTCCACAAAAACGCAATTACTGCTTGTTAGAGATACCACATAAATGCAGGTAACAAGGAGTGAATTATCACTACATACTGAAGTGATACAAAAATAAACTTAAGTCTTGGCTCCCTGTACCTTCATTAATGCTTGAAACAGATGCAGGCTGTAGCCCCGTATAGATTTAAATTCAAATCTGATTCCTTCCTTTCTCCAAACTAAAAAGCCAGAAGAACCCTCACATGGTAGAGAATACATTACCACTATTAACAATTAAAATAAATACCAGGATATTAGATCTTCAACTGCATATAAAATTGATATACTGTGCCTGTTTTATTCCAAGCTCATCCTCTGAAATTGTGTCTCTATTTGAATTAGAATCAAAAAGCTTTTATCAAAAGCCTTTGCAATTTTTTACCTTGCTTCCAAAAACAATTCTTTCCTAGCCTGTCAGATTAGGAAATATGACTTTGGTGGGGGAAGGAGCCCACAATCATCCCTATGAGTCCCTTGCTGCTCAGAATAACCTACTGTGGTCTTCAGATGCAGCAGTAAGTGATGCAACATCGAAGAATCTGGATTTAACTAGGCATTTCAGCAATAATTGATACTCTTAGACAAGCACAGTTGAGGCTATGAGTGGACTCCAGAGAAATGCCTTATTCTGGGCAGGAGGGCACTGAAAAGCTGGTCTGACCTAGCTGTTTGCAGTACATTAATTCTTGGAGATTTTGAGCAGTTCAGGTGCCATAGAATCACAGAACCACAGAATGATTTGAATTCAGCAGCACCTTAATGATCATCCAATTCCAACTCCTGCCATGGGCAGGGACACCTTCTGCTATGCCAGGTTACTCAGAGCCCCATCTAACCCGCCCTTGAACACTTCCAGGGATGGGAGCCTGCACTCTCCTTCAAGTAATAATTAAGGAACAAAAACGATGGATAGCCAGCAGAGCCAATACCTGCCAACTGCCAGCAGGGAGAAAGTTATGGTGCCCTGAAAAGTGAGCACATGGAGCACCACCTGTGAGCTCTGTGCAGTGAGATTCCCCAGGGACACAGCTCTGCTCCCCCCAGGTGCAGAGCGGGCTGTGCACCATCTCCTGAGGCTTCTGAAGTAGGAGGATGTGTGGCAAAAAAATCACGGCATGAAAGCCAAATTAAAGCAATTAAGTATTTCTGGAAAACCACAGAGCAGTTACGGTTTTGTAGCTCCGAGCAGACCACAGGACGCCTGCCAGCCTTTGCTGCCACTGCTCAGGAGCTTGGTGACATCCAAATACTCAACAATGCAGCACAAAACAACTCTCCATGTACCATAACACAGGATTATTCTCCAGTTTCACACTATCAAGCTAGGGCAATATTATTCAAGCTACCCACCAGCAGTGCCCCAGATAACATAACACAGAATTTAAATTTCCAAGATGCAGCTCTGTGATGACTTGTCTTGTAAGAGCTCTGCGCCTGCAAGGGCTGATGAAGATCTGCAGCACTACTCTGCTCATTGTAGGCTCAGAAAAGGAGGAGCAAAACCTGCCCCAAGAACCATGGCAAAAACAGCTTGGCTTCAGCACACATGGGAAATCAGCCTCTCACAGGGAAAGCAGGGAATGGGAGAAGGGAAGCTGGCTGTTAAATTTCAATATTTAATAAGATGCTTTGCAAACTACCCCAGGAGGCTGAAAAATCAGCCTGAGCTATAGCATGGATTACGTTGTAGAGATTGAGTGGCTTTCCATCAGAACCTCCTGGCCAAGTTCTTCTCCAAGCCCCAAACTCCAGGGCTCTTTCAGACCCAGACTGTTTGACTCTTTCTGCTCATGCTGCAAACTCTCTTCACTAGCACTGGCAGTGACTCAGAGCTACATTTTTTGAGAATTCCTTTCTAGGTTGAAGAGGTGACCCCAGATCACCTCACCTGGTGTTTCATGGGCCACTCAAAGCCCTTCTGAGCCAGCACAGAGCTGCCCATGAATGGCAGTCATCTCTAAAGCATCCACCTTGAACATGCAATCAGACTTGCTGAAGGCAGAGGCAAAAACATACCCAAAAACAACACCCCAGAGTGGTGAGCTTTATAGATTTGGTATTTCGGCATGTATTCCACTCAATAGGATTTAGTCCCACAATGGTTCAGCCCTGAGAAGCTGCACCCAAGTCCACATGCCCAGAAGCTTCAAGAGCTGGATTTCCAGCAACCCCTGGAACCAGCCTATGAGAAGTTTCAAAGTGCAGAAGTGACAGCAGTATTCTCCAAAATTAATACGAATCAGGCAAGTTGCAGCTTTCCAGTCAGATACTAATGCTGTCCTTTTTTTAATCAGGTTTTCTATTTTAGCTCATTCATTGAAATTGGAATTTCATACTGCATGCACATATTTATTAACTATTCTAATCAGGACTAAAAATATTCCAGAAAACAAATCCCTTCTCAGAACACCCCATAAACTTGAGGGGCAAAAAGCTGTGCATCAAGAAAAACACACACCATTGTTTTGTGAGAGTTAATTTCTGATCAAAAGGACTTGTAGTCTTATTTTCCTTTATAAATTCAAAGCACAACTGCAATAATTCTACCACATACCATGAAGAAATCGATTTAGCAATCTGAACATAAATTAAGCAATGTTTTTGATTCAGTAAACTTGTTCCCATGTAGATCAGAAAAAGTATTAGTGAAGGCCAGTGACCCATACCCACGTATTTGCTTTGATGAGGTTCACAGGAATTTTCCATCAGAGCACGCTTCAAAATTACTTGACCTGTAAATTAACACTTTACTCTTTTTAAAGCATTTTTGGTGAATTGCTAGGAGCATTTCTACTTGTGATTCAATATTTTTTAAATGCGTGTTAATGAATCTACATATTAATCAAACCATAACATTTGGAACACAACAAACTTCTCATGGATAAGGAGCTCCAAACTGAACAAAGCCCAGTATCTTTAGAAAAGGATTTCAGGTGATTTTTATTATTAAAAAGGTATTATGGCTACACTATTTTCTGCAAGAGAAAGTAACTGCTGTTTACTCTCAAAAGGTGCTTATCTCGGTTCCACTGACCTACCTGAAACCTATGCTCAGGGCTTTCAGATTAGTTTTGGTGTTTTGTGCCACACTGTATAAACACTATTTCTTGTGGAAGCAAGCTTTCTGTACAGGTATTTTTTCAAAAATCTGAGTTGTAAGTTACATTTATTGAATCTGTTTTAACTGCATTCTTTGTACATCCATAATTTTAATATTCACACGTGTTAAATTCTGTGCAAACTTGAGCAAATACGTTTTTAGCTGAGATCCTTCCACCTCAAGCAAGATCAAATAATTGGTACATAACATTATGGTCTTTAGAGAAAGATCAAACGAATTAATGTCTTTCACATAATATAATAGTTCTATGATTTCTGTTAAAGTAAATTGAGTAATGAATTTAATTCCTCAGAGTAACTTTCTTTAAAAAAAGCTAAACTAATGTGCATTGGTAAACAATGAGATTTTTTTAAACTGCACAAAAATGCAAAATATTTAATGATTTTTATTAAAAAAGCAAAAGCGATCAGAGATTCTGCAAGAACAGGTTTAACAGAGTGCCAGTGTACTACCTGAGCCTACACAGCAGCAAAGTAACAGCAGAGGTGTGGGAGGGAACTGTTTTTCTTTACTTTTACAGAACAGAGGATGGATACCTCAAGGACAAAGTACACCTGAAACAGACATCGAACTGCAGAACAGCCAACACCAATGAAATGACTTTTGAGCCCTGCTAAGCAACGAAAAGCATCTTTTTAATTAGCTTAAACTATAATGCCGATAACTGGGTATTTGTAGACAGGATGTGACTGGGAGAAATGGGATTCTGCAACTAGAACCAAATCCCGAGGCTTAAACAGATCCAATTGCAACATGAATCCATCAAGGGCTTATCATTAGCCTGGCACTGACTGATGTGTCTGCCAGTACAGAAGTGTTCAAGGCAATGGCAGCTGAAAAAATAGCCAAGTGTCCTTTCCCTGTCCTCCTGCACCATCTCCCACTTGCAGACATTTGAGCAGCCATTTAGCAAACCCACGACAATCATGAACTCATTAAATAACTAGAATTGTTTCAGCAATCATTCATCATTTACTGCTCAACAAAGTCACAGTTCTAGGTTTTTGTGGCTTTATTCACACGTCTCAGCTTCAGACACATGAAAATCTGAGTCTACATCTGTGCCACAAGCAGTGCTGAGCTCTGGTTCCAAAATCCAGCATCCCACTGGTACAGCCTGCTCTCACACAGCTGGGACAGGGACTGCTCCATCCACACCCTTGTGACAACAGCCAACACTGTCACCCTCAGCACTGGAAGCAGGCTCAGCTGCTTTTCCAGAGCCCAGGACTGAGCCCTGAGGAGGCACTGCTGTCCTGCCCCAGTCCCAGTGCCCCACTGAGATGGGCACTGGGGTGGATGGAGATCACCCCTCCTTACAGTCACTGTTCCCTGCTCCCTCTTCTGTTACTCTGTGCTTCAGAGTGCTTTCACATCAGTAATTCTGGGGGAAAACACTTTGGGCAGTAACTTTGCTGATTCTCTCAGTACCACCTATGTCCCAGGCTTCCTTCAAAAGAGGTTTTTTTTAGGTTTCACCTAAAGGTCCCACTGGCCCAAGTGAAGAGCCAGGACAAAGTTTGCTTGTTAAATTTAGATTCACTGGTGTCAACAGCCCCCAGCACAGGGTAAAGTCTTGGGGCAAAGACAGCATCTCCACAACAGCCAGATGCCCAATTTCCCTTCCAGATGATGTCAGTATACCAAAGAAGCATAAGAGCTTCTGCTTCACTGTTTTTCACTGACCTCCTCAGCAGGTGTTTAACACAAATATACACGGATAAGCCCACACTTGTTTTCTGTTTGCAGCATGGAGAGCCTGAATGCAGCTCAAGAACAGAAACCCAAGAGCCGTAGCTGCAGCAGCAGCTGGTGTACAGTACCTCTTGATGCAACCTCCCTGCATCCGAGTACAGCCTTCTGCCCCGGTCCACGTCCATCCATCCCCTGGAGACCAGCGGGAAAACCCCCAGCAAAACAAGAGAGCACCAAAAGCTCCTTGATGTCATCGTTTCAAGTCTGTTGAAAAAAAAAAGAGAACCATTTTGGAGCAGTCATCCTACAGCAAAACCCAGCTCGGGTTCAATAACACAGAAGCTTCAGCTGACAGTGTCCAATCCACACTTGGGCAGTGCCTCTGGAGCTCCACAGTCTCCAGTGTATTGGCAATGAATTCCCACATAACTGCAGTTCTACCCCCCAACCATCCTCCTCAGGACGTGCTGTTCCACACAGCACCTGCAGAACCAGAGTTCTGGGATTTCTGTAACTACCAAAAGCAAACCACATCAAAACACAGTATGGTGGTACTGCAGAAACCAAAGGTGAATTTTATCCCTTCTCCAGAGCCCCCAGCAGCACAGGGTCACTCACAGGCAGGGAATAACATGTGGACCCTCAGCAGAACTTCAGGAAAACACCAGACACCAGACACCCACCTTTGCTTCTCTGACCACTGGAGGCTCCCAGCAATGTGACAGAAAATATCATAATTCCCCTCTGACTCAGAAGGTGATGTTGCCTTGAGCAGACAAAGCCACTGCCATCCCCCTTGGCTACGATTTGGCGTGTGGGGCCAATCAGGGCTGACACCCAGCACACAGGGACAGCCATCCATCCTCCAGCTGAGGACACCTGCCCAGATGGTCACCAAACCCACCCAAACACACGAAACAAACCCTGTGCTGAAGAGGGCTGACATGTTTCTCCAACCATGACAGAGGTGAGTCCTACCTGGGGCTGTGATTTCTGCACTCCTATTCCTCTGTCCCAAGCAGAGACATTTCCAATCCCTCCCACACTCACCCAAAACTCAAGAGTAGCACCATCTCCCAGGTAACAGCACAGCACAGCCCCACATCAGCTGTGGGGAACTGGAGGGATTTCCACTACATCTACATCCACTTTGAGTTGTGGTTCTTGTCTTTTGTAGCTTTTTAACGAATTTGGAAAGAGCACCAGTGCAGTTACTCAAAGTGGTGTCAGATGGAACTCACGTGTTTCACACATCCCAGCCCTGCACTGCTGCCCTGGAAACTAAGCCAGGAGCTGTGCTTCCTCTGAACTTACAAGAACACAAGATTACATCATTACGTTCTACAATTAAAATACTAAAAAATATTCAAGCCTGGAACCATTTGAGAGATGGCTGAGGAAGGCTAAAACAGACTCATTAACGAAGCATAATGACCCTTAATGAAGTGATGGCATTTCCATAGGATGAGTGACAGGCTGCTGCCTGGTTAGAGCCATGCACATCAACAAGGAGGGTTACCTGCTAATGGCAAAATTCAGCCAAGCTGAATTAACTCACCATGACATACCTTTCTTGACAGGACTCACTGTACAGTGTTTTCATGCCATGTATTTGCTGCAGGATGTATCCAAGCCTTGGTGCATCACTCCTCATTCTGGAGCCATAACTATTCACATCAGCAGTGACAGTCTCAGCTTATTTTATTTGCACAAAGACACCCCATCACTAGATTGAGCGCAGAACAC
The DNA here is from genome assembly GCA_013400915.1 of Pardalotus punctatus. NCBI lineage: Eukaryota > Metazoa > Chordata > Aves > Passeriformes > Pardalotidae > Pardalotus > Pardalotus punctatus. The sequence continues at coordinate 428,172 of VZTX01006339.1, read as the reverse complement.
AGCACCCACAGAGCTCAGGCAATGCCTTTTCTAGGCACTAATGTAAACACTCTGAATGGAGAACATTCAGGATGAAATCAAAATTTATTAGCCTTTCTAAAGTCCAATTATGAACTTCAGATGTAATGTTACTGGGGCTACATATAAATGTTTAATAAACCAAAGTCACTATATCAATAAGTGACAAGTATATTGTTACTTTATGAATTGTTCTTGCACAGCAACACTGTTTCTCACAGGGTTTTGGTTTTATTTTTCTTTTATAGAGGTATTTTGTATGCTCAGTTGATGCCATCACAGCAAATACAACATCACAGTTCTAGAGACCTCTGACTCGTATCCTGCTTGAAATTACAATCCTGGAGCAAAACAGGGCACTCGCTAGTTTAATGTATATTTAGTAAACAACTGACAGAAAACAAGACAGTGTTTGGATCAGGATCTGTAACACTGATGAAACTGAAAGGGCAGACTCTACCTAATAGAAACTCTGGTTGTTTCATAAATAGAATTTCTAGAACATCTTTCTCTGGTCAGTTTACAAATAATTTATTTTTATTGCATGCTGACTGACAGTGCACTAATTGCTATCAGTCACAGTAAGAGGAGGACACATTAATATACATTATATATCTTAATAGCCTCAACCAAGCAACAAATATATACCATAAATATCAAGTGAGAGCTTACTCTGGAGTCACACAGCATTTTCATATCCTTAACTACAGCTCAGCACCACCTTACCCTGAGCTAAAGGGAAGGCTCCTTGCAGAACCCTGTCTGCAGCTACACCACACAACCCAGACACCAAACTGCAGGCTAAAGTTCCCTGAAGTCAACACAAACACTCAAATTGATTTAATAGATCCAGACCACCCCTGTAAGCTCAGACAAGGTTTACTATCCATTTCCTTTCCTCGCCTGAGGGAAGGACAGATTTGCTGGATTTGAGCTCATATGGACATCGCTGCCCAGATAAATCAAAGCTTGCACATGGAAATGTCTGCATAAAGCAAGCAGTTGTACTCAAAAGAAAGGATAACTATTGGCCCTTAGGATAAAGAATACACTATGCAAAGCCAGAAAAGTTTACCTGAAGGTTGTGGTTTCCTCCTCTGAGCTAGAACAGCCTTACAGCTTTCCTTGCAGCTGGTGCTGCTCTAGCAAGAAACACTCCTCAAGTACAGCAGCACCAGGCTATGCACCGTCATCTGAAGCAGCTCAAACACGGTGGCAACAGCAAAACACTCATCCCGAGGCCACATGGGTCTGGGCAGGCACCAACACACAGGGGGAGCCTCAAATCTAAAGCAAATGGGTACAGTGTCTCCAGTGGATGAGGAAGAACAGCAAGCAGATGCAAGCCAAAGACAAGCACAGGTTTTAGGGTATAGGTTTTGGAGCTACTCAAGCAAAAAGGGTCACCTTGAAAAAGGACAAGGACTAAGCATCTTGGCAATCTGAGTGGAGAACAGCACAAACTGTTTAAAGGCATTTCTGTGACCTGCAACAGCCAGATCCTAAAGTGAACCCGCAACTTTTCCTCCACAACGCAAAAGCTTTAAGAACTCAAGTATGATGACTGCAATGAGATTAAAGAATTTGCCAAAAGCAGTTATCAGTTTTGTTTTCAGGGCTACTTGCAGATTATTTGAGAAACTACTGGTTTGCAGTAGCTTTCAATAATTTCCAACAAGCTTCTCATCAGAAAGAAAGAGGTTGAACTTAATTACCTGAAGTTCTGACTGTTGCTATAGCAAAAAGAAAGCACCTGGACATAACTGTTACCTCTATACAAACTGGCTGTATTAAAACCAGATAAGAATCTGGTCCTTAGTTCCTGCCATCAACCTTTCCAATTGCTCCAGCCTTATCTAAACAGCATTTCTATTGCTAGCAAAATAATTTTGACATCCATAATTTCCTGTTAAGTACTACGAAAATAAGCCACAAAATTAAACAGAAAAGCCCTTCTTTTGGAAAGGCATTATGAAGCCAAATAATTACTTCAGTCAGCTGTCTGCAGCTAAATACTGAAAGTTTGGCTGCATTAAGAACTCATTGGAATAAGCTTTGACGTTTAAGTACAGACTGGACTTCTGATTTGAGCAAAGGTACTTAAAAATATTTCATTTGATTATGAAATTCTCCAAGACACATCAATGCTCCCAGAAGAAATCTGGGGAGCATGAATCCAACACGGATGCAGGACTACCACGAAGCTCCTGAACCTCGCAGGAATTTCGCCTCCGTTTTCAAGGCTACCCCCACGACACCTGGACACATTTCAAACATCGCTTTGCTCAGAGGTGACACTCGGACAAGTCCCGATCCATCCCTTCCGTGACCCTCCGCTGGGTAGCGAGCGGCCAGCACCGCCGGGAAGCCGAGTATTCCCAGCGCTTCGGAGATGGGGAAACCAGCTCGGGGTGCCATCAGCACCCCCAGGCGGTGCCCGGCGCGGCCGGGGGGCTCGGCCCGGTCCGTGCGCGGGCCCC
>VZTX01006339.1:366386-425185 GCA_013400915.1 Pardalotus punctatus | reverse complement strand
GGGCCGTCGGGGGGTGGGCAACGCGGGGGGATAGGGTGGGACCGCGGGGTGCGGCTCCTGAGACCCTCCTGCTGCTCGCCCCGGCAGCCCCCGTGCTCGGGAGAGCTGCTGCGGGACAATGCGTGTCCCGGGCTGGCCGCACCGCTGCCCCTCGCCGTGTGGCCGTCAAACGGGGGGGACATCGTGGGACACCGGACTGTGTCCGGTGAGATGCCGTGACCCGCCACAGCAGGCACTGCACGGCACTGGGCTGCTTCATCAGAATGCCTTCTACTCCCTTCTACTCCCACACACCTATGTTTATACAGAGAGGCAAACATTGAAATGCATTCAGTCATTCATTCTCCTCTTCCTCTCCTTTCCAAAAAAAAAAAAAAAAATCAAAAATCAGTATCACTATAATAATTTCTTACGTAGTTTTTAACAAGGATGTTTGCAGGAGCAGCAGGCATGGCAGGACCAAAGAACCAGAGGATGTGGGGTATTTGTTCCAAAGGCTGCCAGGAGGTTTAGGCAAAGGCAATGGAACATCCAGAGTTAACAACACGAGAGGAGCAGTCTAAAATGCCTGAGAAAACATGCCAATTTTTGTGTTTCCTCCTATGAAGAATCTTACAACTGGGCCATGCAGAATTAAATAGAATTTGCTATTGGCTTCAGTATGAAAAGGACAGGACCCCCTAGTTCTGATGGTTACAGACATAGGCTGCTGTGGGAAACTGGGTGTAAGTCCAGAAGAAAATGTGCTTAGTAAAAAATCATTCCACAAAATTAGGCACAAAGTTGCAGAAGAGGCTCTTTCATGACAAAATTTGGGGGATTTTATTTTTTTATTTTCTATTTTCTTTGCAGGAAATACCAAGTGATCACACTGGTTGGTTTTCCAGAACCTTTGTTTTTGGCCTGTTAAATCCAATACCACTAAAATATTTTCAGTGTTTGCAAAGAAATGGAGCTTGTTCTACCCAAAACATGTACAAAAGCTTGTAGGGATTTGGTATTTCTTTGTTTCCTTCTTTAGGAAGATCTGAAATTGCGGATTTAATGTTTGGATTTTAAAAAGAAATCACAAATGTAATAAAAAAAGAGTATCCACTGTGAATTGTGCCTGGGCAACAAAACTGAGATCTTTGCAGAGGGTCCTGGAAGAAATGAGTTTGTATTTCATAGGTGCCCTATGGGTTTAAGAGATCTGAGGTTTTAAAAAAATAGCACTGAAATCTAATCAGCAACAAACGTGATATCTCCAGTGAGATCTTTTTCTCTTTCCTGAGAGAAAAAAATTGGAAATAATATCGGTGGAGACAACTATTCCCCATTTCCTGAAGGGAAGGAAGAATAGTCTCTCCACTTACTAACATCATTTATTCTATGAAAATGTGTCTGTGCTGTCAATTTGAAGTATTTACTAATCTCTCTGTATCTTTTCAAGTCGGACATAAATACAAGATGCATTAGTAGACATCTGAAGTATCTGCACAGCCCATGTTTATTTATATCCACACATGCTGGAGGGTTCAGAGTTTCTTGCCCACCAACAGCTTGCCTGGGTGATATTTGCCACCTCACTTTTGTAGCAGGAGGAACATCTTGCTCATTTTACATCATCTGATGCAGTTTTCAATGCACAGGCTGGAGCTGCTGTGTTTCTTCAAGAGCCTGGCAGCCAAGGCAGGTGGCAGAGTGTGGTGTGGGCAGTGCCACGTGCCTGCCATGACCTCCCCGTGCCATCAGCTGTGTGCCCCCAGTGAGGGGCTGGGGGGTCCCTGCATGGAGCTCCTGGGGCTCCCCCACCTCCTGCACCAGCAGTGCTGGTCCTGCTGCTTTCCCACCTGCCCCTGAACCTCTAAATAAACACCCTGAGCATCTCCACAGCTAAATAAGGAGTGTATTTACCCTGCACGGGGGGGGTGTTGGAAACCGGGCCCATGTAAGGTCTGCTCTTCCATCAGCTCTCAGGTGCTGAGGGTGTCCATGTTCCCAGGTGCCTCAGGAGGCTCAGATTTCCCTTTCCCACCATTGACACAAGGAGGTTCCGAAAGGCATTTTTAGTGCCTTCTCTCGCACATTCGGGTCCCGTGCATTTCTCTGGTGTTCTGGCTCAAAATCTTTTGATGCTTTTCAACTTTTTGAAAATATTCTTTATAGAAAGTGAATGGAGGCACTTTGCCTTGCACTCTCAACTCCAGCCAGCTCCGTCCCCCGCTTCTTCAAATATTTTCAATCTGTCCTGAGACCTTTAAAAGCCTTGTGGAAGTGTGTCTGCATCCCAAGAGGTGTTTTTGAACAGATGCTGTGGGATCTTTTCAGGGAGGGAGTCTGCTGTTTCCCCGCTCTGGTTCACCCACCTGTGAAGCTGAGCAAAGCAAACAGCTTTCTTAGAGAACTGGAGAAATAAACTGAGCAGGCTGGCAATGAAAAAGTGATGAATTCCTCATCTTCAGGGCTGGATGAGTTTGAAGCAAAATAATTGTTGCTTTCTTTTGAACTGGGAATTGAAGAGGCCCAAAAAAACCCCCAAAAAATCCACCAAAGATTGTAGTTAAAAAGAGGAGAAAAATGTGTGGTTTTAAAGACAGACTTGAACACCTAAAAATTCTTATGCAGAGAAAGGGGAAAAATAAACTTTTTTTTTAATGGAAACACAGGATAACCTGTTCATTGTAATGAGAGTTAAACATCCTCCCATTCCTTCTGTTTAAAAAAAAGTATCTCTTCGAATCAAAAACTTTGGAAGTTTAGAGGAATTGGAGCTCCAAGAGACAATAGATCAATGTGAGGTGGGCAAATGTGAGGACTGTGAAGAAGGAGAGACTTGGGCTAGTCCCAGCCTTGTGTACTTCAGTGAGAGGAGCTGGAAATGTGCAACCTCTTGTTGACTTTGACTGATGGCACTTTAGGAATTTGATGAGAAATTTCAAACAGATTGGTGAGGCACAGCTCTGTGTCACTGAAGATACCATCGCATTCAAGGGCGACCACGGCAGTTGGTTAAAGGAAAAGAGTTTTAAAGAACAGATGATCTTCTCTTACAGATCTTTTCTTTTTTAATTTACAGAAAAGCAACACAACAGAGCGAAGCACTTGGTCGAGACTCCCTGAACTCTACCAGCAAAGGAATTAACTGGTAACCATATCAGCCATTTGAAGTGCTTCCAAAATCTAGCAAGCGATTTGAAGAGGAAGAGAAGGCTTCCGCTTTGAAAATTCAAACCTTTAACATCAGCAAATCACCCACCTACCCCACTTGTTCAGTCTTGCTAGCTAAATGCAGTAACTAATCAGGAGATTTCGAAAGAACATTGTATTTACTGGAAACAAGACGCCGAGGAGGTAATAGGACAACAAGATTCATGCTCATCACTTTGAGTTATTTGAACCAAGGGCCTAAATCAGACCTAATTAAGATCAGAACTCAAAATGAGATTCAATCCAAACTAGAGATATTAAACAAATACAAATGTGACAAGAGTCATGATTCAATTATTAGAAGTCCATCTTTTAATTACTCATTAAGATGACAGTGTGTATCTTTGCCTACATACATTTAGCAAAGTCTTTTCACTTTGACAGTGCATAAAATTATCCCTGCCAACTGTATATCTTACTTTTTGTGTCAACTTTAGAGTTGCCAGTTTTTCATTATGCTCTTGCTCACAAATTAATAGGGAAAACAAATTTAATAGCAGCCTTAAACCTTTAGAGATTATGTCAGCCTTGTGTATCTGTGCCAGTTAAACTACCATTTATTTCTGCTTAAATTCAATGTGGTCATCTTCATACAAACACACACCCATTCAGAGCCTGCTCCTGGGGTACAGCAGGCACACAACGAGGGGCTGCTCTGAAAAGCTGACATGGAGCTTGGACTTGAAATTTCCTAATCACATCACCCCATTTAAGATGGAGCAAACGGACATGACCAAGGTCAAGAGCTTCAAACATGCAAAAAGATTCTCTGGGTGCTGCTCTCCCACATCATTGCAAGCTGGAATACCTATGGAGGAGCCTCTGCAGCAGTGGAATGTCCTTTGGGTGGTCAAAATGGGTTGAGGCGCAGATCTAGGTAAAGTGCTGGCCTTGGTGTCTCATCCTCCATCTTCACTGTGTTTTAGTAAATGATTCCTCTGTTTGGTGGGTGCTGGGTTGCAGTGCTTCATCCCTGCCTTCAGAACTGTAAATCCAAAATACAAAAAAATACATTGCAAGAGAAGTTTTATACCGAAGGAAATACGAAGGGTAGGAACAGTGGTTTGATTCATTTCACAGCTGTAGTCTCTTTTGATTTGTTCGTAATTTTCTACGCTACTGCTTCCAATTTGATAGTGTCTGGGCCTGGGATGACAATGGGAATGGGATAACAGATGATGAGCTCAAAATACTGAACACAATCATACTCACCCTACGTGTACCCACAATCAATATGTCACTTTGAGGAAGGAACCATCAGCCACTGGGCAAAGTTTGGAATATAAAATGTCACAGGAACTCAAGGCACATTTCTTATTTCCTGGGAGTTGTCAGAGCAGCTGGCTTGTTGCTGTGGAGGGAACATGTGGATTGTTCAAATAAATAGCCCCAGAGACCTGAATTCAAATTGATGTGGCAATTTTGAGCAGCTCCCTCTCTCTCCATTGCCCCAGGAAGCACAGGCACATGGCCAACCATACAGCTGATGGTGGGATGAGTGGGAACAGGTCCTGTGGCCATTGGCCCATCTTGTGGCCATGGGAATGGCACCAATTTTCCTCATTTTAGCTATCTCTGAATATTTCATTGGTCTCTTCTCCCAGACATCATCAAAAGCAGCAGGCAGCATTCATCTGAATAAAAGAGAGAACTTTGATCCATGAACATGGATAACAACAAGGTGTTTAGATTTTTCTCAAGCTCTTTGGCTATTTGTAAATACAGTCAAGTCATAGGCAAGTCTTGGTGCATATTCTGGAGCATCTGGTGATCTTTCTTTCAAGCTTGTTTTCAAGAGGAAGTTTAAAGCAAGGAGCTCTAGCGGAGATAGAGAAGAGACGTGGGACTCCTAATCTGTGTCATGAAAACTCCCTGTGTCAGAGAGAAAGAGGCAGATGGATGAAACAGGTGAAGATGAAAGAATGTGCACCAAAGCAGAAGAAAAAAACCAGCAAGAAATGCGAGCCTGCTTTATCTGAAACATTGGAAAAAGCTTTCTAAAGCATCTCTACATTTTATCTCACTTAATAGGTTTTACTTTGCGCCTGTGCATATCTGCACCATGTATCAGGTTCCAGAAATGCATATGAGCAAGGGTGAACTGTCTGCACATTCCTAAAATTGCCTTTGCAGACAGATGGCCAGCAAGCAGCTGGGAGGGAGAGTACAAGCAAGGAGGGTGTCGTTCTTCAAGAAAAATTAAGAAATTTAGCAGCACCATCAGTGCTAAGAAAGACAAACCCCTGCAAAGCATGAGCCAGGCTCAGTTAAAACAGCAATTAAATGATTTAGAACAAGTCTGCGATCATTTACAATTTTTAAAGGTGAAAGGTGTGATTTTGGTAATGCCTTAAAATTAAAAGGCCAGCCACTCCATCTTTAAAACGATGGTTTCTCTCCTGGAAGACTTATCTCATTGTCAGTCCATTAGCAGCCAGCCAGAACCCATCCTTACAAAAATAATTGGCTATTGATATATGGTAATACTGAAAAGTTATTCTTATTTTTGTTCATTGCTATGGAAAGATGTCCTCTCCAGCCTACACTTTCAATCATTATAAATGCTACTGTGAAAGACTAAAAACACTGTTCTGAGATAGATTAAGATCCACTTCACAAATAAATATATTTTACCACTGAGAGAAGAAGCAAATGTCACTGGTGCTGAGTGTTTTATACACAGTAGAGACCACTTAGGCTGAAATATTCCCTTCGGGGTAAATTAGTGTGACTGGCCCTGCAGAGTGCCCTCTCCATGACAGGCTCCTGTGCAGGGTTTGTACCTGCTGTGCTCAGGTGAAGAATTGGCTCTGAACCACAACGGCAGCCCCTCCTCTTCCCATGAAGGGGGGTGAAAGGGATGGTTTACCTCAAACAGGGATGGTTTACCTCGACAAAGGATGGTTTACCTCGACAAAGGATGGTTTCCCAGAGACAGGCAGAGTCCACTGTTCTCTGCAGTGACTGATGTTCCAGCTTCCCCTTGGCCCAGGAAAGGATTGCATTCTGTGCACTGCTGCAGTGCCTGGATCCTGGAGGAACTGGAATCCTGGGAACAGCAAAGCCCACCTCCACCAGCACCACCCTCTGTGCCCTGGAAAATTTGTGCCCAGGCTGGGAAGTTTGCACCGAGGCTGTTAAAGCTGCAAGGAGCTGGTGGCAGATGCTGCACTTGCCAGCTAAGCACCCCTCTAGAAGAGCTAATAAAACCAGAGGACATTAGGCTTCAGAATGCCGTATTTTAAAGATAAAGAGTCTCTGGTTGGAATCGTACTACGATTTTTACTTTCTTGTGGACAGCTATTTGGCTGCTCTGAAGCACAATCTCAAGCTGAACTGAAACAACGGGTTATAAATCTCTGGCTGGGACCAAATGCAAGGGAGAAGAGAGAAAGTGGGGAAATAATCAAGCATGACAGAGAATTTTTGGGACTATAGTTTGAGCCAGTAGTCAAAATTCCTCATGCTTAAGGCTCAAGCACACACCAATGAGAAAGTAAGGTGTTAAATGGCTTCAACAAATCTTTCTTGGGACCTTGCGTAGACAATTGATTTTTGGTTGTTTTGCCTTATTTATGGCAAGTCATTTGTAATGGTTGTTGACAAAATCTTCTAAGGGGTAAAAAATTAGTTTTAGATTTGTTTCAGCTGCTTATGGAATTAGTTTTTCTTTATATATTTTTCATGTTTGGCCAAGATTCTACTCTAATTCTTCCAACACAAACATATCACTCTTAGTGGTTACTACACAGAGTCTCTGTTATCCCGTTAGCAACAGCCTCTGCTGCAATAAAAGGAAATGCATTTTCTCCCTTGTCTCTTATTGTTCAGAATTACACTTGGATATTACTGTTGTCAATGTTTAATATTAAATCTTTTCCCTGCCAATTCCTTGTAATCAAATCTTCCACAAAGTCAATAGCAATAACATTTTTATAAGGCATTGTCTCCCTCAACCTATTAGGCGATTTCAGATCTATGAATTTTCTGTTCTGAAAATAATAGATAGTGACCTGGAAGAAAGCATAAAATCTTGGAAAGTCACTCAAGCAGCCATGCCATTGCTCAGCAACCAAGCCTATGGGTCGGAGCTCTCCCTAGTTCAGACAGGTCTCTCAATCATGGGAGTGACTTTTATTTTCTCTAGAAAAAAAAAAAAAAGCAAAATAAATAAATGAGTTACCAGGCCTACTGGAACCAATAACAGTATTTCTACGGCATTTAATGGGACCAGATGTTGTCTTTGCAGAGTTATATGTGATGTTACACTGGGTGCATCTGTGCTGCAATGCAAATATGGCACTGCAAGTCACAGGGAGGTACTTAAGCTGGTTTAAAGGAGGCATCAACAGCCTCAGCACTGCAGAACAGAGAGAAGGGCTGGAAACCCCAGCCCAGCCCTTAGGATTTGTTTGCACCATGAACTGGTGCACAGCCGTGTGCTGTCACAGCCACTGTGCCATGGGACAAAGACCTCTTCCTTCAGCATCCTTCAGTTGAACACAGCTTTCACCACCTGCCTCTTACTCAGCTCTTCAGGATAAACTTCAGTTTCATCTTCTTCTGCCTTTAAGAATGGCAGGGTCAAACTGCTGGGGGTTACTCAGAAGTGGAAGGAACCACAATGGGAGCAAAGTCAAAATTAAGAATTAATTAATTGAAAGTGTACAGTTTGCAGAGAGCCAACAGAAGTCTTGTATGAAAGGAAATAGCACAATTAAGCTTCCTATCCTGGCTATTTACAAACACAGATGGAGAAAATATTACAGCAAATTAAACCAAATTTCTTTATAGTTATGCTTGCTACAATGGAACATCATAAAAAAGAATAAAGGCCTAAGTAAGTTCAGCCTTTAGAGGAAAAGGTTCAGGAGGGAGGGCAGCAAGGTGAACCCAGTGTGTCCCATGGGCACACAGCGAATGTGCATGGCCAAGGGTGCAACAGGGATGATCTGTTGAATAAAGGGAGGGAAAAATAACCCCAAAGGCAGTTAAATGTAGAAATAAGGACTCAGAGAGGTTGTAGGATCCTTTCTTCAAGATATTTAAAATTTGAATGGGTGAGGCTCTGGGCAACCTGCTCTAGCCTCTAGCAGACCCTGCCTTGAGCAGAAAGTTTGGCTCAATGACCTCCACATGCCCCATCCACATAATTTTGTCTACAGTTCTGTTATTTTCTAAATAATTTTTGATGTTTGCCTCTAGAAAAAGGAGCATCACTTAGTGAGTATAACCAGCTAAATCCATGACCACTTTCAGGCAATCAAATTTGGATATGTATATTTTGATGCGATTGAAAATAACAAGTCTCCAGCTGACTTCTAGCTAAAAGAACAAAGCAGAGGCTCAGATTCTAAATCAATACTGAAAACTGATCTAGAAAGCCTTATTTTATGCCTAGAAGCAGTTCTGTTGAAAATCACATAGAGGATATTATGATGAACAGTTGCTGCTGTGGTATTCCATAAGATTAATACATGTAAGAAGTCCCTTATTTCATTCTCACCCTCACAACAGCTCCTGATGAGGTCTGAGCTGAGATATTTCACCTGCACTGTGTCTGTTCTATTGTGGTTGTAGATGTTCCAGGTGATGCTGCTCGATGTGGTTGCCCATGCTTCAGCAGCATTTTCCAACATAAAAACCCAGCATCTTCAAGAATTTTCTCTCAGAGCTGCCTTCAGCCTGAGGTTTCTTGACTTGGCTCTAAATAATACCAGTGCTGCTGTTGAATTCTTGAATAATTTCCACAACTTATTGGCACACACTTGGTACATACATTGCCCTTCTCTGGATTTTAATGATACTGGAAGATCTCTCAAATCACAAGGAAGCTGCCCAAGAGGTGGCTTAGTTCTTCTTTCACTCACAACACAAATTCTGCAGGCAGTGAACTCTCTACATCTGCCAGCTTATAAATAATGAACTAATCTAACTAAAATCAAGGTGTATCAGGCACAACACAAGCTGTGAAGTAGCTGTGCTTTCTCAGTTTAATTTGAGCTTTGGGGGAGTGCAGCAACCTCAGTGTCACCAAGACAGCAGCAGCATGACCTTCAATTAACTTATTGTTTTGTTTGCACAGCAAGGAGCAAAAGCAATGCTGTTTTTGAAGGTACTTTAATTTCTCTAACCCAACAGCACTACAAAGCAGAGCAATGGTCTGAAAGGGACCATATGCTGATGAGTGGGTTTCTCCCAAGGGTGGCTTGAACACGGTCGAAAGATGAAGTGTGGAATTACTTTGCAAGCACTTATCACTTGTGTATGGGTGATAGAGCTACATCTGTGTAAACCACAGGCAGGAGTTTCATTGATTCGGATGGGTAATTTATTTCCGACTCCGCAAGGCAAACCTGTGGGGACCAGCAGTCAATAGCAGTAGAAGTGGATTAGCACAAGAACACGCATCTTTTGGGTCAGTGGGCAGAAAAAATAGTTATTATTCCTATTAGCTCAAATTCAGGTGGAAGAGAACGGAAAAAACTGCAGGCTCTATATATCTTGTTTCTCCTTTTTCTCTGATGGGTTACAAAATCTGCCACTATTCTGGGGTTTTTTTTCCTCCTTTCCTTTTTTTTTTTTTTTTTAAATTTAATATTGATGCATTTTAAACAGGAAGAAATAAGAGAATGGGGACAGATCTAGTCCCTATTCTCATCTCACCTTCTTCATGTGTTGTGTAACTCCCTAATGGCTGAGAACCTGTTCAAAACTCTTCATTGTCAGCGTGTTCAGGTCTCAAGGGACAAGACCCACAGCTAATATTCAAGACAATCTATTCCTGTCTATGAATAACATGAAGAAATGAATCCTTTTTTCTTCTTTTGCCTCTCACATGGCCTTAATGAAGATTTTGCAACCCTGTCTCCCCGGGGCAAAGGGTACCATCTAATATCTGCATTTAAATATTCTCTCTCTGCCTCAAGCCCCAAATTGAAATCTGAAAACCAGGAAAATTGTTTGCTCCAGGCTTACCAAGCAACATACAAACAAATTTCTGCAAATAACTAGAGCTTTAAACTTAAAAAAAGCCACAGTATAAAGAGGAAATATGACCAAGCTTAGAGGTCTTTACCTTTATGGGGATGCTGGAGTCAAGGCATGAATGTGATGAAACTTGATATAAAAGACTTTTAAAACCAGGACAAAACCTATTTTTACAGCATCATTCCCATGTGGAGTAGATAAAACTTCCTATTTTCCTCCTGCCCCTCTCTCCATGCCCCCAAATGTCTTTCCACCTCACACAAGAGATAATTTGCCCCATACTGGAAGACCTGAGCTTCATGGGGAGCTGTTAGCTCCATGTGCAGAGCTGCTTCCCTGGGAAGGAAGGAAAACCTGATTAGATACTCCATTTTGCTCTCATTCACTTACAGATATGACAAGAATTCCAAAGTACATCTGGCCTTGAAATATTTTGAAAATCCATGAACTTCTGTGATCTGAGAGATAAGTTGGATCTAGTTTTGGAAATCCTGCTGGACAGTACTTGCAGCCCTGCTCCAGCAGCACTTGATTGCTCCATCTCAGGTGACCAAATTTTCTCCAAATTGTTTCTAGACATACATAATATTTCTGCATTGCCAAGAAAGCAGAGAGACAGCGTGACCAGGACATTTCTGCAGGTGAGGTTTTATTTTGGGCACTCTTCCTGAGAGCAGGGACATGAATGTTGCTCCTCATTTGAGTAGAAATCTCCAAGTAATTGTGCTTTTTTTCTGGTGAAAATAATAAAAGTAACATGCTTTAAGCATGTCTGGACATCTCGGTTCAAGCTCCAGCTGGCATTTTTGCTTTGTCAGGTGGTGGGTTTGAGTCCTAAGTTCATACTCATAAAAAACTCCCAGTTTTTGTGGGAGTGAAAATGGGTATCTAGACCAAGATTTGCCCCCCTGTTCAACTGTCTAACTAGAGTTTTTCTGTGATTCAACTTTAAGAAGCAAATGAAGCCAGCTACAATAGAGCTGGGAGGAAGTGGGCAAGAATTAGAAAAATATGCATTAATAAATTACCCCTTTCCTGCTGTTCTTCAAAGATTACAAACATTTAGACTATCACAAATGTTACATCATCAAAAAGCTCAAACTGGGCAGGTGTTGAGGGTTACTGTCCCACTGGAAATGTAACAGGCATCCAGGTAGAAAGGATGCTGTGTGGCCTTGGAAATCAGTCACTGATCCTTGTGGACAACCAGGATGCAACCAAAATGAGAAGACCATAAAAAACTGATGTGCTGGTTGAAAATTATTTATCTAAGCAACTTGATGAATACTCATAAATAAGAAATACAATAGCACTGACTGGAGTTGGCTCAAAAATTATCCACAATTAATAAATTGACCTGTCCTATGTACTGTGTTATTTTCCCTGACATTTTCACAAGCTACAAATCTGATAATACAATTAAATGACAAGTTCAATCACTTCTTTATTTCATGTATATGTATAATATAATATTTTATAGCTGCATTACAGAAAAGACTGTTTACTCACGTTGTATCTTCCCTAGCATAATTCAGAGCTTTGCTTGCCTAAGAAATTACTTGTCTGCATTTTGATTAAAAAAGCAAAACCTCATTGTTCCCGTGGCAAATGAATTCAGTCTTTAAATGAAACTCATTGTCACATCCTTTTCTATGAAGCAAAGGCATTCAGCTCCTGGAATGGCTTTAACCTCCAACACAGTGCTTTTGTGTCTGTATCTGATCGACCTATAATTCATCCCTCTTCCAAAGCTTCGTCAGTGTTTGTGCTCTGTACTTAGTTCTCAATGAACTGGCTATAACGCAGTAGTTACAGCTCCCTGGAAAATGACACACAGTAACTCTGTCAAGTTTTTTATTAGCTTGGATAGGTCTTTTATTTTAGCAAGGTCTTTTATTACCTCAGATAGCTTTGAACTAGTTCTGAAGTGGATGAGTGAAGACCTGGAGATCCAATTTTATATTGAGAGCCATTAATTTTTTTAACCACAACCCCTTGATTATTGATAGGCTTTTGTTCTTTACAGTCATTGCACAACACATTGTTTGAAGTGAATCAGAGCACACAAACTTTCACAGTTACTTACCAGAGTTTGGATGGGTCATGGCAACCAGCCGGCAGAATTCCTAGACTTTCAGGATGCAAGACGCATCTGCTCTTGACCAGAAGCTACTCTAATCCTTTCTGTTCCATAATATTTCTCAAAAAACATCCTGAGAATATTATAGAGAAAGGAAGTATCTTTAAATCTCAGCTTGTGGTTATTCTTTTGTCCATTAATCCTCAGGTATGCACAAACCCAGCTCATTTGGAGTAGTTTAGCATTCCACCTTCATAATCCCGTGAATCAAGATGTGCTCCATCAAAATAAATTAACAGGAATGACGCAGTATGGTGAGGATCAAGCTGTAGAGGTGGATAAACTAGAAAAAAAACCCAACAGAATTTAATTGAGAAGTCAGTGTCTAAAATCCTTGTCAAAATCACATGCAATTTACCCTAATCCCAATTCCCTGAGCCCGGTAACTGTTCTCTCCATTTACATGCCTTCAGTTACACTTTTAGGACTTCAATATTTGTTAAATTTGAACAGATCTCATAATCTGGATTCCTTGTCCAATGTAAAATAATAAAATGCATCTTTGAAGAAATTTTGGAAAATTACCAAGAAATTAATTTGCTCCCTTCTTCTAATGGAGATTTCTTTACATTATCAAAGCATTTAAATAATCTAAAACTTTAAAATTAAAACAGATTGCAAAATTTTTGAGTGCCTTTTTTCTTTATAAAAAAGTGCTGAGGATACAAAATTTCTTTAATGAACCACAGTACAATTTTCTTACAAGTTCAGTTGTTCAAAGAGGCTTTCTTTTTAAATTCAAACTTAAAAGGCAACATTATCTAAAGTTTGAGTCCATTCAAACTTTTATGTCACTGAAATCAGCCTATGACTATTACTTCATAAAATTTAATCATTTTATACGAATCAGTCTGATTTATGAATCAAACAAAACTTGTATCAATCAAAAATTTCTTTTATATTTAGGTTCTTTTGCATTATAATTCTCTTGATGTTGGGCTATGGCATGTTAACATTTTTCCCCTGTCATTCCTTGGATTGTTTATATCGTTGTCCCCTCCAGAGACCCACATCACAGGATAAATGTTCTTGCTATTGCTAATATGACAATCAATCGCAACAATCCCCAGATTTGTCAAGCAGTAGAATTAATGGAAATCCATGTCTTCCCAAGATCTGCTTGGAAAGGGTTCAGCTGTAGACTTGGCAACAAAACAACACCAACAAGTCTCATTTTCCCTCGAGCAATAAAAACCCATTTCTGTTTCTCAGTCCTGGTATCCATTTTGGAGCCATGACTTACAAGGTATGCAGTGAAAGAACAAGGGGAATAGCTTTAAACTGAAAGTGAGGAGGTTTAGATTCAATCTTAGGAAGAAACCCTTCCCTGTGAGGGTGGTGAGGCACTGGCAGAGGTTGCCTGGAGAAGCTGTGGCTGCCCCATCCCTGGGAGTGTTCAAGGCCAGGTTTTGGAACAGCCTGTCCTAGTTGAAGGTGTCCCTGCACATAGCAGGGCACTGGGGCTAGATGGTCATTAAGGTTCCTTCCAACCCAAAGCATTCCATGCTTCTGTGACTGAACAGAAGGGCCAGGAGTGGGACAGAGCACCTGCAGAAGGTCCCCAAGGAGCTGTATGGTGATGGTGAGCGTCCAAATGATGAAAAAGTCAGTGGTGCTTGGCAGGATTTGGTCCTCTCTGCAGACCACCTATGACCACAACACATCCTCATGGGTTTCCATTCAAATCCCGAGATTGAGAAGTTTCCACTTTCTTTATGGACTCTGTTGTCAAGATCTCCCAGACAGATTACACCGTCCTGCTAAAAAATTCATACTGTAGGGATCAGCTAAAGTTAAATCTAAGAGAAACAATACATTACCCTGGGATTGGACTCATCTTTCAAACGGACCATTTGCCGAATAAGATCTCACAGTGTGAGTAAAGGAAGCAGAGTTGGGACTAAATGGGCCAGAGAGGAAGAAGGAGTATCCTATGAGTTACACATGGCGTGTGGGATAGGGTTGAGGTGCTCCAGGGATGTCTCCTCCTCTGCTCCACTGTAAGGGAGAGAGGGAAGACTGCTTTGGAAATGTTACTGGTTTTAAACAAATGTCTTTTAAAAAAATTACTGAGGCAAATTATAAAATACAGGAAAAGAGGCTGTAGATGGGAAAGTTTCCATGGGTTGTTTTTTTTTTTTTAAAGCACATTACATGTGAGTTGCAATGTGAAGGAAAACTCCAGCATCCTTGTGCAATCCTTGATGAATCCATGGCCGTTCTCCTGGGTTGGGAAGAGATGAAGACCCCTCACTGCTGCCTTTACCCCTGCCCACAAACGGGCACTTGTTCTTGATATATTCACTGAATGGAGCCCAGAGGGTTTCAACCAGCACCCAACATGGCACAAAGGTAGGAGGGGTAAAACACAGCCAGCAGCTGGTGCTGAGCCCCAAGAGCACTCGTCCCCATCCTGTCCCTCTTCCTCCCAAGGCTTTTTCAGCTCCATATGAACATCCTGTGCCCTGTTTGGCCATTACTGGGTCAGAAGGAGAGCACATATTTACCATTTTCAACACGGTGATAATCTGCCAGCTGATAAGAAGGCAGAAATTTCTGGAAACCTTCAAAATGGAAATCATTGCTTGCAATCATTTCATCCCAACTCCACTGCCCCTGCCAAGCTAGCCACAAAGCCCTCAATATCACTGCTAAGAAATTATGATCACAAATTTTAGCCAGTGTCTGGCCCATTAAGACTTTCTGTACACAATTCTCCTTTTCGTTTTTTGCTAAAAACAAAAATATTATATAGACATTGGTTTTTATTTACTTTTTCCAATCCCTTATACATTTGCCACCTGGAAACACGTAAACACCAGCAGGTTTTGGCCTTGAGTGTTTGCAATTTATTCCTCAGAATTCCTAAAAACCTTCTCTGTCAAAAAAAGAGGAACAAACAATGATTCAGCAAAGCCTTTCAAGATCAAAAGAAATATAATTAATTTACTAATGTAGGAAAATACCCCAAATACTTGTTAATAAAATTGTATTTGACCTCTTTCATTTTTCTGCTGGAAAGTCAAACTATTAACTCAATGCCAGCAGGATCCTCCCTACTAAGGGAAGTTAAAAAATGTGGTGAGCTGAACTTGGCTTAAAGTATCTTAAAAGTTCTGTGATTTCCTTTCCATCCCACCGAAAAATAAGGATCAGTTGCCAAGGTATAGCAGTCCCTGTTTAGAGTTAATACTAATAATTTTGTGAATTAAAATTTTAACCGACCAAAATGCTGTTTAACATGGGATGCAATCCTTCACAAAGCATGAAAAAATTTAAGATTGTGTGAGATTTTGCAAGTGATGAGACAACAAAAATACAAGTGAGTTTTAGAAGGAAAAAGGTTGAAACAGCTCTTGTTAATGACAGAAGATAGTTGTAGTATTTTAGATAGGCCGCTGGATGCATTCCATTCAACAATTCTGTAGAAATGGCAGCTAAAAACTGATAATATTTGGTTTTAGGGTATTAATTGTGTAAATAAACTCAATTTAATTCCTACATTACTGTGAGAACTTTGAAGTGAGACTCACAGTTTTTCTGTAGCTTGGTAACAGGGATATTAACAAATGGATGTTCTGAAACTCGTTTAAGATTGCTAAATTAATTATTTTCGTTGGTGTGCTGGTCTTAATCCAAAGAGTAATGAAAGCAAGGAAGAGTAAATCAAAAGTGAAATGCAATATTTTAAAAGATCTGTGCATACACAACACAGGTATCAAAGCCCATCAGTCCAAACCAGTTGAGCAGTGAATTTCATGAGACCTGAAGAAAAGGGTGGAGTCATGGAGCATGTTTCTCTGTACCAAAGTTCCAGCTGCTAATTTCATTTCCACTGTGACCTTAATAACAAAAGTCAGTCTGAACAATATGGGGAATTCAGAGGGAGGACTCAGATACTCACATGCCCACGCCAACAGAAATAATAATAAAACCCTCCAACAACCCCCCCAAAAATCTCATTACCCAGCAAAGCTGTGGATGCTCCTCTCTGGAAGCATTCCAGGCCAGGCTGGACAAGCTGGTCTAGTGGAAGGTGTCCCTGCCAGAACCAGATGGTCTTCAAGATTCCTTCCAACCCAAGCCAATGTAGGATTTTACAAAAATCAAAACTAACTGCTTATTTAGTTTTCACATTTGCCAAAAATCTTTCCTATGAGGTTAGAGCAGTTTTGCCTGTAAAACAGTGGGGTGCAGGTTCACAGATCCTCAGCCCTGCTGGAGGGGTGAGCAAGATCATAACCTTGTGTGATCCAGCCTGGCAGAGGCTGCTGGGTACGACAGCTTGAGCCTGAGGACAATTCCTTATTCTGCATCACAGGTTTACATCAAAACCCACACTTCCTGCCCAAGCAGCTGACTCCCCTCTTCCTACCAACATTTCCTTTTTTATTCAAGCCTCACAATAGAATGAAAATAAAGAGCCGATGTGAGATAGTAGTTTGAAAAATTCATCCAACAGCCTGCAATGTCACCAACAAGAGCTGGAACTAAACATGTCTGGGAAGACAAATTCCTTAACTGTTCAGTGCTGAAGGACATGGTAGGTAACATTAACTTGGCTAATTGTTTACTTGCTTAGCTAATCTAACATAATCTGCATTGATTAGATTTTGATTTCATGCTGGATGAGTATACTGCTTCTCTGTGCCTTTCAGTTAATTTGTGGACCGTACCAAAAAGACATTTTTATAACACATTTAACGCTCCAAAGCTATGAGGGAACAGCAGCAAGAGCGAAGGAGGCCAGCTCTGCTAGTATTAAAAGGGTCATTAAACTCAGCATTAGGTAAAGGTCTTGTTTTGGGTTGCATTCAACGCGCCTGATTAAAAATGAAGTGTAAGCAAAAGACATTGAAGAGAAATATTCAAATGCAAAGGAGAGTGTTGGTCCTTGTGTGTGTAACTATACAGAGTTTACGGATGCTTACTCTCCTATTTAAGCTCCTTCCAAACATCTTTAAAGATCTCAAAGCTTCAGTTCATGGCCTCAATACTCCAATGGTTTAAGGGTGAAATGTTATAACGAGCGTAACAAGGCTGCCATTTACTTAATAAATCCTAAACATTCACATGAGAAGAATAGAGGTAATTTTAAGCCTAATGAAACCTATAAATATATAAGTTTTTGATCACTTTTCTGAGTTTTACTGCCATGGGGCCAGAAAGTTTCCCAAGAGTTTATTTAAAGCATTTATTGCTTTCAACAGAGGAAGGAAGGGAGTAAGAATTTGGCCTACAGAAATTAAATCTCAACGTTGATGGAAGCAATCTGCAAAAACATAGGATTTATTGCATTTAATGCTATGGAATTTTGACATATAAACAATTCTTTCTCCAGCAGAGGAGTTTAGAAGTCCTGTTCCAGCCCAAAATGAAAAAGCTTAGATGGCTTCATGGGTCTTTAATAGGTGACAAAGTTCACAGCCTTCACCTTGAAGCCTCCAATTGAAATTTAGATTGATTGTGACTAAAAGTAATTTCTGTCTGACAGCTCGAGTGAAGAAAGTTCCTTCATTTCATAACAAATGTGTGGCCAACAGCCTAAAAATTATTATCGCAATTTAACAGGTCCATTGGCAGTTCCAGGAGCACCATGGATGGGTGGAAGTCAGTCCTGCCTGTCCAGAGCTGAGTGAAATCAAGGCTGGGTAGGGAAAAGAAATCAGAAGTAAGTCTACGAGTGCTGTAATTCTTCTGTGGAAGAGCTCACAAATTTAATTGCTTGAGCCTCTCTGTAGGAGTAAAATTTACCTATTTCCACAGACAAGGCTGCTGCCTGGCTAATGTATGATTTTTGTTCCATAGAGATGAGTTTTCTGGTGTGCAAAAAGGGAAAACGAGCATTTTAGGTCACAGCCACTTGGGAAGGAGATGATTTTCTTTAGATAATAACGTGCCTTTTTCTGTCCTAGGAGGGCAATGCTAGCAAATGCCAAAACCAAGGTTCAGTTGTGTGCCTCAGTTAAATCCCAAAATTAGGTGGGATGAGCCAAGCCACATTGCCTGAGATTGCTCTTCTGCAACTGCTGAATGACAAAGACTTTCCAACATAGCTCCTATTACCTAATTCAATATTCATTCTTCTATTTCAAATAAACTGAAGAAGCTATGGAGCAAAGAAATAAGCTTATATTCATCCAAATTTTAAATTATTTTTGCTCATATCTGAGAAAAGTTCACTGCCTTTCCTGGAGTAATTGATGTGTTTGTAGAAAAGGGATTTAAAGGACTCAGCATGTTCATGAAGTGTGGATTTCAGCTCTTCCTAAATAAATGTGCCAGGCAAAATGTTTGCAAATGTATCCATTCAGGAGCCTGAAATGCAAAGTGATTTCTCTGTCCAATCACAGCTAAAAGTATTCGTATTATTTAGCAATAATAATCAGCTATTAAACTTAAATAGTAATTAAGAAGTAGTCATTGCCTATTAGTGACAATCCTGGGAAGGGAAAGTGAGTTTGAATTAAGGCTACTGGCAAAGGATGCTTTCAGTTTTATTGTTCTAGCTAATTCTCATGTTGGCACTGCTTCATGCTGCTGTACTATACATACAGAATATGGGAGTAAATCCAACAAAGTCACACTTGAAAAACCTTATTTTACTGCTGGGGTTATTGCAGAACATATAGTACAAGGAGTCCAACAAGATAACTGTTCATGGACACCCACACAGAAAAAAAGCTTATCTTGATAAATCAAAGTAAATTATTACTGTGCCATGAGAATGTATACATGTGTATTTATCTATCTATATACATGCATATACAAGGAGGGTCTACGGACTGATTTTTACAAAAAACTGGTGAGATAATTCAATATTAAGGAGAAACTGCGCACAATTGATGATTGAATTATTTCTTTTAACCCTGGGGGCAAGTTTAAATTAAATTCACACATTTGATTTTTTTATGTCAGAGTATGGTCGATATTTTTCTCCCTGTGCAGGTCCCATTGTTTCTTGGTCAGCTCAGTTTTTTCTGTTGTTTCACAGGACAGGTTCTGTCCTTTGGCGAGCAAAGCAGGACTGATTTCAGTCAGCAGTGATGTGTATGTGCACCCAAGAACTGGCTTGTGTTCTGTACGGATCAACCACTCTCACTGATTTATGTCCCATACTTTCAAAAATGCAATAATAGCATTGCATCCTCTAAATCAGAAATGTGTAAATTATCCAAAAAGCTGAGATGCAGGAGAGCAGAAGAACACCTTCATCAGGTCAAGAAAAGTGATTATTTCCATGGCTACCAGCAACTCTTAATTGCCATAATAGATTCTTATTCAGGGAGAAATAGTTAGGTTTGCAGAGAAGAGTGAATATGTACTTTGTGACAAACCCATTAACTACAGAGAAAAGTTCTCAAAGTACAACTGAAATATGGAACAAAATCCAGGCAGCTGCTTAGCATCTCCAGGAATAGTACACAGGGTGTTCTTAGTCATCCATGTCTTCCACAGGGAAAGCAACACAAATAGCTTCTTAAAATCTGTTAATTCCTATAATATTCCTGGTTACCAACTCAACATAAATAGAGTTAGATTATCTAACTCTAGATAGATAATTAGATCTCCAGTTCCCTATCCTCTGGTTCCTATTTATTTTTACAACAAAACTTCCAGATAATCAACACAATGTAATGTAAAAATAAGCCACCTTTGCTTGTGGACTCTCTAGTGGTTCCCAGTTTGTGACTACTAGAAAGTTATTCTGCTGAGGATGTGGGGAAACAGTGAATGTCTAAAACTGTGACACTGGAAAGAATAATAGCTGACCTTCATAATAAATAATATAAAACATGAGTTCACTTGGCCTAGCCTAGATAAAGATTAATTTTGAATCTTTCACTCCCCAATTCTGAAAGTGTTCTAGCTTTAGGTAACATGCTTTTTAAAAAAATGTGTTATAATATTAGAGGTACTTGAAAATAAATACTGCAATCAAAGCACACAAGTTGTGCAGCTGTTAATATCTGGAAGGTTTCATGAAAGGACCAGTCGGTTCTCATAGTGCTTTGTGGTGTGATTTAAACCTGTGCTAAAAAGCTACAGATTCTAATGGCTGGGACAGCAGCTATCTGAGGACAATGGCTCTGCTGTTCAGCCATGGAAGCTTAGAGGAGGAGTTGACTTGGGTTTTGCTGGGCCGTGTGTGCAGAAATATTCACAGCTCCACCGATGTTTTTCAAGAAAATAGTGTTCTACAGTCACAGACTTGTAGAATGGTTAGGGTTGGAAGGCATAGATCATCTAGTTCTAACCCAGATGATTTTGAACATTAAAAATATATTAAGCTGTTCAGGGAATCATAACATTTGAAGACTGCATTTGATCATTCTTTAAAAAGATATTACAAATCCATCAGTTGGTGTGAGATTATTGAAAAACATGGTTATACTCCTAACCTCATCCCAAGGCTGCCTTGTCTTTTCAGACTTTGAGCTCATCAGAGAATAGAGCATCTACTATTCTGAATGTATACAGTTCCTGGCAGAATGCAGCCCAGTTTTTGATAATTAGCTGAGTTTTGCCATAATGAATAACTATGGCAGCAGTGGGAGTTCAGTCTATGAGGGTGGAGGTTTACAGTGAATATTTCTGACCTATTTACTTGTTGGGAAGGGCCACTGCAGGTGACATCAATGTCTAACTCTTACATAACTATCAGCTTAAGCTTTACAGTATCTCTACATTAAATTTCACACCACCAAGTAGCTCTCAAGATAGGTTAAAAAAAGAGCAATTTTCCTCATTGTGAAACAAAAGCACTAAAGCACCTCATGACTGTAATACAGAGAAAAGATGGTATCGAGTGACACATCTGTCTCCCAGGTCTTGAAAGGAAATACAAAGTGCTTTGACTTACCTAGTGCTCACTTGAGGCATTCAATCTAAACAGTCATTTCAGAGTTTTACAGAAGACAATACAAACTACCTCGCAATCACGGACAACAGCTTTTGATGACAAAGAGCGAACAGACAGGGAATCCTTTCAGGTTCACAATATAGATAAAAGGACATTTTTGTATTTCCAAATGATACTCAAGGCTCAGGTGTTGCAGACAATACAAAAATAATGTAATATTGCTTCTCTCCAATGCACTTTTACTTCTGGAGTTAGTTCACCTATATTGATTCACTGATGGTCCTTATTCTCTACCAGCTTCACACACCCCCTTTTGTAAGAGGTCAGTGCACAATACAAAGATAATACTGAACCTAGGAGGAGAAAAAGTCAGGGTATTTGTGAGACTAGAGTTGAAATTGCCTCCCTGCTCCCTTTAGTTCTTTAAGAACATAAAGCAGAAAATTCCTTCATGCCTTGTTTCCATTGTCTGTCATATTTGATGACTTTTTTTTTCAAAACAAAGAAAACACACCTCTATCTTCAAGTTCTAGTCAGGTATTTTGCATATTGGTTGTGGAAGAGGAGAAAATGGAAGAAAGGAGAAAAAGGAATAGATATACCTTGTCCTCCCATGTAAGAGACAATTATTGCATCCAAGAGTTTTATTCATATACAATTTTCAGTGGCTTCAATGGAAATTCTCTTGAGCCATAAATTTGTATCTAAAGCTCAGAAGAAAGCTTATAAAGTCAAAGGTGGCTCCTGCAGGCAGCACACACTGTTTAGATTACGTTGTGCCCAATGAGCAGGACCCCAGTGCTGTGAGGTAAAGGGGATATGAGCACCCTAGCATCAGTGGGGCTCTTTGCACTGACCCCAAGAGCCTCTGGTCAGTCTTTGGCATGGGAGTGACCTGGGAGACAACAGCCACAGACTGACATTCATTATCCAAATGGAATGTAGAGCACATGACAAAAGCTGCATATTAATTCTGATGTTATGCCAGAATTTGAAAAGCAGCAGTATTAATACTAAAAGTTGCTCCCTAGGGAGTTTCCTATCTACCTTCTTAGCGCATTAAGTGCTCCATGAACAAATTCTTTGGATCATTTTAAAAATTGCTTTTGCTTGCTTTCTTTATAAAGTAAATTGGAATGGAAAGTGACCAATAGCTCATAAGTTGAAGCTCAGAACTGGACACCCACTTACAACTGGATCAACAGAATGAAATACAGTAGTACCCTCAATCAATCCCCTGTCAATCAAAACCTACTCAATCATAGAAAGCAGAATAGGGAGAGAGATTGCTAAATAAAGGCAAATCAAAAAAGAGAGGTTTGATGTATTTTTTAGCAGTATATTCGTTTTTCAGGTTATATATTGATAAAGGTCACTGGTGACAGTGACTCATTATGGACTGATCAAAGGCCATCAAAGTCAGCAGAAGTCTCCACGGAGCCTCATTTGATCACTGTTGTCAGGTGTAAGGCAGTTATTTCCTTTCGCAGACTTTGTCAGGGTGAAAATCTGCTCTGACTGTGGTGAGTGTGAAGACCAGACCCCAAGGCCCTTCAGCATCCTCCAGGCCAGGCTCTTGGGTAAAGGAGAAGGCATCTTTCAGGGGAGTGAAGTAAGAGAAGACCAGTATCAGAAAATAGACCAGGTTGGAAGAACTACTAAGATGCCTTAGGGGCCCATAAGTGGGTAAGAAATGAGACAAATATGCACTCAAAGTAAAAATAAATATTTCTTTTTTAACTAGAGAAAGGTAAACATGCCCCAAGAGCCCAAAGGAGTTGCAGCCATCTGATTTTCAAAGGTCTTTCATAGTACTATATTACCCTCCTGCTTGTAAAGAACATTTCGCTCCTGCTCCTTTGGCCTTCAGTGGAAAATGTTAAAACCAGACCTGAAATTTGTCTTGAGTTGGCCATAATGTAGTTCCGACACAAACTGGGAATTTTGGCCAAATATCTGCATACAGATGATAGACACAAAGACTTGCTCTGTTGTTCCTTCAGCATTTCCTGACCCTTTCTCCTTTAAATGCCAACATTTTATAGGTTCTTTTCCCTTTCTTATTCTTCATAAAACCACTTTCAGTCCAGCATAATTTTCCAGGCAAACTGCACACTTGTCAGATCACCTGATTAAGAGCCCCGTACTCATTACTATAAAAAACAACATGCTCACTGAATCATTAAAAAGCAGATTGGTCAGTAATAATAATCAGTTTTCTGCTAATAAATACAGCTCAGCATGCCTAATTCTGTGTCCTACTCAAATACCAACAATGAAGAATTTAGCTTTTAAAAAGTACATTACTGAATGTACTATTAGTGCATCGGTCTTCGTAAAGAACATTACTGCTGTCTTTAAAGGGCAGCCAGTTCATGTATTAATTATGTCACTCAAAGAGTGCACTGATTTCTTGAAAATCTCTTCATGCATAAAAGCAATTTGAATATTGTATATGGCTCAGCCCTCTCAATCAACTTGAATACAAAGAAAGACCAAAGAAGTACTTGAGTTCAAGAGCTGGCATCAGGAAGAGAAGCACAAGGAAATGAATTCAGTGCATTTTCATCACCACCTGTCTGTGGGGCAAACGCTTTCAGGGACACATGGCAAACCTGGCTACCTCTTTGCTGGCCAGGAGGAATGAGCTGCCATGGGCACAGAGCAAGGTTCCAGAGGGATATGACATGACACCAGGGTGTATTTTGAGAATTTCATGGAGAAAATGGAGAAAGATTCACAGGGAGAGGCTGGAT
This sequence comes from Pardalotus punctatus, assembly GCA_013400915.1. NCBI lineage: Eukaryota > Metazoa > Chordata > Aves > Passeriformes > Pardalotidae > Pardalotus > Pardalotus punctatus. The sequence goes on along the minus strand of VZTX01006339.1, from coordinate 401,247 downwards.
GTCACCATGGTATTCAGTAGCAGCAGAGTTACATCAGGGAGTTAATTTCCAATTGCATTAATAATATTGAGCAATTAATATATTAGCATATATGCATTATGCAACAAGTGTCATGTTAAAATTCCATCCATATTTAGACTGTTGTCAGCTTTTGGTTGCATCCTAAATCAAATCTAGATCTGATTTTTTGCTTAAATAAGAACTTTTGGACAATAATTATTCTTTCTACTGCTTTCAACCTCTATCTTTTTTTAGAAGACAATTTTATCTTCCAGGCACAGTCCTCCTGCCCTTATGCAAGGAAAGTTACCCAATGCCCAAAAAAATCACTCCAAGGAAAGAGCTGTATCATCCTCTCCTGCCTTTCTAATAAATTTCTATTTCTATAGCAATATTTATAAAGAAATCCATCTATAGTAATTTCTGATGGCACTCAACAGGGGTCAAGAGAATTTCACATTCCGAAAACAAAAAACCTTACTCTGCTAGAGGTTCAACTGAGAGTACCTGGAGTTCAGGAATGCTATCAACAATTATTCTGTAGAACAAGCGTGCTTGGTGAAAATCCTTTGAAGAGGAAAAAGGTCAGGAAATCTGTCATTTTACAAGGATGATCTTAGTAGTACATAAAGGAGCTCTCTAGAATGTGAACTAACATCTATTGAGCAAAACAATAGGAGTACGATTATTGAAATGCCACCAACTTCCCGTAATTGCTCATTATTACCGTAATGCAGATTATTTCTTCAAAAGAAAAGTTCTCATTTTGATTTGAAAGGTTTAGTGTTTTGCTCACTCCTTGCTATAATCAATCTTTGACTCACAGGATAAAGAAATTAAAGGGAGAAGGAAGAAACCAGAGAATGTGGGCACATAGGGAAGAGTATACTCAAACACGGGCTTGGTGTGAGAGGTCTCAGAGATACAGTTTGAAATAGAAATATGGAATTGCATATGGGCTTGGAAGCTAAGTAAAAACTCAGGAAAGAAAAAGGAAAAAAAACCCCAGCTTCTTACTGCTAAAACACATTGTTGAAAGCGAATCCTTTGATGAGATATTTAATACTTGAAAAAGTGATTTGTTTGTCCCAGCCCAATTCATTAGTTCTGAGCAAATGCCATTGCTAAGAATATAAATTTCAAGAGTGTTCTTGGTTGGTGATAGGTGCTGCCTAATGGCAGGAAGTCATTTCCCTCCTCAGAAGCTCCTGGTTTCCGTGTGATTTAAAATGCCACCAGAAATAAACGAATTATCAAGGCTTGGCCTTGATGTACGAGCCTATTTAAATCCCTGGGGTGAGACGCTGAGGACTACTCTTCCAAAACAACCTGAAGAGGATCATTAAGCAGTGCAATAATAGGTTGGAATTCGTTCCTGCAGTATGAGGATGAAGCTGTAGTGGGTGTGCTGGGGAGAGCTGCTCAATTACAGACTGCTGAGCAGAAAGGCTAAATAGGACATGGGATACACAGGACATTTCATGCTGCTGAAAGGCTGCAGGTGGATCTGAGTATGCACCAAACTCTCCTCCCTCATTCAGGTCAGGATAAAAATTAAAATACTTGATATGTGTTGAAGGAATTTGGTTTCTCAAAGGCATCCTTTGGGGAGAGCTATTTCTTCAATGGCTGATAGTCCAAACTTGTGTGTCCAAAGCTGGGGATCATGGTCCATGACCATTCTGAACCTCTGAAACCACCTACACCTTTGGGAGGTCAGTAAATGGAGGGGATTTTTGTTAGGGTGATCCTTTATTTTGTTTCACAGACAGTCACTGAGTTTTCTGAGTTGGAAGAGACCCACAAGGATCATCAAGTCCAAACCTAAAGTGAGTGACCCAAATGGGGATTGAATTCACAACCTTGGTGTTATTAGCACCATGCTCCAGCTGAGCTGATCTTACCTCCGTGGAAATATAAAGGAGGAGGGTCTTGTTCAATGGGGCTGGAAAGAATAACACCACAGAACTCCATTGTTCCCTGGAAAAACACCCTTTACTGGGTAGTTTTGTGTACAAACACCGAGCAGGAAGAGGCAGAGTGGTGACCCTGCTCTTGCAAATACGCCAACCACTAGCGCTGAGCTACTCTGGAGCACTGGAAGACTGACATAAATTATTTAACCATGGACAAAGAAGAGAAAAAAGGTCTCAAAGCTATCTATTCTCTAACTGCTTTGATACAACATTTTGCCATTTATTTTGTACATTTCTTGAGATTTCTGGTAAAATTCCCAGTGTAAACCATTGTAAACTCTACTCTGTCTTAAATCATCAGAACTCTGGTGGTTTTCTTACAACAACATCTCCTTGGACTTGGTCCTGTGAGGCTGATAGTAATTGATCCTTTGTCATTAATAAGCCTCACTTTACAAATGCTGAAATCCAGAGTCCCCATCTTGCAGACATACAAATGGATTTGTTATTCACCATATGCACAGTGTTAACCTGCTGCCCAGGCAAGAAGAGGTGAGCAAGGTTTTAAAGAGTTTCCTTGAATGTAAACAAGCATATCAAACATTGTAAGAGAAGAATCCAAAGGAAGGGGTAGGAGAACCACAACTGGCTGTGTGAATGCAATAGGTGTTAGGTCTCCTGTCTCTGATCTGAGACGTGTCCTCTGATTCCCTCTGCTTTCTCAGTGGATAGCTGAAACATTTTAATAAAAGCATGATAAATAACCAATAGTAAATATTGTGCTTCTGCTTTGTGTTCTTGACTTGAGTTCTCACTGATAAAGTTCACAGGCAATTGTCCAAAGCCTTGTGAAAAACTCTCTCTCCAGCCCAACTAAAGACAGTGGAGAACTTGTGATGGTCTTCAACCATCTCCTCCATTTTGTCTCCTAATACATGACACCCACTGAATACTTTTAAAGAGATAACTCTTCTGATAGGTCTTCCCCTTCTTGAACAATTGCTATGTAATAAACTATTTTATCGGTTTTGCTTACATACTGTATTTCTGAAAACAAAACAATAAATGGCTGTAAAACCAATAAAATGTACTAGGCTAGTGGTTTATTACAAACAAGCCAATACCATACACTGCAGCATATTTTTCAGCTCAATGCACCAGGATTCTTATTGTCCAGGTGAATGTTCCTGGCTGTAAATTGCAGCACTATAGCTCTTTTCCAGCGCACTCTAAAACTTCTTTAGGTTGATGTGCCTTAAAACACTCCTAGTCCTTGGACAAATTTATGGGGAGGATAAAGCTTGGTAGTTTTATGCCAAGGCATTTTTAAGTTTGCCAGCCACCCTGGAAGCACTTTGGGATGCTGCACATGGAGCACAGACTGCACAGTTCAGCTGAAGATATCCCTCAGCACCCTGTGCGGACACAGCCCGAGCTGCCTGCAGTGAGCTGGAGCGGCCAGCAATGATGGAGTCAGGGAATCACAGAATCCTGGAATGGTTTGGCTTGCAAGGAACCTTAAACCTCATCTTCTCCCTTTCCTGCCTTGGGCAGGGACACCTTCCACTATCCCAGGTTGCTCCAAGCCTCATTCAACCTGGCCTTGAACACTTCCAGGGAGTGTTCCAGGGGCAGTCACATCATCTCTGGACACCCTGTGCCAGGGCCTCAGCACCCTCACAGGGAAGAATTTCTTTCTAATACCTAATCTAAACCTACCCTCCCTCAGCTTGAAGCCATTCCCCCTTGTTTTGATCCGGCCAATGGACAATTTACTGACTTTGAGTGATGCTTCCCAGAGCCAGAACTTTGCGTGTATTTCTCACAATGCTCATACTGACTGCAGCTTTGAATAAGACTAATATTGAATTAAAAAGCTTCAGTAAGACTCTTCAGCATGTTTCCTCTGACTTCTATTCATTTTCTTCAGTCATCATTCACTGTCCCAGAAACAAGCCCCTTTGGCAAGGACCTCTTGGAATGGTAATCCTGCATATCTCAATGCAGTGCTTCTAATGTGAAGTTATATCACACTGTAGGGCCACTGTCCTCTCCACCAGCCAATTTGTCAGAACCAACTCCTTCACAAGGAGGGACAGTCACCCAGGGCTGGTGGCCAAGGGCTTGAGCCTCAGCTGGATTTGATCCTGCTGGTGTGAGAGCCCACAGTACAAACCAAAGCATGAGCACACAACCAATATCATGATTTTTAAGATCTTTTGTTTTGTCTTTTTTTTGCGAACTCAGGCTTGCATCTGTGAAATCAGCAGAATAATAACATGCACACATTCAAGAAAATGTGCATCTACTAATTAAGTCAATTCACTTTCCTGACTGCTGCATAAATCAAGTGGTTGATTTCTGATGGTTTTACACAGTATTAATGCAGTTATTTTTGCTGAAGCAATTGCCAGTTCTCTGCAGCACACATGAAGTGGCCGTAGATTACTGAAACACATTTCCTTAGTGACTGTTGGAATAATTTCATGCCCAGGACAAAGCAGCTTTCCTAATACACCTCAATCTTTTCAGAAGCACTTGGAGCCATCAAAACTTGCCTGTCAGTCTCTGACAAGCACAGTGTGGCAAGAAGTTTGAAACAATCCTTTCCTAAACTCTGTGTCTCACTTCATCATGTTATGATGAACATCAGATCCTTTTATTCATCTGCTTACTATAAGAGTTGATCATTCTCAAATGAGGAATCCTATTTTTTTTTTTTTTTATGACTCTCACTCAAAATCACCAGTGACTAAGAAATATTGAACACAGAAGGCAAAAGTATTTCAAGGCTAGAGATGACCTCTGAGTCCAGACACTAATATGACTTTGGTCAATATTATAATTTATGCAGGAGGTATATTTTTCCCTTTGCCACAAGCTGCTTCCCCATGTGTTGTTGCTGCTTTTCCTAGCACATGGCCAACCCAGCCTGTGAGATCCTTGGTCTTCAGTCCCGTCTCCCACAGCATATTACAAATATACAGATGGGCTCTAGAAAATGGGTCACACATTTACAGGAGGAAAGTTTTGTTAAGAGAAAATACTTTTGTTATTAACTTACGGCAATAATTTTCATGCTCTTTTCCAATTCTCACCTTTCATTTCAGCTTTCCATTGAAAACAGCTTAAGATCAAATACATTTGATCCTATTATACCAAAATCCATCCTAGGCTTGCAAGTGATCTCAGCAGAGCGCAATTAGGAAGATGTAAATATGATAATGAAGCTGTTACATCACATTTTTCTAGTTTGATACTGTATGAGCTTACTTTATTTATCTTTTTATAGGCTTTGATGCATATGTTGATGTAAGAAGATGGGTTTATTCCTTGCCTTGGCTGATATAGCAAGAATAGCTCCTCTGCCCCATCTCTATTCTCATCAGTCATGCTATGGGTAACCTCCACAAATGCCACTCCAGACTGTGTGTTCTTAAAGCCAGAAAGGTTTACGAGGGAAACCCATTTCAGAGCTAAAGATCCTCCCCACAATCCACCATTGCCTATATCTGTGAAGTCAGCCTGACTCCCCTTTGACAAAAACTGCTGTTTCAGAGCAAGATGAAGTTGTGGACTCTCAGATAGCTGAGGACTCTACAGCCTGACATGAGGACCTGAGCTTTGGTCAAATGGACAGCAGAGAACTCAAGCATTGGGATACTCATGACATTTGCTGTCACTGGAAAAGCCCTGCTTGACTGATGCCTGTGACACTGATGGAAATGCAGCCCTGAACTGGGAGGATCCTCCCCGATGGCTCTTCACAAAACTTCAAGCAAAGCACACACAGTTCTGCAGAGGAGGAGAGAAATCCTCAAGGGCAGAAATGTCACTGAAGTGAATTTAAATCACATGAGTGATAACTCCACTGGGAGAACAGCAGACATCAGTCATCTCTGTGCTTGCTTAACATCCCCTGTTTTGGAATATTTCTGCTGCCAGTACTTAGCTCATCTGCTGGGCAGCCAGGAGGATGAACAGAATTGCTTTTTGCAGACTAAAGCTATGGACCATTGCAAACAGTCTCTAACAAGGGCCCTTGCCGAGCACCTGAGACTGATGATTCATCATTTCCCCCACTTTTTATAGATACCTGGCTAAAGGTGCCAGATTAACAGCTCTGGCAACCAAACTCCTCCATCCCTCTCAGAGGCATAGCATGCAGAGGCAGGTCTGCACAGCAGCCTCGAGCTTGTCCCTCTCCTCTCACTTGTGAGAGAGATGCTCCATGATCAGCCTCCTTGGATGATGGGCCTTTTTTCCCCATTGGTGACAGCTACTGGAAAAGTATTATCTAGGTGCAACAAAGAGGGCTAAACTTTTAGTACACACTTTTATGAAATAGGTATAAAAGTATGATGTAAATGGAGACAGTACCATGAATCCCTTTTTTCAAGAGCGGGAAACTGAGGCTGAAAGCAATAAAACAACTTGTTCAAGATTTAAAAAGAGTTGCAAAGCCAAAAATAAACCCTAAAGCTCCTGAGCTCAAACCTCTGTTGACAAGGCTGTTAAGATTAGTGCTTGATCAAAGACTGGAAGGTTTTCCCCTGTTATCTGCATTTAAGCTTTTTTTCCCCTTCAGTCTCCTGAGATGTTGTGCCTAAAACCATCTTGTCTCGTTGCTCTTTACACAAGTTCCTCTTGGAGCCCTCCCAGTGTCACCTGCTTCAAATCTACATTAAATACGGTATTCTTTTCTTTAAATAGGAGATTGTTCGTAACTTCGCCTTCAGCATAGAGAACATATGGATCCTGCAGTGATTTCAGTGCCAAACTGATCCATAGGCATCAGCTTTTCTTTCCCACGTCCCTGGTATTTCTTCCACTTCACCTCCTACATGTGGGGAGAAACCTCAATAAAATCCCAGAACATCTGCTTGATCTTCCTTTAAAATTTCCTCTAATATCTCTGCTATAATGGTTGGAAAATCTAGTCCTAAGTTCATGAGTGACAAACCCTGCTTTAGTCCTACTTAAAAAACATGACCAAAAAACCCAACTAACCAAGCCTATATTTTTCTTTACCTTCACTTCCACCTAAAATGAAAAAAAAAAAAGGGCTAAACCTACACTACTCAAACACTGAGTAAAACCAAGCAGTTGTTCGAGAGATTTCTGAGCAAAACAGCTGTGAAGCTTAGACTGGTGTCCATAAGTGTTGGAAATAACTGCAGTGACCAGTTTTGATAAAAATCAGGAACACAAAATTGACATTTAATCTCGATATGTAGCTGAGTACACAACACAACCGTGGCCCAAAGCATCCCTTCAAGCCCCAGGGTCCTGCATTTAGAAACTCATCTGCTTCAGGCTGCCAGCTCATAACACCTTGATAAATACCTGTTAGAAACTGAGGAAAAAATCCAACACACTCCTGAATTAATATTGATTTCATGTCAATTGCTTTATATTCTCGCTTACACAGACTGCAGGTCATTGATGGAGAGGATCCTCAGAAAACAAAATTAAAATGAACTGTCATCCAGTGGCAGTGAAAACAAAAGTTTCCCTAATAAGCAATAATGATTTAGAGGACTCCAGCATCTCTAGCTACTCCATAGTGTGGTAGAAATAAAACTCCTCTTCCTTTCAGCAGCTCATAAATCTATCAGGGGCTACACTTAACTTGAAGATCAAACAATCAGCAGATACTGGTAAACACCGAAGCTTCTTCAAAGTTCATGATAAAAAAAAAAAGCCAAGAGTAGCTTTTTTTCCTAGCAGGATCTGACGTTTGAAGTATAATGATAGATCTTCAGATTAGGCAGCTCTCATACCCTTTGGAGCCCTATTTTTCTTATATACTGTTATTAGTTGACAATTGCTCTCAGAGTACATCTTCTTCCCTCACACACACCAGCACAAGCCACATCAAAGCCAGGTGTAACCCAGGAGAGCATCAAACCCAGTGCACCAGGAGTGCATTCAGCAATGCCTTTATGTAGCCAGAGTAGCTCAATATATCTGGTGGAGTTGCTCCACAATCTACCCAGAGCAAACTCATTCCACAACAGAGCACTCTTAGGTCTTTTTATTTTATAGATGTCATTCTCATTATGTTTGTGTTCTTTTTTCTCTCTTTGGGTCCCCTGCTTTTCTCATCCTGTATTCCTCTTCCATTTTTCATTTTTTTCCTGCCTTTCTGTTTTCTCTTAGCTTTATCTCTGGATTCCCTTTACACAGCTTTGGGTGAGATTGTTGGTCTCGCTGAGCTGAGATGTGATCTCTGTGCTTTGTTTATGAGGAGGCCAAAGTGATCTGATTTATTTCAAAATCCTCCAAACAGATTTAACTGCATTTAACTTTCTGGTTCTTCTCTTTACACCTGAATTCCTTATTTTCTCCCTCCCCATGTTCTCAAGCTAATAGGGGAATAATGAGAAGGAACTTTCAGCATTTGAGTTGTACAAAGCCCCTTTGACTAGTTGAGCTCAGTTGCTGCTTTCTAAGCACCAGTCCATACCATTAGAAATATGACTGTACTTTCATGGGGAACACATAGCAGAACATGAGTAAATGTCTGGCTAAATGAGGCAAGGCATTTGGAAGTGGTTAACCTGTCCAACTTTGATAGAATGATTGATGTTAAAATTCAGAGCACTGGTATTTGAGAAAGCATCCTGTGTATACAGAGGATAAAAGCAGCTGAGATCTCTCAGTCAATCCTTTTGAGTAATAAGTCCCTTGACTTTTCCAAATCTGGATTTAAAAGTCAAATCCAAATTTAAATGCAGCTGAAAGTCCAGACCCCTGCCTAAGGCAGGGATGCCTTAGTCCTGATTTTGAGTGGGAGGAAAGACAGGCTGGCCATCATGTTTGCAACCTTCTCCTTTGCCCTCATTAATGTTTTATTAATAGCTCATATCACATGAAAGCAGATTTTCCTTTGTGCCTGGCATTAAACGACAATCAATATTAATGTTTGATTTATATTTCTGAGAAAGGGACAGCAAGAGAGAGCAAGAGTGAGACTGGAAATAGGATTTACATGAACTTCAATAGAGCTGTTAAAACAGCAAGGCTGGTGAAATAATCAATTGGACAAGGAACTGGCTAACAAATGAGGTCTGGGCTGTGACAGCACCTGGTCCCAGTTCACTTAGGGCTGCAGGAGGAGAAACTGTGTGTTGGCATAATTTTTTTCATAATCTGAAAACACACTGGGAAGTGAAGCAGGATTTTGTGCCTTTGACTCACAGGACTACAGCCACAAGAAGGGGCCAGGAGACACCATCCTGCTGCAGCAGCAGAGAGGAGGCAGCGGAGGAGCGAAAAGGAAACAGCTTGGCTGTCTGTGCTCTGAAGAGGTGCAGGATTTGCCCAAAGATCAAGAAACTTTTGTGTTGTGAGGCTGGAGAGGGATGGGGCAGAAGAAGAAGCCCCAATTAGAGGGAATGAACTTTCAAAGGAAGCAAAGGGAGAGATCAGGAGGAGCTAAAAACAAAGCTGCTGGGCAGGGGGGACACGAGGCACTTCTTGGACCACTGGCAGCTGTTGTTAAGCCAGTGGCACAGATGTACACAGGCATACAAGGGCATGCAGTACCTGGAGAAGGGGGACTGGCTTTAAGATGAGGGAGATTAGGTTTAGATTAAATATTAGGGAGAAAATCTTCCCTGTGAGGGTGGGGAGCCCTGGCTCAGGTTGCCCAGAGAAGCTGTGGATGCCCCATCCCTGGAAGTGTCCAAGGCCAGGTTTGGTGGGGCTTGGAGCAACCTGGGACAGTGGAAGGTGTCCCTGCTCAGGGCACAGTTGGGTTGGAACAAGATGAGCTTTGAGATCCTTTCCAAACAAACTGTTCTATGACTCTCCGATGTCGTAAAGAAGTGGAGCACTGGGGTCTGCTGCTGCCTTGTGAAAATGAGCCTCCAGCAAGGATTTCTGGGTGAGGCAATGTGCAAACTGACCAAGAGATGGGGCTGAGTCAATGGGGATAGTCTGGAAAAGCAAAGGAAATTTGTGACATTTATGACATTGTGAAATTTGAAGGTGATACCTCAAAGGAGGAGGGACATTATACAGCACTAAAAAACACTCCAGTCTGAAAAATAAATGAAAGACAGGTCACAGGGGTGACATGTTTTAATTACTTGATATTCATAGGGTCCTAGAATGGTTTGGGTTGAGAGGGACCTTTAAGATCATCTCATTCCAATCCCCCTGCCATGGACAGGGACACCTTCCCCTGGACCAGGTTGCTCCAAGCACCATTAAAACAGAACCTGCATTTCAACACAGCAGGAGAACAAAGGAGCAAGAGCTTCGTGCCAGCCACTGTAATAAAAACACATCCAGGTTGAGGGGAGGAGACATCCAGAGCATTTACACCCTGAAATTATTCTTGATTTCTCCTTTCTCCCAGTAGCAGTAGCTAAAAGAAGAGGTGCTCAGACAACTGATATCCCTGGAAAGTACATACAGATGCCTCCAACGGTGGCTGAAATCAGGGGTTACACCATGCCTTGCGCTTGAGCAGATCAGATCAAAGGGAAATGGAAAAACAAGAGTGGGAGGTAAGGCATGCTCCGCAAGGCATTAGCAGTCAGATACTGATGCTTGGTTGCCTGCAGCATTTTGCAGACTTGGTCTGGGAGGTTCACTAGGTCAGACCAATGCCTTGATGCCCTTTTTGCTCTGGAATATCCATGAGCGTTCCCCAGGAGCCAGCTTCCAGATGCCCATTAAAGACAACGGGCACAGTAATATTAAAAACTCTCTAAGCTGATGGCTCTACCCCACTGACAGCAGATTGGCAACACCTGACAGATGATTAGAGCTAAACTGTCTTGCTAAATGCAAATATGCCTATGCAGAAATGGAGAATTACCATAAAATCTTTAGGACTGCAGGAAACTTCAAAGCTAATTTGCGTGCTCAACTAAAACTTCAACGTCCCTGTTAGCAATGTCATGCTGCTCTGTTAGTTATCCTTTTAATTAGAGCAGCATGGACAGGGGCACAGGAGAGAAAGCAGCTCAGATAACACAATTACACAGGTTAGAAAGCTGGTGTCTTGTTGATCCAGGAGAATTTTGATTTAGACTCTTCCTTTACTAGGCAAATCTTTCCTGTCACAGGAGATGACTTATCTACTCTCTACCAGCTTATTTTTTGGGTACTTAACAGTCAGAGCCAGAGTGGGTATGATCATTTCTGCTGTGTAACTACCACTGCAGCTGTACTGTTCTCACTTTCAGATACTAAAGTTCAAGTGTAAAACACTCTATTCTCCGTGTAGACATTAACAAAGGGTACATAGGCATTAGCAGAACTTAAATCCTAAAATCGGTGGAAATAGGTTACAGTGTGTTAGCTGCTTTCTTCACAAGTGTCTTTAATGCAGCAAACCACTTCACTTTCAAGGTAAAATCTGTGAGTCATTTCAGAATAATTTGAAGCTGGGGCAAATCCAACCTTTTCTTGTTGATGAAAAAAATACTCTTGCCTCAGAGAAGCCTGCTTTTCTCATTTTTTCAGGAGAGGGGTGAAGAAAATATCGGAAGAAAGAGATTCTTTGGAGAGAAATCCAGGTACAGTTCTTTGTATGCTGCATGTCAGCAATTAGACACAAGTGTCAGTGTCACTTTGGTGAAATCTGTCTCTCACTCAGCACGGTTCAGTGCACTGCTCAGTCCTCAGCACTGCAGAAGGTGTGGGTATAGCCACAGAATGCGTGTCTTAAGTAAATGCTTCAGCAAATTTACTCTTCGAATATTCAAATATGGATATTTGGGACTCCTTCCTCAGGTTATGGAAATTACTGCTTAGTTGGCTGGAACTGCTGTAGTTCATACAAGCAGGGATCAAGCCCCAGATCTCCAGGCTCATATGATAGAGTCCCTCAAGCTCATCATCTCTGGCAAAGAATGGCTTTATTAATGACCACACTGAAAAGGCATTTAAAAAAGATCCTCACTGCTCTTTAAAGCCCAGACTCTCTTAAGGGAAAGCAGTTGAAACAACTTTCTGAATCATTACTTTAGGCAACTGTCAATTGCCATTGCTAGTCTTCCCATTTTTCCTCTAGCAAAAGCATTGGCTGTGTAAACACTGAGCAATTCCAGTTGCTTACCTGCCAGGGGCAGTGCCAGCCCTGGGCAATCCCAGTAAAGGCAATATTGGTAGGATTATTTTCAATGTCTAAAACAGTGATTTTATGTCCCTCTGTGTCCTTTTTATGCTGCCTCAGAGTGTGGGATCTCTGAGCATCTCTGAACAGAAAGAAACACCCCCTCCTAAAAGTATTCCCTCTGCTAGCAGGCTTCGAGCTGACCATTAATAGTAACAAAGGCTCTACATTCGCATTTTCAATTCCACACTTAGCTCAGTAATTTCAGCTCATCACATAATCCCTTCTGCTCATTACATCTGCAGTATGAGAGGGAAAAAAAAATTGCACAAAATTGCTGCTTTATAATAATCTGAGAGCTGCTCACCTGACAAGATGCAGTGGTGGAGAGCATTGTTGGAGCTTTATATTCAAACTAGGAAGTATTAAATATTACACAAGTTGTTTGCTTGCAGTTCATGTCAAAGCAGGAGGGCCTGGGATAACCCTTGGAGAGAAAAAAAGGGAGAATAAATAGATCATCAGCTGCTGCAGAAAATGTCCTGCCAGTGATCGTGGATTTATGAATTCGTACAGAGGCACATCTCCACACAGAGCTGAATTGTCTAGTCATTTTAAAGATAAATATTGCAGATGGGTGAATAATTCACTTGTACAAATGTTCACTGAAAACAAATTAACTGGCTTGTGTGTACAGGTGATGTGAAATCGTAATAGTTATTTCACTGAATGTTTGAGAAGGCAGTTTCTAGAATTCATTCACCCTGTCTCAGCAAGTACCTAAGCTACCAAAATCTTTAAAAAACAGCTTTAGAGTCTTGTCCAACATTAACTTCCAGGTTCCAGAGGGGATGTTAATTAGATTATCACAGTGTGCATACAGAACACTGCAGCTAGGACAGCTGGCAGTGATCTTTCCAGAAGTAAACACGCTGCTGTATTTCACACAGAAATGTCAGGACCAGCACCTATTTAAAGTCAGATTGGAAGAGAGGGGATTTTAAAACACAGACAGGGGGGTGTTTTCAGCTGGGCCAGGAATTGCTCACCCTGTGCCCCCACCACCAAGAGGAGGATGCTGTGCTAAGTCCACAGGCGTTTATCACCCACCAGATTAAGTCTATAAAAAGGGGATTATGGGCAGTACATTTGCAGCACAACACAGACATAAAACTATAATAAGTTACTGAGATAATGAGGCAGCAGGACATAAAAACTGCACACAAAGAGAGCCTGTGCTCTCAAAAACAAAAATTCACTTAGAAGCACACCTTACCTGTGAGCCTCTTCATAACCACCCATGCTGTTTCCTCCATCACATTTAAGAGTATTCCCAGAGGTTGGAAGTGAAAAGTACAATTATCTGTTAGGCTGGCTGGGTGTTTTTGCTCTCAAATCCTGTTGCCTTACTCACTGCAGTCCCAGTCCTTGTTTAGGATACAGAGACCAAGCACAGCTTCCCAAACAACCTCAGCAGAGCTTTGAGCCTGCTGATTTTACTAATGGCCTTAGAGGACACAGACCTACATAAATCTAAAATTCTTAATTTGTTTCTCTTAATTCAACTAGAAAAAGCAGCAAAACACATCAAGGAAGAAGAGCCTTACCCAAAATGTTGCTTAATCAATTTGATCAAAAGAAAATGATCAAATGATCACTAAAAAATCCACCCTCCAAAAGGGAGTCTCATCCATCTGCTTCCAAAACATATCCCCAATCATTAGCTGGGTTATACTGGAAGTGCCCCATCTTATTTTTCCAGCTTCCCTTTCTCTTTCTTTCCTCTTGCACTTTGACTTTGCCTTTGCCCTGATCCGAGGAGGAAAGCCCTTAATCAAATGTAGCCTTTGCTAAAGGAATATTTCTGAGGCAGACCTGTGTAAATACACAGTATCTTGATTACCCTCCAATAGCTGTAGCATTCTGAGTTTGAAATGTTGCCCTCGGATGGCCTCCACCATCCTATCCATCACAGTGACCATTCAAAGGCCCACAGCACACTAGTAACAGGAAAGGCATTTCGGGAGCACAGCCGAGCTCCCTGTGATATACACCAAATGCAGAATGGAAATATTTTATTTTCACAGCAGACAATATATGAGACACAGCTACAGGGATTTAAATATGATACTCAGGCTCATTAGTAAAGCAAGCACAGATAACAAGGATTTACTGAATGTTACTGTCTGACTTGGCCAGCTTTCCCAAAGGGATCATTAAGATGCTAAGAAAGCTTTTTGTCTGTATTTTTTGGGGAATTAAGTCTGCTTTCAGGAGTTCCTGCATGTTCAGCAGAAAAACTTTCAGATATTTGAGTTTTGCTTGGCCAAAACTCCAACAAGTAGCACTTTTGTGTGAAGGATCTTTATAAAGCTGGCCTATGGGTACTTTGCCCCTCCTACAGCCAGCCTGGTGCTCCCTGGCTCTGTCCATGGGTTGGAGCAGCCCCAGGGCACAGATCGGGATCAGGGCTTCAGGCAAAGAACACGTTGCTCCTGCTGAGCACAGGGGTTACCCAAAAAGCAGCTGCTGCCAAAATGCACATGGCCAGCAAGCAGTTCTTTAGACCTTCCTTACAGACATCAAAAAACCCTGATTTGGCACACTCTGCCTTTGCTGATCATCACCACATCACTCCCATCAGCTGCTGCTGTGCTGCACTGGTTCACACCTTGGGTTATTTTTACACGAATATATAGCCTGAAGGTGGCATCACCTGGACTTTGACAAACAACCAGTGAGATACAAGATTCACTTGGGGTAAAATTTCCTTTTTTTTTTTCCCAAGCACATAAGCACAGATTTTCTCTCTCCCTGTAAATCCAAAATCATTGAGCTTTGCAAGGTCCTTTTGAACCATATTTTTATCCTGACCCTTCCTACCTGACATTAGTGTAATGTTCAAATTACAAGGCACATAAAAGTCACTTCTGACACTTCATTAATGGGTCTGCAGCATACAGAAGGTCCAAATTTTATTCCCCTCGAGTTCTAAACAGGTGATGAGGGGTTTTATGTGCTTGAACTGCAATGTGATCCTCATTGCCTTTAATCTGCCTTTGCAGATCCATTCAGGAAAGGTTGATATTAGAGAAGTGTTTACTTCAGCTTAATTCATTAATGTTTATGAAGTGCTGTCAAAATACAAAGTGTTGTATGTTTAGTGAGGGTGACTTTAACATTACTGTGGCTTCAACTAATACATAAATAATCATGGGACAAAGTGGTGTCCAATAACTGTCATTGTGGCTCTATTACCTCTGCTTAGAGCTCATTTTTGTCCTTTGATTATACTACAGAACTTTGTTTGCCTGTGTACAAGTGAAGCATGATCCATCCTGGTTCTATATATCTTCTTCAGTCTGCCTAAAGTTAACAGGTTTTCAAGGGTTTTAAGGTCAATATCAAGTCCTTTTGAACACAGAAGTTTAATTCATGGCTTAGACAGCAAGGTTTGCATGGAGAGCTACGAGCTTTTATTAAACCATTGAATACACCTGAAGAACAAAAAGGCTTTTGGGCACACAAGCTCCTCTTTAGGTCAGAAACTTTGCATTGTGCAGAGCTGCAGAGCACAGCTTCAGCTGCATCACTAGTGCATTTGTACTGGGTAAACCTTGAACAGAAACCATTTCATTTCTGAAAAGCAGCCATTTTCTCCCAGAATTATATTAAAAAGAGAGCAGATTTCTTTATCCCTCTGTTAGGTCAGCAAGGGCACATCTTCGTGGTGCCATGGAAGGCAGCACAGAGGCGTCGGAAATAGCATTGACCCAAAGTGGCAAGGGCAGCTCGACACCACACAAACACCAGCCTGGTCCTGAATTACACACCTGTGTCACTGCACTGGCCACGCCAGCCTAGCTTTTTATGTGGTTCTTCTGCTCATAATTTTAGAATGATGTTGTCCTTTTAGGACAGGCACGTCCTAAATTTGATGGTGAGTACAGGTGGGGCAGTGTCAGCAAGATTTGCTTTGGACCAGTGGCACAGCCTGGTGTGGGATGAGCACAGTGTCCATCCAGGCACTGCTGTGGTCCTGCCTATAGGATAAAAAAGTGTCACCCTCCCATAACACACATCCTCATTTGGGGCTTTCTCCAATCACTACAAACCCTTGAAGATGCACCTAATCATTTGTTCATTGGTTACAGGGATCATCAGTAATTTGCACTCCTTTTAAGTTCCATTTCAAACTAAATGGATCTTCTATTGCAGTCACTTGGGGAAAAATCAGTTTTCTGCCTAAGCAAGACTTCACATCAATCAGGTTAATAGGAGTGTTAGAACATTTCCTAATTATAACTACAAACATTTGTAGGCTTCCTAGTGATGAGAGCACATCCCATCCCATCATGTTAAATCACCTCGGGGCTGCCTGATGAGGAAGCACAGAGCCAGCAGGATGGCAGCAGCCTCAGCCTGCCCTGCGCTCGGTGCAGCAGCAGCAGTGACTGACGTGGGGTTCTGCTCCTCAGGTGGATAGAGAACAGGACTAACGTGGGTGGGCACAGAGGTGGTGCCCCTGGTCAGATTCACACGGGTGTCACTCCCATACAAATCTCTTTTCTTGTTTCATTTAATATCCTGACACCGGTTCAAGGGCAGCCCCTTGTCAGGCTTTTCCAGCCTGGGGCTATGGCAATGAGCTTGCAGCAAGAGAAGGGGAGAGAGGTCAGGCTAGAAAAGAACAGCACCTGCTGGCTTCAAGGCCAGCAAGGAAATAGTGCAGAGCCCTAAGTCTCAAGTCTGTAAATTAAAAAATAAATAAATAAATAAAATTTATACCAAAGGCACTTGAAAAGGGATATGATTGATCTGAGCCATTCAGCACAAACCAAACACTCAAGTGTGTGAAAAAAACCCCTGTAACATGCTCATAAAACTGCACTCACAGTAAAAGCACAGGCAAACACGCCCCAGCACTCTCCTAATGTCCACATGGGAAGGACTTCAGTGGGAAGAAATACAATTATTCCAGTCCCCAGGTTTATTTCAGAATTTGCTTAACCTAACACAGAAGTGGCACTGCCGTGGTTACAGATACCACTGCCCTGCCCAGCGTGTTGCTGTGTCTTTCTGATAAATCCCATTGTCAGTTATTTCCTGTGCTGACCAAGAATTTTTGAACACACAATGCATAATCACCACCTATGCCTTTAAGGTATATAAGGTATATATGCTCATGTCTTTCTGTAGGATTTGCCCACTTCTCTCTCATTAATACAAACGGAGATAAGCGATTAAAATTAATGTACCACTTTCAAACTGCCCCATATCCATTAATCTCATAACAGTCAAAAGCATCCTGAAAAATACCTATACTGCAGATCTTGAGCTGGGATTTTTAAAGTGCTATTAATAGTATATACTTATCAAAAAGTACCTACCTAGCACATACACTTGCACCTTCTTAAAGTTTAATAACTTCAATAACTTAGTTTCAATTTAGCTTTCAGAGCATTGGAAGAACCTCTCTTGTTGGAGCCCTTGCCTGAGGCTTTGCACTGGGGAGGAGCTGGTTGAGCATCAACATCAAAGATGTGCAAGCAGCTTAGCAATGTGCTCCATGTTTGACTAAAGTCCCCAAAGAAGCTCACTTGGATTTTTACCTCAAACAAAAAAAAATTGCAATTTCTCTCCAAAGAGCATGCCTTGCTTTAGACACTGACTTGTGTGGGATTGTCCTGGTGTTCATCATCAAATTTTAGTGTAGTTTGGAAGGGGCCTTAAAGCTCATCTCATTCCACCCCCTGCCATGGGCAGGGGCATCTTCCACTAGACCAGGGTACTCCAAGTCACATCCAGCTTGGCCTTGGACACTTGCAGGGATGGGGAGTCCACAGCTACTCTGGGCACCCTGTGCCAGCACCTCACCACCCTCACAAGGAAGGGTTTCTTCCCAAGATCTAATTGAACCGTGCCCTCTGGCAGTGGGAAGCCATTCCCCCTTGTCCTGTCCCTCCAGGCCCTTGCCTAAGTCCCACTCCTGTAGCCCCTTCAGGTGCTGGAAGGGCTCCAAGGTCTTCCTGGAGCTTCCCCTTCTGCAGGCTGAGCAGCCCGGGCTCACAGAGCTTGTGCAGGTGCTGCAGGATCCTGGCTCCAGCCACCACCTCTGGATGAAGGACACCCCTCACCTGTGTAGATCTTGCCCTGAGCCAGCTGGGCCAGCAAAGTGCTGTGCTGGCTACCAAAACAAGAGGGCAGGGTCAGCTCTTTAGGCACAGGCTGGGTTCAGGTGCTGAAGGTCCTGGGTGATGCATTCACCAGCCCTGTGAGGGGACAGGGCAGATGACACATGGTGGTGGCAATTCCTGTGCTTTTGTTCTCTGAACACAGCCTGTAGGAAGATGGAATTCAAGGATCAGCTTAGCATTGAGCTGACTATGCTTCCACAGGAGTCAATTCATTTTCATTACAGAGACCAGCGACAACGCTGAGTCCTCTGAAACAGCCGGCTCCAGGTGTTTGGAGAAGCCAGAACAGACTTTAGTGCAAGTATTTATACAGATAATGGAAATTTCTCTTCCAAACCTGACTCCTGAGTGTCTGATAAATATTACAGTCGGGGTCTAATCACTTGCTGCCTGCCTCTGTTCTCCTGCAGGCAACAGTAGGTTCAGCCCAGGTTCTCACAATTGCAAATCCCACAGTGTGGGAAGGGTGAAATCTCTCTTGCCTTTTTTTTTTTGTTTTTTGGGGTATGAGGATTGAGAAATTTTGGGGGAGTTTTAGTGGTTTTTTTAAAAGTGAGCTGCAACTACCCAAGACAAACTTTGCAAAATTTGTTTGCAGAGCCTGTGAATGTATTCTTGAAAGAAGTAATAGATCAGAAAACAAAGGGCAGGTTCTTGAGCTGCTTCCAAATAGGACAGGGAAAAGTCAGTATCCAAACCAAGATAACTGAAAGGCTCCATCCACCTCAGTTATTTCTTTCAACCTCTCCCCAAACCAAACCCATTTGTTTCTCACACTTACTCATTGAGACACTTGAATTGAAAGTAGGACCTTTTAATTGCCAAGATGCTCTCTATTGCTTACTCCTCAATTAAAAATCAGCCTGGCTTGCCTCAGAAATTCTTCCATTTTATCATGGAGAATGATGATGTCAGGAGCTGATGGGAAATAATCGGAAGAGCAGACAAACTCTTTAAGAAACAAGGGTTCTGTTTTCATGCATATTCTGTTTAATAAGAAAAGTTGAGATCTGAACAGAAAAAAGTGTATGTGAAGAGCTGCTCAAAACATAATTGCTTCTAAACATAATACTTCTCAATCTTTCCCAGATACTATAAACATTTCCTTAAATATTCTTTCCCCCCTCTCTCTCTTGCAGTATTTCCCACGGACTTTAATAAAGTGCTGTGTAACCATCTGAGTTTGGGAAGCATTTGAACAATAAACAGAAGGTACTGGAAGAAGAAAAAAAGTTTTTCATTGCTGGCAGGTGTTCCTTAGAGCTTTTAGAAAGTTTAATTTGGTAGTTTTTCAAGCTGACTCACATTCATGTATAATACAGATATCTCAGATGCTGGTTTTAGTTGTTTTATACGTAGGAATGTGCATGTGCAAGGGGGAGTGCATAAACACAAAATCACATTTTGCTTCTCAGATAAGAAAAACTTCTGAAGTTTTGAAAGGAAATTGCTTTGGTATTATCTTTAAACAACTGAGTCCTCCCCATTTTTTTGTTTTCTCAGACATACCAAGATAATAAACTGAGTTATTATTTGGGAGGGCACTGGAAATCATCATATACCTTTTGGTCTTTGGAAACTAAGAACTAAATTACAGTAATTGGCAGTTTATTAACAGGAAAATTATGCTAAACAACTTCATGTTGCTGTCAGGAATTACATTTGGTAAGCTGTGAAGATGGGGCCCTTGGTGTAACATTTGCATTTTCTCATTTAGAAAGAACAATGATAATAGATGAGTGAAGCATGTACGAATTATACACCAAAGAACATTTGCATGGCTGTAAAAAGGCTATCTTGATACTCGAGTGATTAAGCCTGTTATTCATTAAGATACAGTATAGAGAAAGGGGGAGGGGGAAGTAGGGAACAAATTAACTTTATTTAGAGGCGTATTAAAGTGAACTTCAATCCAAAACATTTGAATTTCAAGCAGACCTAGATTATAATAGCATCTGATTATATTGCATTTATTATGCAGTGTTAGTATGAGGGGTTTTTTGTTGTATTAGTTGAGGTCTAAATATGTAACGGTGACAACCTCTGTTGTTACACACATCTTTATTTTGGCTGCCACCTTCCCAAACTCTGTTCACACACTGTTTCTGCTGGAAAGCAGTGAGCCCTGTGCATCGTATCATGGACATGAGCCAAGCAGCCTGTCTGCAGAAACCTGCATCACTTGGTCCAGAAACTGTGGGGTTTTGGATGCTTTTCTCTATCAGCAATTTCCACTACCTGTCCTGACATCTTAGCAGTTGACATTCTTCAAAGAAGGATGACTTTAAATATCACCAATTCCTATAAGCAAGGGAGGATAATAGCAAAGCAGGAGAAAATTGGGTCATTCTAATGCCCTGATGAAAACCAACAGGGACAGCGCACTCAGTGACATGAGCTGCCTCTGTGAAACCAGGACACGGTGTCCTGCTCTCCGTTTGTACATAGCTGTCTTCCAGGAAACTCTGAAGCACAGAGAGTTCAATTAAGTTACTCAGTACCTCCAAAATTTGACTGGCCTGAGGAGAAATTTGTTGGCTTAAATGAGATGTCATTAGGATTTGAGCAGTCCCTTGTACAGCGGCAGTTTCACAAGTTCTCCTTCTGTACCACAGCTTGTAAGCAAGACCCTTACAGAACTGCCCTTCTTAACCCTGGTTAGTTACTTACAAAGATGATCTATGAGAAATTTATGTGGGGTTTGTGAGACTGCAGCAGGGAAAGCCACAGATCAGGAGGAAGAATTGCAATAGGAAGACTGTTCTCATGGCTGTCACAGGGTTAGAGTCCCAGCTGTTTGTCTAACCTAGTTTTGAAGCCTTTTATAATGTACTGCATGGAGAGGGTGATGTCTTGTTTTAGCACCATTCCCACCTTTTCCTATCTGCAGCATTACAAAAGCTGTTCCCTAATGTCCACCCTGGCTTCTCTTCAGTATGAGCCTGTTTCCTCTTGACACAAGGGTAAACAGATCATACCCATCATTTCTGTGACAGCCTTTTACATCCTTGGAGACACTTACAATTTCTGTCCTGGCTGTCTGGCCCTTGGTTTGAGCAATGCCAGTTGAGACCTACTCATGAGTTCAGTGGAACTGGCCACAGGTGAGAGGAAGAACAACTATTAAATGCTGCTTCTTGGAAAAACTGGGTTGTGGCTCAACGTAGAATATTTGGTGGAATCGTATAACAGAAGTAGCATCACCACAATGTAAGTAGCTGCTGTAAGCTGGAGGAGGGGTCCCTAGAGGGTGTTTCAACAATCTGTGGTGGTTTTGGTACTGGTGGGATGCAGTGGCCACTGTGCTCTGGGGATGCTCAGCAGGGTGGCTGCAGGGTGCCCTCAGTGCACAGATACAATTCACAGAGTGCATTATTTACAACGAGCAAGGCAGCCAACAGATGGTGGAATGTCCTCTGGCCCACCACTGTTTCCTCAAAAATAAGTCACTGTTCCATGGCTTTTGTAGCTCTGAGTGACCGGGATGCCGTGTCTCCTTTGCTCTCGGCTCAGGCTGGGTGGCTGCTCTGCCTCCAGCACAGTACTTGTGTTATGGATCACGGCTCTCTCCCCAACACAAATCCATGTGGGTTACCTTTGTATGCAACACCTCGCACAGAACGATACAGAGCTCACTTCCCCTGCATAATTAGTTCGGAATCCGATACCAACATCTTAATTACGCCTGACCCCTGGAGTATTTGACCTAACATCATTCACCAGCTCCAAAATATGGTTACATCCACACTGCAAATAAGCATTCTCCCAGCAGATGTCATTTCTGTATGAGTAATTTCAACGTCATTCTCCTCTTATAATTCAGCCAAGTGCAGGAATCCTTGAGATGCTGCTGCAGCCCCACAGCCCTGACTGCACTCTCATTACATTCCTGCCTCAGTGCCAAAGCTGGGCTTACACTCACTTAAGATAACCTATTTAGTTAAACTAGGCTGACTGTAGCAGCCTGTAACTCACCCTGGACTCGCCACCTAATTATATTCCCAGCAGATTTCCTGGGAAAGAATTCTTGGGAAAGACTTCCCTGAGCTCCCTGCAGTCACTGCTAGCCAAGCTGAGCAATGTCTCAGCTCACTGGGATCTGCCTGCAAGGGCTTCAGATACACCTTTATCTTTAGGAAAGACACCAAAAGAAGCAGCTGGGGAGCAGCTGAGATCATAGGCTGAGTGTGGACCTCATAAAACATCCCCACATTTATAGACATGAAACACTTCACCGGGGAGCAGCGGCTCGGGTCTGCAAGCAGGGCTGTATCGCTGAGCGCAGGCACAGCCTGGTCCCTGAAGCATAGCACAATTTTCCTCCAAGGAAAGCAGCCCTTACATTATGCAAAGAATTTACCGTTTGTTTTGAAATACTGCATGACAGGAAGAATGAAACGTGTCAGATGTTAGCCACGACACTTAAAGTGCTACTGGAAAAAATGCAGATAGTGCAGCAAGAAGGGTGATATAAAAGAAGAGTAAACAAGCATCTTTATATATATATGGGGGTTTTTTGACACAAAGCTTTTAAATGCACTTTGTTTCATTTTAAAGACCTGAATCCAGCCCATAGGTACTAAAATAGTGCCCTCATTTTTGAAGCTAAGGCATACAAAAAACAAAACCAAGGTCAGCACCCAGAAGTCCCAATATTGCTTTGACAAAATTAGCATTCACACAGGGAGCAGACACAAACCAGCCTTGCTGCAGTTTGGCTCCTGGTTCCCCCATACCCTGGGGAGGCAGAATTAGAAACTCACCCCACCTTGTTGCTGGAGTTAATTTGTTTTCCCATCTCTGTCAGATTGCAGCAGTCGGGAATCAGGTCCCACCCCTTGCATCGTTCGTGCACTCCCTGGCCGGGGGAGAAGGACTCATTCATTCTCCTATTTCCTCTCACCCTGGAACATTTCCCCTGCCCCCGAATTCCTCCCTATTACTGTGCTGGCAATAACTAACCCCACTAACCTTCCCTGGAACAGCAGCTGTAATTTAGCGGTGCCTGAATTACGGTCAGGCTCTCGCACCATTTGAGGCAGTGGGAGTCCTGCCATTAGTTTCACTGGGTATTTACTTGCCATTTCACTCCCATGGAAATTCCTCTATTTCCTTAACACACTGAATTACCTGGGAATGTAGGGGCTGTGATTCATTTTTTATCTGATGTCCCCTCTCTTGACCCCATAACGTAAAGCTTTGTAGGAAAGGCTATAGAGTATGAGAAAAGTTCAATAACCACGTTTAGCAGGGAAGAGCACTTCTGTGCTCGGAAAAGAGCACAAACGAAATGGAGCCAAATAGCCACAAGGATCTTTTTACGAGCTGAAAACTATCCCCAGTGCTGCAGTCAAAGGGATGGACACATCCCCCATTTACTAGACCAAAAATTAAAAAGGAAAAATGTGTGTTCATTACATTATTGAAAAGGCTGTTTGAAGTCTTTCATTTGCCTTAGTCTCTGATTTTCCTGTAATAATTAACATTTTGACTATTACAAGTCTCCCCATTAAAACCTGTGGTAGAAACAGAACACAAATACTATGCTTGCACACACAAGTACAATATTAGTCACTATGGCACTATAAAAAAAAAACAAAAAAACCAAACCTTTCTACATTAGGAAACCTGTGATAAATCCCATTTTAACTAACTTTATATTAAACCTTGATGCTACAAAGATCCTGGAAGTGGTCTATGAAGCCTAGTAGCCTCCAGCTTAGGACACTTGAGAGTAGCACAACACTCGCCTTCTCTGAAGATGTGACCTTGCCCCCAGCATGATATTGGATTGACCCCAATGGCACACGAGGGCTCTGCCCAGCCCCATTTCACCCCAGTTTGCTCCAGTCCCATCCTGAGCTCTAGGAGCCAGAGAACAGAGTAATCCCCATCACTTTTCAGAGCTATTTTATGGATACCACTACAGCCTGTCACACCAAAAGACAATGCTCCTGTTTATTTAAGGAAGAGGAGGATTAGGACCTGTGGTTTTTCATTTTATTTTGAATGTTTGCAGACCTCTCTTGTTATAGTTACATTATTTGTGCATGTATTAGCCCTGAGACCGGGCTGTGTAATTAGTTTCTGTCAATAATAGGAACTGACGAGCCTGTTCAAATCCACACTGCCTTGGCATTAATGTTTCATATACACACAAACATCCTCTGCCTTCCAAGAGGAAAAGAAGTTGGTTTACTCAGAAAATCTTCAAATATGGCCAGCCATACACCTCCACTGATTCCCAGCTTGGATTTACACAGACTTGTAAAACAAAAGGAAAAACAATAAAACTAGATGAAAATGCTTATGCAGTATTTCAATCCTCTCACTAAAACTTCAGCAGCTTGCCACGAGCTCAGACCCACCTAACCATGATGTCTTGGGTTTGATTTGTGACACTGATCATCCAATTTTATGGAAATGTGAAATTTTAAAAACACTCTGAAACTATAAAGAATTTAACCACGTCCTTAATTTTACAAAGTGTCAGTGCGGGAGATTTAAAAAGCAATAAACAAACTTGTTACTGCAATAGAATCGAAGACAAATCATAAACTCACTAAAGTTACAGAGCTAAAATATGGTGTGGAGAATGGACAATGGCAACATTTATTCAATAAAACTCATTTATATGTAAAAGATTGAATAAAAATATATACCAGTATGCAGGCGCAACAAATTATATAAGAGAAAAAAAGTTTTATGGGCAAGATGTTTTATATTATGCATGCAAACATCATAGCTGTACAGGCAAAGGTGTTAACCACATCTGCAATCAGGCTGTAAAGTGCCACAGAGGTGATGGGAATTGTGGCACTAGCCATACAAAGGATGACATCTTAATAGTTTTCTGTAATAAGCCAACTGAAAGAGCTACTCCTATTTACTATTTGTCTTTTTCTCCTGAGATATAAACCCAGTCCTCTATCTGCTTATGAAATCTAAATATCCAAACGCCTTTTCTTCAAGAATGATGGTATATTAATTCTGATGGCTGGGTCAAATTTCAGCCTGGGTAATTGCTTTCTGCTAAGACATAGTTAAACTTATAGGTTTAATTTAAAGATGCTCCTCCACAGTCTGCTGCCTGTGCTGTACTCAGTATACATTCAAACAATCCTCTCTGTGGGAATCAGTATTTTAACGTGTTACTTGAGTCCTGCTAAGGTTTACCTCAGCTACTAAAATTACCAGGACCTTATTTAATAGTAAAGGTCACCTTTGCTTCCTCCTCCACAAATTTGGATCCAATATTTGTTACATCTAGAGATCATTGTGGATATTATACAGACACAGACCAACAGGTAGAAAGGTGCTGCAGGTTTTTCTATTCAAATACTTTTCCAGTGTTAAAGTGGGGACATGACTCAGGGTAAGAGCACTGCTACAAATGTTTGGGGAGCACCCAGGCAGATTTGCAATTGTGGTAACTAACAATCTTGGGGCAATCAATCAATTAACTGAAGGTGAAAAACTAGTGAAGACAAGCTTGCAGATAAGAGTAAACAATCGAGGCTGGAATTGTGGAGGAGAAAGTGAAATTCCATTTCCAGGGCTGTCAGAGGGATTTAAACGATCACTCAGGAGAAAGGTTTTCTTTTTTCCCTTTGTTTTTTCTTTATTTTCTCCAGGCTGAGGGTTTCCATAGATCTTCTCATTGATCTGAAGTGGCCAGGGGCAGAAAAAGCCAATTTTGTCTGCATTAGCTTGTCTCCCTTCCACTATAGCTTAACACAAAGAGAAATGCCACCCACACCCCAGAACGACTCCATGCCAAAGGCTTGTCTCAGAAAGCAGGATTCAAGCCAGGCACTTCAAATCTGAAAGTCAAATGCTTCCAAAACCAGTGGAGGGAGAGATCCTGGGTTGGTACCAGCCCATACACTCCTGCAGGAGGAGGCTCCAGGCCATGGCCACGTGCAAATTGTGGAACAACTCACCCATGCACAAGCAGCGTTGAGATCTGGATGGGCTTCCCCACCCCCCCCACCCCCCCTTTATTTTTTAATCTGCAGAAGCATTTGCTGCCCAGACTTCTATTCTGTGACTTGATAGCTTGAAAGTAAAAATCCCCATTATGTAAGGTACCCTGGAAGGCCAGGACACAGAGCCCCGCAGGCGAGCCAGCAGCTGCGAGCATGGAAGGGGATCTTGCATAAAAGTATTTAGTTCTCTGCTTGTAAAGTCTCCAGCAGCAGCCGCTGAGGGAGCTGCACTTGTCCAATTACATTTAGAAAATGCCTCAAAACCAGAACTTTTTTTTTTTTTTAACAGAGAAACTCTCCTTTTTCCCTCCAGTCCCCCATCCCTCAAATGAGCTAAAGAGCCCCTTTTCCAAGACTGGGGAACTGAATTTGCCTTTTGAGAGGAGTTCAAATGTTTTGGGCCGAGGAGTGCTCGCCTGCTGCCTTCCAGCTCTCGCTGAATCCCAGTGGCAGAGAATATTTTTGTGGGAGAGGACCCCAAACCCACACTGATGATAGATGGTCCTCAGTCCCCACTGAAAAGGGGTTCAGGACTGCTTCCTTCTGTGCCCTAAAGTCAGCAGGAGCTGGAAAAAGAAGTGCCATTTATAAATCTCTCCCTGTTTGCACCCTATGCAGAGGTTATCTGGTTTGCCTTTCTCCAGCGCTGCATACAACTATCACAAAGTACATCAGTGCAGCCATACAGTGTCATTTTTGTAATTAAAGCCCCTGACATTGACTTTCCTGTTTAACCTGCTGTATTGGCACTGCTCTCTGTTCTTCCTTTAATGTAGCTGCTGATCTTTCAAAGATCTTGGTTGCGTCTCAAAAGCCAGCTGGAGGTGGACTCTTCAAATAGAGTCAAAGAAAAATCGACACGAGGAAAGTTAACTAAACTTTAACTCAAAGAAAAGTTTTCTCTTCAGTTTGGAGCAAATATTGAGACCTGCTTTATTACAAAGCCACTCTGCCATATTGCCAAGGGCTTATGTCTGACTTAACACGTACACAGTTAATCGCCTGGCCAAAAGAGTTGAAACCTGGGAAAACGAGAAAAATGGCCATCATAAATGTCATATTAAAGGGGAAGATCATAAGTTGTGAAGTAGAAAGTTGAATTGTTCCTGTATCTTTATTTAATCACAGCAACTGCATTCATTCTGTAGACTGCAACACAATGGGGCCATCTGTGTTCAAACAGGAATAACGATAAAAATACCAGACAACCAGATCAAGAGACGCTTCAGTGGGAAAGTAAATTCAGATGGAGTGAAATCTATAGCACACTTTGCCTGCTGAGTATTCACACATATAAAAATTGACGTTCAGGCTCAAGCATACATAAATGCCATTGCACAAATGAGCCTGGAAATGTCTGACTGTATTATGATAAAAACATATTCTTTTGCTGGCATGTTTGCAGTGGTGTAATGGCTCACCAGAGTTAAGTGCTCAGGGGAGGAATTTCCCGGGAGACCATGGGGTGCTGGTGTATGAAAGGGTTTTTAGGCAACTTCTGAAGGATCTGTCCTCTAAGGGCAGCTCTGTGCTGGCAAAGAGGCCAGATCTGTCCTTGAGTTATATTTAATGGCATAAATCTCTAAGTACTTGCTGAGCCTGAAATAGAAGATACCAGAAACAGGACTACCCAAAAATCATCTCTGCAAAATGAAGAGGCATCTGATAGCTACATGATAAGAAAATCCTTGATCTTTGGTCTTGTTTATATAAATTACACATCTTGGGGCTGCATATATTTATGTAGCTTTACACAAATAATAGGAACTATGGGCTGGTTTCTGCAGCTCTATTTGCCTTCAAATTTAGAATAATGAATAAACCCTTGGGCACTCATTCTGGAAACTGAGACTGCCTTATGAGATTATCTGCAGCTCAATAGTCAGGGGACAAGGGAAATAAAAGGATTCACATTACGAATTTTATAATGACTTACTGCTCACTTATCTGAAAAATAGTTGGAGTCATAATTAGCCAGCCTTTTCGGTGCTTTAGGTTGCAGAGATTTCTATCTGCTGCACACCTTAAAATTTGCATTTTAATGGGCTAAAGATGTATATCGGTAATAGCACCAACGGATGCTCTCTTATCACTAGTATTAATACAATATATAGCTTAGGAGACTAACCTATCCACACTACAGCAGATTTGATCAATAAAGGGCACAGAATGACCAAACCAGGTCAAAGCTAAATGTCACTGTGCTAACATGCCTCTAAATAACAAACTTCAGGCTGCAGTCTGAGGTCAAAACCATATCAATGCCATGAACATGCAGATGGTTCAGCCAGATGTGGGAAATATGGGGTTCATTTTCACTTGTGCAATTGTATGTGGAAAAATTCAACACAAAATGCAGCTGCCTGTGGTGGAGAGCAGACTACTCATGAACAAACCCCCAAATACTAAGCATCCTATTAGGGACTTTGAAATTATCTTTTTTTCTCAAGAAATAAAAGATTTGACTCCAACTCCAATATGATTCCAAGGCAGAATATTATTCTGGTTCCTACTTATTTTTGATTCTAGATGTATAACAGAACTAGCAACTGTTAGGGAGGTTTTTCCCTTCAGCTTTTAGGAGCAAACCCAACCTCTCATGACCAGAAAGCAGTTCTACTGCTCCCTCAGCATAATTTGCACAATCATGACAGTAAGATGGGGAAAAGAAAATAAATCTGACAAAAGAAGCCACTGGTGAGCAACACAGCGTCATTTCCACAGCCGCCTTACTGTGGTTTACCTGGGAACACTCTGAGTAGCACCAGGTTTTGGCTTGCAAAGCACAGAACTTCAGCACCACTGTCTGCCCTGGATTTACTACCACTATTTCTATACTGATGGTTAATCCATGGCAATATATTACATTATTACATGTTAATTTCATACATATATATTCAGTTTTTTCTGCTATGCATTTAATCAAAACAGGACAGGTAGAAATCCTGATGAATACCCAAGCTGAGAACAAATCAGCAACTGCAGTGTGCTGGAGGACTCAGAAAATATTCTGTCTCCTTCTCTTTTGGTTCAACAGAGACAAGAAAGAAAAGGGAAAGCATAGAAAGCACCAAAGAAACCCCAAAAATAGTTTACATAAGCAAAACATGAAAATTGCCAGCTGNAAAAAAAAAACCCAAAAGAAACAGTAACCCAAATTTATTTTCATAATCTTTACATAAGCAAAACATGAGAATTGCCAGATATAAGTTACATCAGCATTGCTGCTGTGCCAAATTTCTACAAGAGGTCAGCGGAAGTAGAAGTGATTTTCCAGCTCAAAAGGTGAGCTACCTTCCTTAGGGAAATTAATTGCCACTCACAACATCACAAACAATCAATTTCCTTAAGATGTAGGCAAACACCATTATTTTAGAAATACACCCATTCATGGAGTTTTACATGTGCCATCCTGATTTCAGTTTATACCAGATCTGTTGAAGCAGCTTCTTCCAGGTGGGCACTGACACAAGGAAGAGGGTGAGGAAAGCTGGCAGCAGAAGGAAGATGGAAAATGCAGCAATAAGTGATGGAGGCCTTCTGACACATGAAGGGCTTCATCTCCAGATAATATATTCCTCTGACATAAAGAATTTGAGAAAATGACTTACTTTTTCTCTTTAAAGATCAAAAGAAATATTTAGCTTGGGAAGACTGGATTAAGCAGGGATTAAGTTCACTGTTGAAACTGTCACTCCATGGCTGGAGGGAACCAAGGGGCTGAGCCACCTCCTTCTTGCCCTGTTTTCCAATGTGCTTCTCTGAAATAATTTCCAGTTTTAGCTCTGCTTAATTGTGCATCAAAATGGTGGGAAGGGAGACAAAAGTTGCTTCCTCTCCTTCAACCTGGCAAAGTTGTGGTGTCAACAGCTGACATAAATTTGAATAGTGGCAAAACTGCAGACAAGGAGTAAACTTACAGGAAGACAGAAGAAAAGAACTCAGAGCTATACACAGGAAACTTAGTATTCCTGGTGAGTGAAGTGTCTGGAGAAAATCCAAGAAATATTTCATATTTTTAGTGAGGGTCTATGGTAAATGTGTGTAATTCAAGGGCACATAATTCAACCACAGAAGGATTGGATAAAAATGCTAAGGCCTTTCAAACCCTCTGGTCCTCCAGCAAGTTTAAATAGTGTTTGAAACACCCAGCACTTTGAGGGCTCTTTGCAATGGCAGCAAGTTGCCTTAAAGACAGCTGAAATCAGCCCCAAAGAGAACTACAGAAACAGAGCCTGGCTTGGGGTTTTGATTAAGACTGGCTGGAAAACAAAGATTCATTTCATAAATGGAAATGGGTTTTAATTTGCATTATAATTGAAACAAGACACTTTGAGAGAAGGGGGAGAAGGAGGAACAGAGACAGAAAAGGGGGCAATATCCACACTGTGGCCTGGTGATTTCCACCCTCACTGCAGTACAGGAGGTCTGGGTTCAAGTGCTGCAATCCCTAAAGCACCAAACCCCTGTCAGTCCAACAAACAGTTGCTCTTACAATAATCACAGAAGGACTCATATCAAATAGGAAATTTCGGTATCACCAGATTACTTTAAGCACTTTAATCAAAAGACCTACCACTTCTGCTCATCAACAATTAGGAGCTTTTCAGAATATTCCCAAAAGGGAACTCAGATGCCTCTTATTGACAACTCCAAGACCACATTACTTGATGACAGTCATTAAGAGATTTTCCTGCAACTAAAACTTCCTCGGTTTAAACCCCATGAGGTGCTGCAGGAATCTTTCATTTCTTATAGTTAGGACAGTCCTTCATATCTGGAATTAACTCCTGTTGGCAGCACTGCTGAGCTGTAACTGCAGAGGGAATGGCGTTGTTCTTGAAAATGAAAAGCAGGTTTGGGGCTGGGCTGGTCAGGTGCCCCCCATTAATCTGAACTTCTTTAACCACAACTCTTGCTAATTGCTCTTTTCTCAGTGTTGAGCTAGTACAGGGAAATCATCAAACCAAACCCAAAAGATGCTGAGGATGTTTTTTTGAGGTCAACAAGTCATAGGTTTCTCTGGAGAAAAAGCACACTCCAGAAGATGCTTATTTTGTTTTTTATTTTAATCTAGAATTCTCCTAGTTTTAATAAAGATACAGTGAGTTTCTCTTGCCTTTTATTTTATATAATTTGATTTTCATGTGTTTATATAGAATTATAGAGGTTAAAAAGACCCTTGAGATCACTGTGTCCAAGCATACAACAGAGGCAATGCAGCTACTTAATATAGGAAAATCCATGTTCAATATTACCATCTTTATTCACTGTCTGACAGAAAAATTTGAATATTAATAATTACTCTGTGTCTGTTTTATTTTCTTTTGCTTGGAACTTTGCCTGTTTGGGGGCTGAAACCTCTTTGGTATGTTTTCATAGCATAAAACCGTTGAATAAATTCTTTACAGGTTCTCTAATATTTCATCTTGGAAAGAAAATGTGGGGTGGAGGGAATTGCTAAATATAGCAATTGTAGTCTTTATATGCATATTTAATGTTTTAGAGGGAATTAACTCCTTCAAGATGGAATAAAAAATAAAAAAAAACTAACCCAAACTTAGATTATATGCAATAAACCCAAATATCCTAACTTTTGTCAGCTACTGTTTGTTCTTCTCAGTAAAGGTCATCAGCCATAAGTTTTCCAGAGCCATTCAGCTGCCCAGGTGCAGGTGAGTCAGGGGTGCCATGAGTGGGGGAGAACCTGGATGCCCCATTGACCAGCTCAGTTCAGGCATAATCCTCATCAGTTGATGAGGATTTCCTGTTATTGTAATGAACTTCTTGGAAAGATCAGTCAGAAATCCTGGTTATAAGCCTTGGGTATACCATGGCCCCACCTCACTGGAATCTGCAGCAATGAAAGGTGTTTCTCCCCCATGTTTACCTGGAGGTAAACATAAAAGGAGACTATAAAGTGTTTCATGATCTACCAAGAGCAGGGAGATTGCACTGAAATTTAGGAAGGACATTTTCAAAAGCACAAATCTCAGTCAGGAGTGTAGCTGTGTCTTTGAACACAACCCTTGGTGCTTGAAGTCGGGCTCCAAAAGGAAATTCAGCTCCTGCCCAACTGACCTGGGGCCTGCTGACTCTTGTCACCAGCCTGATTTACAGAGAGAAACCCCCTCCATCTACTTCTCTTGCCCAAAGAGATTATATTTTAAAACACCATTTTATGGACTTGTGAAGCCTTCACTATGTTTTGGTAGAAAGTCCAATGAAAAAGTGCCTGTCCTGCTCCTTTCAGCTTTCCTGAACCACCTTTCATCTCTGTTTTCATCTTTTCTTTCTGGAGTTTCTCAGGAATGATACTGTCTCATCTTTTATAGTTCTGGCTCTCCTGGCTAGACCAGGACAGCAGTCCAGGTCAGGCACCCAGCCACAGCCACCACAGCTGGGATGCCAGGTCAGGACCATCTGGAGCATCTGAAGGGCAAAAATTTTGTGGTGGGTTATAAAACAGGTAAAATTAGGGGATAGTGGGATTTGGTCTGAAATGGCACAAAAGGAGCAGAAAGACGGTCACAAGTACCAGACCCTCCACTTGCTTCAAACCTCCCTCTTCCAATCATCTGCCATGCTGTACAGCCCTCTTTACAAGGCTCATTGTGAATTTTAAAGCCAGTTCCTTGACTGTGATTAGTTTTCAGTTGCCTCAACTTTCTCTGTCCAAGATGTACATTCAAAAACTAAGTTTATTGTTGTCTGGGAAAACTATAGACCACTTGGATTTAATTGCGCCATGCTGAAGCACAGCTTTGACTTGTATATATCTTACTGAGAAAATTAAATGTTTTCATCATCCAGCCATACTTAACAGTTAAGACTGGCAGTACTACTCATTAAACACACAGATGTTTTAAAGTTTGATTAGGGAACTGTAACCAGCAGCCCAAGTTTCATTAGCATGTGGAAAATAAGGTAGCAGAGCTGAAAATACACAAAGAGTTACTTAAGGACGAAGAGTAACACTGAAAAATCAGAGCCCCGTGGAGAAAACCAGAAATACTAAACAACTGGGAGGCACCCAGGAAAGTGGGTTTTATTCCCAAAATCAAGCAGAAGACAGCTGCCTCCTTCCCTCATCGCAGCCATTTGAGTGAGGTTCAGGTGGGTGTCGAGCATCAGCCCACACAGGCAGAGAAAGTAATCTTTACACCTAAACCAAAGTTTTTACACACACCTGCCAAACAAGATGTACTTTCAAAAAAATAACAGGTATTGCATCATTCCATTGGGGTTTTTTCTATATATGAATGTTTGAAAAAAATATTAAAGGATAGGTAGGAAAACAAATAATATCGTTGTTTCCCTCTTTAGAATATCATTCAAATACCCCTTTTCTTTGCATATGGTGAAATTAAAGACAGAAGGTGACAAATTTTTTTGTTTTAGTGACCTCAACTCTGCACAAACAGCAGGACAGTTTGTATCACCAGTATCTGAGACACTCACAGTTATTGGAATTGTTCTCTTAATACCACCCCTGACAAATGGAAACATCCATCCTATTTTAGCAAAAAGGGAACAGACTGACTGGACATGAAGTGTGTGGCTGAGGTAAAAATTTAGTCTACAAATCCTAATCCAAGACCTCTTCTATTAAATCATCCTTTCAGAGACTCCCGTCACTACATATGGGCCTGTAGGATTTAATGCACACTGCCACCCCATGGGTTTCAGTGTTCCCTGAGTGCTCCAACATATATTCAAAATTTGAAAAATTGTTAATTTTGAGATTCACAAGTGGAAAGTTTTAACCTAAATACACATCCAAACCCCAGTATGACAGAGAGCAGGAATTTTAATACTTAATAGAACTATGATTCTCTGTTTGTCTTTGAGACCTCAATTCCAATCATCCGTTCTATTTTTATAAGGTCTGTTCTTAGCCACAAGAACATCCTGTAAAATTTCTGAAGATCTGACTTTTAGATGCATTGGTCACTTGTCCCATCAAGCTGCACCTGTGAACCCCCAGGACAATTTACTGATTTACTGCCAAAATGCCACAAAACTCCTAGACAGAGTCCCAGCATGCAAATTTAATAATTCCTTTACTTAACATTCAGTGTTAGGGAATTAAACGGAAAGGAAAAAACAGGAGGAGGCACAGTCTTTATAAGCTTTCATTGCTGGAAAAATATCTGAAGTCTTGACTTCAGACTTTTCCTAAAAGATGCAATAGAAATGGGTTTAAAGGCTTTCTCCTTTAACATTTAACCTAAAATGTTTCCCTTACTGAAATAGGACTGCAGATTTTTGAGTTTGTTCAAAAAATAAAGATAGCTTGCTTTAAGTTAGAACTCCCTAAGTTTCCTATTGACAGGAAAAGTAGCAATGAGATCCCACCAGTGTCCAGACCCTTATTAGGGCTGGCTGAAATGCATCACTGCCCACTGGAAATAACCATAGTCAAGGCAGGTTTTTTTTTCTTTACATGCTTATATTTCCTACAGTGTGAGAGATATATCCAGGCAGGTTATACGGGGTCATGATGAGTGGGTGTTATTTCCTTCTCTAATATTTCTGTTACTGTGGAAGAGGGAGAAAAAAGAAAGTATCAAGTGCAAGGAGGAGATAAAAATCCCAGCTGGCTTTCAAATGTCCATTTATACATGTTTCTGAAAACACAAATCCTTCACTATCCTCAGTCCACTCTGATTGATGATGGAAGGG